>OY821519.1:50463373-50848373 GCA_963682025.1 Cordilura impudica
GATCAATAATATATAATTCATGGGGTCACAAATTCATATTTCCATGTGTTACAAATGAAATGAAACTTTTATATATGTATATCCCCGGCACAGTGGGTGCAGAGAGAGTTAAAATTTTGATATTATTTTTTTGGTATTGTCATATTATTATATAGCTGAAGAAATTTTTCGTTTCAATTATATACGAGTACTTCCATTGAATATCAATGAAGACATTAAGCTTTTTCGAATTCTATTTTTTTTTTAATTTGTCCTGAATATTCTATTTTTCCAATCTTAGAAATACTTAAATTTTTTGGCCCCTAGCTTCAACATTTACTGAATAATAGCGGCCTGAAAAGTGAAAAGTTCATTCAAAAAAAAAAAATGTGAGTCCTATCGCAGGGGAGATGTGTAAACATCTAGTAATTAAAGATTTTTTTATAGCACTTTTTTAAAATCAAACAGAAAGCATGTCACTTATAGCAATCAACTGCAGAGGCTCTGTTAATATAAAAATATTTATTATTATTAATTATTTTAAACGGTTAATTTTCAATTTTTAGTTTTTTATTTTTTATTTTTAATTATTCATTTTTCATTTTTAATTTTTTTTTTAATTTTTAATTTTTTATTTTTCATTTTTTATTTTTAATTTTTCAATTTTTATTTTAAATTTTTTTCTTCATTTTTCATATTTCGTTTTCCAATTTTTATTTTTATTTTTCTTTTTTCATTTATTATTTTTTGTTTTTTATATTTTATTTTTTTATTTTTCAATTTTCATTTTTTATTTTTCATTTTTCATTTTTTATATTTAATTTTTTATCTTTAATTTCTTATATTTAATTTTTAAATTTTTATTTTTCATTATTCATTTTTAATTTTAGTTTTGCATTTTTCATTTCTTATTTTTCATGTTTCATTTTTTATTTTTCATTTTTTAGTTTTATTTTTTTATTTTTTATTTTTTATTTTTCGTTTTTATTCTTAATTTTTTTATTTTTCATTTTTCTCATTTTTCTCTTTTCGTTTTTCAGTTTTTATTTTTCATTTTTCGTTTTTCATTTTTTATTTTTTATTTTTCGTTTTTCATTTTTCATTTTTCATTTTTCATTTTTCATTTTTTATTTTTCATTTTTCATTTTTCATTTTTCAATTTAAATTTATTTTTCATTTTTTATTTTTAATTTTTTATTTTTCATTTATTATTTTTCATTCTTTTATTTTTCTTTTTTTATTTTTAATTTTTCAGTATTCATTTTTATTTTTCGTTTTTCATTTTTTACTTTTCATGTTCCATTTTTTATTTTTCATTTTTATTTTTCATTTTTCATTTTTTAATTTTCATTTTTTTGTTTTTCATTTTTTATTTTTCATTTTTTATTTTTCATTTTTAATTTTTCGTTTTTCATTTTTAATTTTTAATTTTTTTTTTTTCATTTTAAAAATTTCATTTTTTATTTTTAATTTTTTTTTTAATTTTTTATTTCTCATTTTTAATTTTCACACAGGTTATCATAATATCATATTTTTTTCACCAATACAATCACATTTTGTCTTACGACTCACATGTTACGCTGTTTTTGAAATTTACCCCCTGCACGTATAGATGTTTACACATCAAAAACTCAGTGCAGCGGTTTACAATAATTGTCTCTAATCGATGTCTTAATTAAATGATATTGATACTACCTTTACAATGGCATGTGCATAAATGTTATTTGCGAAAGATCAAAGGTCATTAATATGTAATCAAAATTTTGTGATAGAATATCATAAAAATTTTTTAAAAATGTATATATTATTGCTGATTGTGTGTCTACACTTATTGTAAATGTAACTAGTCAGATTTTGTTATTTCCTGAGTTATAAATATAACAGTAAAATTAGATGAATTTTTTTGTAAACTTTATTTTATCTCTTTGAATTTGAAATTGAATTTCGTGTTGCAATTTATAAAAGGCAAATAATGAAAAATTTTATTAGATTAGAGCTGCAGCAGCTATTTTTGATAAACGTATGAATTGAAGTAAATTTTGTTATATAAAAGATCTAAAATTTAAAATTTTAATTTAAAGTTTTTCTTTTTTGATCTAAATTTTACACTTTTTTCAAAATTTAATTTATATCTAACTTAGGAGCCAATAAAAAAACTCACTCATTATATTCTAACAAGAGTGATGAATTATTTATATATATATTTATGATATGCTTATACAAACTAAAGATAATATAAAACCTTTGACATTTGCAAAGACAATAAATAGTCAATTCCTCACTGTTAAAAATAATTTTTAAAATGTTGGGTGCGGTCGCGCACTTCGTTCCTTATAAGCAGTTATTCGTTCAATAACTCATGAGCATCGAAAACAAAACATCAAATGGATTAAAATTGAATTTACAGTCTTTGATTTCGTGAACCAGCTTCCTTTTAAGAGGATTTAATAATTCCAAAGGATCACTTTTTGCAAAAAATATAAAAAAATATACTCGCCTTAAGATATCACTACCTAACAAATAAGGGACAAAAATCTGAACATTTTATTTCATATTTTATTTTATTTACTAGTATGCCCTGTCGTCCTTTAATATAACTTATCGAGACTTATTGACATCTACGTTTTCATAATCAAATTTTCCCACGAAGTTGTTAGTGCATAATTAAAATATTTTATGTTACATATATATTTTAACAATGCTTTCTGATATACAACAATTTTTGTTTTGCAATTCGCTGCAAACTTTTCGAAATTTTTCGGCATGCCTACCTTGGAGCAAGCTATATACCCATTAAAAACCCATAGATTTTCCAAAAAATTCCAGCAAACCTTAAAGATTGGATTTGAATTTAGAATATCATTTGGCAATTTTTTATTTGTTCCGATCACTCATAGTTTTGAATAAACTATAGGCTTATCCAAACTCCAGATATATGACATTTTATATTTAATTTATAGGTGGGGATGCCACGCCCTTTGGTCCGATCTCATCCATTTTTAGATGTTCCTGTTATAGAACTCGATGATATAGCATAATTACTTTGTATGGAAGATGCTACGGCCACTTATCTGATCCAGCCCATTACATTAATTAAAGGTGATCTCACAAAAATTTGCTAATGTATCCCTGCCATGGTACTCAATATACATATATGATATTCAAAACTTACTTTGATAATAAAAACTCCTGCCAGATATACGGTAAAAGTTTCAGGAAAATAGGTACACTGACTTAGCCTCCTATAGAATACAAACAAACATACATAATTTTGCTTTAATACTATATATACAAACAGAGCCCAGCCCTCGAAATTCGAGTACAAATTGTAGGGAATTTTATTTCTTTCCATTCAATATATTTCCCCTATGTTTTTTTGATCTATTTTATTCATTAAATTTATTTCATTATAAATATTTGTTGAACACACAGAAATAAGAGCAGAAAGATGTTTGAACTACCTTGTATGCCACTTAAAGGTATAGTTACTCAATTACTATAATAGAATTCGATTGCGATATTGATATTATTGTCGTTATTGGTTTATGTCCAAAATTATTTTTTTAATTACACAGCACTGTATAATTTTATGTATATGTTAGTGTCAATTTTAAATTAGGATTACTCCAAAAAAAATTTTATAGATGGAGCAAATCTATAAATCTCGGGGACAGCTATAAAAAAAATTTTTCTTATGAGGGATGTTTGGCCAAAATATGATTAAAGCTGACAAAGTTACATCTGTTACAAGAAATCGCCCTGCCTATTAATATTGTAGATAGATAGAAGATAGATTACGAAAAAATAATTTCAAACATTTTCTTACAAAACGGTACCCAAATTTAAAATCATATTTTTATCGTGGACCGAGGTTCGAAAAACTTTTAAAATCTCTAACTTTATTGCTGAAACCGTATATTATTTGAGAGGTATTTATTTTTAGCGGTTTTGCAGATTTACAGATTTTGAAATATGATCGATTCCTGTTCAGAATGCACAGATTTTTCTCAAATTTGGTGTGTATTTATTTTTTCAAAATATAAGTGACTTTACTAAATATGGTCAGGATCGGTCTGTATTTCGATCTAGTCCCCATATAAAAATAACTTTCGATATGAACTTTTTCATATCTGCAGCCAAAAAAAATTTATAACAATGCACTCAAATTTGGTTTATGCTGATTTTCTATACCGAATTGGTTGGACCAAAGGGATAGGGTCTCTAAACCATGGGTATCGTATAGTCGGTCTAGACCGACTATAATTTCTTACTTGTTTTTTTATTTCTATTATCATTATGTATATAGCAATAAATGCTACTATATAAAGAAACATATAGAGTAAAAAATAAAATGTTTTTGAAATATTTGTTTTTATAAAAATTTTGCATAAAATTAATTGGAGCACAATTTGGTATTAAAGTTGTAAAATTTTCAAATATTTCTTTGTAATCAATCAATCGATACCAATTAAATAAGAATAATATTTTCCTGGTATTTTATAAAACAAAATTTATGTTTCATTCGACATCAATATAGTCAATGGAAAATCATCCCTTGTTAGTTGAATTAGTCCTACCTCTGACCAGTCAAGCACAAAAGTACCCTTCTCAAATAGCAGCGCACAAACATTCATAATTAAAGGTTATAAGGAGCTACTAATGACTTTACTTTTTTTTTGTTTTTGTTAAACGAAATACTTGAAATACTTAATATATACATATATACAGTATAGAATTTACTTATAGTTATATTCTAATATTTGATAGGTACCAAAAAAATGTCATTTATGATATTTTTAAATATTATGAGTAAAATTTTAAATTAAAATATTTATCAATTCAATTAATATCTTAAGTATATTATTGAATTTACATTTTTAATTATTTTACGTATATATATATATATATATATATATATTTACATATATACATATATATATTACGTATTGTATACATTTTCGAAACGTGGTCATTATTATGTACATTTACATTTCTATTTGTGGTCAATTTGGAATAATAATAGAATACAATAAATAATGTTTTGAAAACGACTTTACCACCTGTTTGTAGCATTGATATATTGGAAAACGTTTTGTTATATCAACAAATAATAGTTAGTTGAGGTGGATATTATACCATCCAACATATTATATATAAACTGGCTGATAGAAATCAAATACAGGAAAACTGCGTTTATAATTTTACATTTCGCAATCTTGTTTCCTTTTAAAGAACTAAGCATTTTCACAGGATTATAATTTCTATGTATACTAGAATGGTCCCCGAAAAAATTAAAATGCGATTTTAGGTATAGGCGGGGTTCAGTTTGTTAACTTTCCATATAAAACTAATAAATGTGAAGTTTAAGGGCAATCGGATAAAGAAAAGTCGCGCCGGAAATCGATTGAAAATTTCAAGTGTGTTTATATGGGGAACATATGACTTTTTTGAGATTTTACGAAAATTTCGTCTCATACCTTAATTTTTACGACAAGTTGTTATAAGAATTAGCATCAGTATTAAATTATCTATTCGAAAAGCTATTAAAATTTAAAATCGAATAAATATTCGCCAAGAAATAGCAAATGCCCCAGACCACTTTTGTGCCAAAAAAAAACTAGGTCATGAAATTTTATAGAATTTTTTTCACCTTTGAGAAATTGATTAAATCCATAATTTTTTTTTTGTCTCTATACTTATAAGTAATCAGATGTAAAGTATTGTTTTATTATCACGTTGTTAACCTATTGCGCATTGAGACCGAAAATGGGAAATTTTTTTGATAAAATTTTGAAAACTCCTTTTTCTAGTTTGAAAAAATTTTCTTAAACAAAATTTAAAAAATGGATCTGGTATTTTAAGGTTTTGTTAAATATATGCTACAAATTAACTGTGTAATTTTTTAAGTAAATACCTAAGCCAGAATTTTTTTGACAAAGATTTTATTTTTGCGAATTTCAAGAAAAATGGGATTTTTGTAAAATATTCTGTAAATGTACTGTTTCTGAATACTTTGTATCAAAAATTCATCACTTTTCTTCTTTTAAATGTTGAATTTCATCTTACTAGCCTAGGGTTTCGGAAAAAGTAATATGACACCATTAACCCTTTCGGAGTTGGGGTCACATAAAGCTAATAAAAGACAATTTATTAAAAATATTCAAATATTACCACAGGAGTAGTGAAGGGTTAAATAAATAAAAATCAACCATATTATTTTTCTTAAATTCTAAATAGTGGTTTCTTCCAGTATAATAGAAAAACTCGTTTTCGGTAATTTTTATTTAAAAATATCTTAAAATCCACAGCTGGCCTTGGCAAATAATAGGTTACGTTCTCGGATTTATTACAGATTTTATGAACGGAAGTTCTACACATTTGGTTATTATATTTTAAGCATCGCATCTAAAAATTCAACCGCACTTACAAAATATTTGAATTTTTTGAATAAATTGTCTTTTATTAGCTTGGGGTCATATGTGACCCCAATTCCAAAAGGGTTAATGGGGTCATATTATTTTTTTCCGAAACCGTAGGCTATTGAAATGATATATAACATTTAAAAGAAGAAAAGTGATGAATTTTTGATACAGAGTATTTAGAAAAAGTACGTTTACAGAACATTTTACAAAAATTCCATTTTTCTCGAAATCCGCAAAATTAAAATCTTTGTCAAAAAAATTTTGGCATAGGGATTTACTTAAAAATTCACACAGTTAATCTGTAACATATACTTAATAAAACCCTAAAGTGCCAGATCCATTTTTTTAAATTGTGTTTAAGAAAATTCTTTAAAACTTGAAAAAGGAGTTTTCAAAATTTTATAAAAAAATTTCCCTATTCGGTCTCAGTGCGCAATAGGTTAACAACGTGGTAATAAAACAATACTTCATATATGATTACTTATAAGTATAGAGACAAAAAAAAAATTATGGCTTTAATCAATTTCTCAAAGGTGAAAAAAATTCTATAAAATTTCATGACCTAGTTTTTTTTGGCACAAAAGTGGTCTGGGGCATTTGCTATTTCTTGGCGAGTATTTATTCGATTTTGAACTTTTATAGCCACTTTAATAGCTAATTTAATACTGATCCCGATTCTTATAACAGCTTGTCATAAAAATTAAGCTGTAGAACGAAATTTTCGTAAAGTTTCAAAAAAAGTCATATTTTCCCCATATAAACACACTTGAAATATTCAATCGATTTCCGGCACAATTTTTCTTTATTCGATTGCCCCCAAACTTCACACTTATTAGTTTTATATGGAAAGTTAACAAACTGAACCCCGCCTATACCCAAAGTCGCATTGTAATTTTCCATGGACCACTCTAATATCTTTTTTTTTTTTTTTTATTAGTCAACACTCAGGGGATGCCCTCTACAGATGCAGTGCATTGTGTTGATCTCAGGAAAGATATAGATAGAGGAAAGAGGGAGTAGTGTGTTAACTTTTTTTTTTTTTTTTTTTTGAAGCGACAGACTAAAGCCTCTGGGTGAATCGAACCCACGACCCCCGCATGATAGGCGAGCACGCTACCTACTCACCTGCCGGAGCGCTTAGCGATCACCGCCTAAGTCGACTAAAGAACGATTTGAGTTATGTATGCTATCATATTCTGCTAAAAACGCTTTATATTTACGTGAAATCCCCATTTCTCTAGCACTGCTTAGTAAAAAGTTATTAATGAAAACATATTGGCCTAAGTCGTAATGAAGCCCAATTACATTTATATAAAAAGCTATTTTTCTCAAAAGCATGATTTTCGACTTTGGCGGTTAATGCTTGTGACCACAGATATACAATTATATTCGCCTTATAATGTCATTATCAGCAATACGCTTTTTAGCTACCAGAAAGCTGAATTTTTTTTATTAAGCACATTTAAAAAAAGCTCTAAGTTGGGGCTTTTCGTTGTTCTTTTTTTTTGTACCTTAGCACTTTTTAAATACAATAGTTCATGTTAAACAACTTCCATCCAAATTTAAACTGTTTTGGTCAAAGAAACTCATAATTGGTTCCCTATATAGATATGTATAAATTGATTAAAAAAGATTTCGATATACAAAAAAAATAAAAAAAAAATCGGACGATAACACGAACCGGAACAGTTTCCATAGAAGGAGTCATTGCAGCCAGTGGCACAGTGTAAAGGTGCTATTACACGATGTGTTTTTTACATATGTACTGTCACTTTTATTATCCATATGAAATTCCTCATGTCTGTCAAAATTGTCGTTTACATACTATTCATAATTTTTGCTATCACACGTGCATATGTATTTCCGTATGACATAACCTCTAAATGTAAACAACAGCTGATTTAATTTGTGAATTTACAAAAATTTATTGTTAAAAAAAAAGTTATATATTTTTTAATTGTTAATTAATATTAAATAATTTATTTTTCTTTCAATATCATTCTTTATAATTTACTAAGTTTTTCTTTCGCCACAAGCAGTGTTGTATTTTCATATGTATGTCGTGCCAAAATTGAACCTGTTCTAATTGAAAAATGTACATGTGACTTTCCTCATGTATTGTACATAAACAATGTTTCATATGTATCACACGATGTGTACAACTTTTGTTGTGGAAAAATTTGACAGTACATATGTAAAAAACATATCGTGTAATAGCACCTTAAACAACCTTTAAATTCTAATATCATTTAAATGTAAAGTTCATTTCATTTCCTTTTTGAAAATGATGATTCCTTGCCGAGGACAAACTCTGAATTTTGGCATATTTAAATACAATAATTGTTCTAGTAAACTAGATGAAACCCTAACAATGGGTTGTGCTATATTTTACTGATTTGATAATTACGATGATTTTACAATCTGACGTCATTAACGCATTTGGACTTGATGCCACAAATGGCCCCAGCTAGTGTAGGACGATTAAGACAAAAAATTCAAATATTTTGCAAATACTGCTGAATTTTTGATCATTTTAACCCTAGGAGCACACAAGGGCAAGTTTTCATAAAATATGGCACAATTTTATTTCCCAACCCGTAGTAAGGGTTTCATCTAATTTACTAGAACAATTATTGTTTTCAAATATGCCAAAATTCAAAGTTTGGCCTCGGCAAGGAATGAGTTAACGTTCTTCGAGCTATTCTTAATTTTTAGCATTGAAGACTTGCACATTTGGTCATTATATTTTAAGCGTCGCATCTAAAAATTCAAAATATTTGATTTTTTTAAATAAATTGTCTTTCATTGTCTTGGGGTCATATGCGACCCCAAGTCCAAAAGGGTTTATGGGGTCATATTATTTTTTTTTTTAACCCTCGGCTACTTAGATAAAATATAACATTTAAAGATTGAGTTTGAAATTGTTCAGGCTCAAGATCAAATGTTTTTACTTTAAATAAAGTAAAAGCATTAGCACATTTTTTTCAAAAATTGATCTATGTATATTCTGCATGACAGGTTATACAGCTGTTTCGGGAAGAGTCACCAACCCTCATCAGTAACCAAAAGCAGTAGATAGTTTGTTTGGTAAAAAGTTAAATTCATATATATTTGCTGAAAACAACCAAATGAGAATTCAAGCAAAAGTTATACTATTTAAGCCTCTTCCAATATAACAAACTAAAAATAGAACAACTTTGAAACAAATATGATTGTATACGAGTACACATTGCATACTACAATATACATGTTTGTTTTTGTCTTGAAAAAACAAGAAAAACAATTTGTTTTGCTAAACTTACATTTAGCGTTAACGGCGTGCCCTCCGTATTTTTAATTTTATTATTTTTTATAAAAATAAAAAATCTTATTTTCGATCTTTATCAATTTAATGATTGAGTTTGAAATTGTTCAGGCTCAAGATCAAATGTTTTTACTTTAAATAAAGTAAAAGCATTAGCAGAAAGTAGAAAACTGATAAATGTTTGATACAAAGTATTTAGAAAGAGCACATTTACTGAATATTTCACAAAAAACTAATTTTTCTCAAAATCCGTAAAAAAAAATTCTTTGTAAAAAAAATTCTGGCAGAGAAATTCAATTTTAAGTTCACACAGTTAATCTCTAATATATATTTAAGAAAACCCTAAAGTACCAGATCCATTTTTTGAAATTTTCTTTAAGAAAATTTTTTAAAACTTAAAAAAGGAGGTTTCACAATTTTATCAAAAAAATTTTCCATTTTTGGTCTCATATCGCAGTAGGTTAGCAACGTGTTAATAAAACAATACTTCTTATCTGCGTTCCTACAGGTATAGAGACCAAAAAAAATTGTGGCTTTAGTCAATTTATTAAAGGTTAAAAAATATTCATCACATTTCATGACCTAGAGTTCTTTGGCACAAAAATGGTCTGGGGCATTTGTTATTTCTTAGCGAGGTTTTATTTGATTTTGAAGCTGTATAGCTTTTTGAAAAGATATAACAATTTGTCGAAAAAATTAAACTATAGAACGAAATTTTCGTAAAATCTGAAAAAAGTCATATTTTCCCCACATAAACACACTTGGAATTTTCAGTCGCGTTGAGGGACCTCTAACTTTTTTTGATTGACTCAAAACTTTGTATTTCTCAGTTTTTTTGCAATTCGCCTAGGGACCGGAAGTTTAAACACTTTTTTATTAAGGCCACCCTAATGTACATATTAAAATAAAATGAAGAGTCGTGGAAAAATGGTCGAGATCGGACCACTGGGCTTGACACGCACCATACAAAGTAAATATTTCATATCATATAACTGGAGTAGTATTATAGTGAAAGCCTTGGAACTTTGTCTGAGTTCATAAGTTATCAACTTTATTACTCGAGAAAAAATGGGCGGGATCAGATCAGTAGTACTGTAATATTAAAAGGCTTTGGAATTTGTGTTAGTTCATGAGTTATTAACGTGAGTAGTTGCCAAGAATGGATTGTGGTCATGGCACCTCCCATACAAAGTAAATATATAATATCATCTCTAATATTAATAGGCTAGGCGATTCCTTGTGACCGATGTTTTGTTCTACCATTTTATCCCGATTTTGACCAAACGTATATTATTTCAAAGGTATTTCTTTTCAGTCGATTTGCAGATTTACAGATTTTTTCAATTTTTTCCTTTATTTTGAGTAAATTGCATTTAAAGTTGCTTCTAACAAATACATAAAATTATGCAATGCTATGTGTGTGTATATTAAATTGGTTAATGTGTTTGTAATGATAATGAGACCCCTTTAGGGTCTTTATTTAATGAAAAAATAAAATTTCTTAGAATTTGCACTCGAATTTCGAGGGCTGGAATCTGCTAGTGTATAATATCATATAAATGTTATACGTTTTGACCCAACAACTACCTCCAATATGTTGCGTCAATCCGAGCAGTTCAAAAATACAGATCTTAATATCGTTCCGTTATAAATGCAACTAATTGAAAAGCGGCACGTAGGGTGACTTGGAATTGATTTGATATGTAAAAGCAGATATAAGACTATGTATTGGTAGTAGTTTCCAACTGTAGGCAAATGTAGCGAAAATTGAAGGTCCATGACCTTGGAGAAATGTGGTTTTTTTATTCTCTGTTCGAAAAAATAGCTTTAAGCAGAAAATAAAAGTCTCTGCAATTTTTGAGAAACTAAGAAACTGTCTCGAAACGTGTAGTATAGGGTATTGTTGGGTCAGATCACTGCTGGTGTCGAAACTGTTATTGCTTTGCTTTTGTCTATCCCTACCCTACTTATTTCCGTGTTGTATGTTGTAGTTAGCTACCCAACAACATTATTGGTATTTCAACACCATATAAATAAATCTCTTATATTATTGAGTGAGACTTAACGGTCCTTTCGTTAAGGTGGGGGGGAGTTGGGGTAAGATTTGAAAACCTTTTCATTTGAATTGTTGTGTCAAAATTTCAATTACATTGGAGCAAAAGCAACGAAGATACAGCGTTTCCTACGACCGGCTTTATACGGTATGTCGTATATAAATCAGCTTTAAAAAAACTTAAAATCGATCTTCTCGCAAATAACATGTTTGCATTCCGTGAAGGTCATAACTCAAAATCTACTAACACGATTCTTTTGAAATTGTATACATTATTTCTACACATAAATCACCAGGTAATCATGAAGAGATTTTTTCTTTTACCATTTTGTCCCAATTTTTTAACAACAAATTCACCGAAATTTTATAGCAAAAATCGTATTTTTCACTTCAAAATGCTCCAATAATAAAAAAAAATGTAAAAAAACCCTTCGTGATTACCTCGGGAAACGTATCACCTTTTAAACGCATTTCGATCTTTTTATTTCATCTGATCCGGTAAACAACTTATTTTCGAGGCGCCTCCGGAGATTCGCTATCACGGACTTATTTATTAAAATCTTTAATTGAAAATTTTTTCAAAGATATTACAAATATTTGCTATAATTTGTACATGAAACAAATAATCCAACATTATTCATAAGTATCTTAAAAAAAAAAAAAATATAAAAATACGCCTTTTTCGCCCTTAAATTCTACCCCTGCCTCCCCTCCCCTCAGAAATTTCTTATTTGCTTTGTCTTGCGATCTAAATAAATTGCAAAATTACTTCTAAGATCAGTAGTTGTTGCATTATAATAAAAAAAATTATAAAAATCTAAAAGAAAGCGTTTGATAATTTTATTGTTATTAATTTTAGCTTTAATTTTTATAAATTTTTTCTTATTTGTTGTTGTTGCTACATACTTAAAATATTTCATTAAATACTAAATGATCTCAAAAATTAGCAATTTTGAGCACTTTAATTTTTAATCCAATTTAGCGCCTTTTAGCGATTTTGGGACTCTGTTTTGCGGTTTTGGGTTTTCAAATGTTGGTATCGCTGACTATGAGTGTGAAATTAGAAAGGAGAATAATTTTAACATTCCTTCCACTAATTTTCTTCCTTCAGCACATGAACACAAAAGGATGAAAAATGTCTTTTGAAAGGATATCTTCAATATCCTTTGAAATTTGCAATAAAATCTTTCGAACAAAAAATTATGCTGAGGATTTAATTTTCTTGTAACAAATACCCTAATTTCATCTATCTAACTTTATTAGTTAATAAAAATTTCAAACTTAGTTCCACAAGCAAAAAGAAAAAAACAATAATAGTAATGCATATCCCATAAAACATAAAGAAAGTAATTTAACCAAAAAAACACAAAATTTAAAAATGGATAAAGATGTTAAAGCGAAAGAATATTCCATTGTGCGGATTTGGTAAAATAGTAAGAAAGAATGTTAAATTCAGCTATACCGAATCTTTGGTACCCTCCACCTGGCTTTTACATTAACATTAATATCTGCACTTATTGCACTATTTTTATGAAATGTAAGCAAGATATTTGAGAAGTTAAGTAAATTGATAAATCTAATTCCACATTAGTACAACAAACACATTGAATTTCAGAACTTTTCAGAGGTTTATCTTAATTCTAGGACTTATGTTTTAAACAACAACTTGGTCGAAATAATAAAAAACAATACTAATCTAAGCTTAGATAGACAGACAGGTGGACAAACGGACATCGCTATATCGACCCAAGTTGCTATAAGAATCAATAACACTACGTGACAGAAAAAAATACCTGGAATGCGAGAATTTTTTCTAGTAGCCCTTGTCGAGTGCGAAAAAATTCTGTGCTTGAAATTTGCAAAACACATCCAAAATTTTTTCGGCCCTTTTGCACATATAAGCTAGTATCCAGCATCATACTAGAAACTTCACTGAACAGAAAGTGCACAAAAAGAAAACGCAAAACATTGTGCAGGCATTTAGTTCAAAATTTTGTTTTGAATAAAGGTTTAATAACACAGTAAATTTTTAATGGAGAGCTGTATCTTACGCACAGATAATCATACTTTTATAATAAATTCATACATTATACGGTTTCTGAAAAATTTAGAATTAAAAATAATCTAACCCATAAAAACAAAGTTTTTATTAAAACTGTTTCTTTCCTTATGCATATGAGTTTTGAATATATACGTGACTGTGCGTGACTGTGTGTGACTACATCAAAGTTAATCTTTTTTCACTGCAAGTCTATCGACCAAGTTTCAGATCGATCGGATAAGGGTAAATGGGTTTTAAATCACTTCGTGACTGTGCGTGGCTATGCGTGACTATGGCGAAGTTAATTTTTGTTTACACAAGTATATCGACCAAGTTTCAGATTAATTAAATGAGGGGAGATCCATTTTAAATCTCTCCGTGACTGTGCATGACTAAGTCAAAGTTAATCTTTTTTTCACAGCAAGTGTTTGGACCAAGTTTCAGCTGGATTGGATGAGGGGAAATGACATTTATGTCAGTCCGTGGTTATGCGTGACAGTGCGTGACTACCCTAAAATTAATATGTAGTCATAACAAGGCTATGGCCCAAGTTTCAGATCAATTGGATAAGGGGGAATGGGGTTGACCCACGACAGATAAACAAAAAGACATACAGACAGAGAGTAAGAGTTAAAAGAAAGAGTTTAATACCCTGTTTCCATAACACAATTCGTCACAGACGAACGAAAACTTGTGTGTATTTTGTTTTTGTTCCTCATACAAATTTTCGTTCATCTGTGACGAATTGTGTTATGGAAACAGGGTATAAAAAAATAGTTTTCTGGAGAAATACGCACAGATGTCCCAATATTACTTAAATATCATGTTTCATATCTTTGAAGGGCTTTAGTTTCTTCTTTCTAAATCCGCTGAGAAATTCAAAATATGTTCATACTGAACAAAGTTACAGACTTATTGCGCAAAAGAGCCAAAAAAAACGGTTTTTTACCCGTAACTCAAGATTTGGAGGTGTTTCGCAAATTTCAAAGTCAGAGTCTTGTTATAAATGGTTTTTCAACAGGGACGCTACAAAAGTAGAAAGACAGGGACAGCAAACGACGCCATTTTTCTTGCCGCTCTTTTGACATTTCTCTTCAGTAAGGTTTGCCATTTCACGATGGAAAGATATACGTGCCAACAACGAGTCGAAATTATTAAAATTTACTACCGAAATTCGGAGTCAGTGGCCTCAACGTTAAGAGCGCTACGTCCAATTTATGGTCGTCATAATCGTCCCAGCAGATCAACAATTGAGCGTCTAGTGGAAAAATTTGAATCCACAGACACAATACAAAATGTTCCCGTGCCAGTGAGACAAAGAAGTGCCCGTAGTATCGAGAATATTGCTGCCACTGAGGATTCAGTTGAAGAAAGCCCACGTCGTTCTCACGCGTTGGGCATCTCTGTGACGTCGTTGTGGCGAATTTTGTGAAAAGATCTTGGCCTAGATCCTTAAAAGATCAAACTGATGCAAGAACTGAAGCCGCTTGACCACCAGAAGCGTCGTATGTTCGTGAATTGGACTGAGTAACAACTTGAAAATGATTCGGATTTTCATCGAGAAAACATTTTCACACACAGAAAACAGATTCATTGTGGCTACCGAATTTATTGCCAACCGAATTGCGATAATGCTAATAACCGATTTTCGGGTTCACGATGATGACAATTCTATTGCCTTAACAGTAAACATTTTATCATAATAGAAAACTTGCAGATGTTATGATATTTCTGTTGATACAATCGAAAATACAGTTGTTCCACTTAACACCAATTCGGTTGGCAAATATTTTTTCTGTGTGCAGTGATGAGACTCATTTCTGGCTGAATGGCTTCGTCAATAAACAAAATATGCGTTATTGGTCAGACAGCAATCCACGCGTACTCCATGAGTCATCTTTGCTCCCGAAAAAATTACGGTTTGGTGCGGCTTGTGGGCCGGTGGCGTCATTGGGCCGTACTTCTTTCGTGATGATCAAGACCGGCACGACACTGTGAATGGGAATCGCTACCGTTCAATGATAACCAAATATTTTTGGCCCCAATTGGATGATATGGACTTGGAGGACATGTGGTTCCAACAGGACGGCGCCAGAAGCCACACAGCGAATGTCACAATCAATTTATTAGCAACCAAGTTTGGAGTACGTGTTATCTCACGAAATGGTCCAGTCAATTGGCCGCCTCGGTCGTTTTATTTGACGCCGTTGGACTATTTCCTGTAGGGCTACGTCAAGTCTATAGTCTATGCCAACAAGCCAGCGACGATTGATGAACTTCGTACGAATATCGAACGTGAAATTGCAGCAGTATCGGCCGATTTATGCTTGAAAACCGTCGAAAATTGGGTCCAGGGCCTGGACTTCTGCAAGCGTGCCCGTGATGGCCATGCAAAAGAGGTCGATTTCCATACATAATGGCATCGAACGTACTTTCACAGGAATAAAGAACTTCATTGATATCCAAAATCGTTTTTGTTTTATTTAAAAAATACTTTTGTAGCGCTCTTATTGAAAAACTCTTTACTTGACACGACCTACTAGAAAAAATGGCTCGCATTTCAAATATGTCTGTTTCATTGTTTTTTGTATCACTGTCTAATACATATAATTTATGATGTCGGATTTTGAAATTGTTATTACCCTCAGCACGTTGGTGTGGAGGATATAAAAATTGCGCAAAATTTTCAAGATTCTTCTTTTTGGTTTGATATCGGTAGCGGCATTGTAGGACAAGTATAATTACACTGGTCCACAAATTTAAAAAAAAATTGACTGCAGAAACGAAGCATGATCTTTAACTAACCTGGGTGCGCTGCATTCGATTCTGGCATAAAAGTTGGGCTATCCTGTCTTGTTCATTTTTTAATCGTATGCTGGCAGTACTATAAAACAGTCAACACTGGCACCACAATTTCATAATTATTAATATGACAGAAGCCCACATTCATTTTAAATCTTCATAATAGTAGCGTATAAGCATGTCATTGAGAACGTGTGTTATTAATTCAAGCTATTTTGGTTGGCAAAAAAGGATATAAAATATCAGAATCATTAAGATATGCATATTTCAAATATTTTGGTTTTGCTGTCAGAAACTTGAACAAACCGTGGACACCGACAATGTTTTGCAATATTTGCAGAACTATTTTATACAAGTGGTCAAATGGCAAGAAACTCTATTTCGATTTTTCAATTCCTGTACTATGGAGAGGGTCAAGTAACCACCATACCGGTTGTTATTTCTGTTTAAGAAAAGTTGCTGTATTCAATACGAAAAATCGAAAAAATATTACTTACACGAACGTCCCATGAGTCTCAACCCAGTTCAACGTTCGCCAAATTATCCATTGCCAGTCGTTCGCAGTGCTACGAGCAGTGGGCCCGAAACATCTTTCACCAACAGCGGTAGTTTGTATGAAGCTGACGATGAACGCCATTTAGTGACTCAAGCTGAGATGAATGATCTAATTCGGGATTTACATTTAACGAATCAAGACGCAGAATTACTAGCTTCATGCACGCAGCAGTGGAAACATCTTGCAGCTAGGACAAAATTAGCAATCTCTAAAAATCGAAACTAGGAATTGGAAAGAAACAACACTCTATTCTATACTGCACTGATGTTGATGGTTTGTTTAAAAAATGAACCACCCATAAGACAAAACTGAATGGAAATTATTTATTGATGGCTCTAAGCACAGTTTAAAGGCTCTTGTTTTGCATAATCGGAATGAAAAACTATCCATAGCAATTGCTCATGCCATTAATACAAAGGAAAATAACGAATCGATGACTGACATTTTCACATTACTCAAATACAACGATCATAAATGGCAGACCTTGTTGACCTTAAAGTATGTGATTTAAATTCCTTTGTAGATATAGTATAGACCATCGTAAATAACTGTAAACTAATCTGTTTCAGGTCATTGGTTTGTTGACTGCTACGCAAAGAGGTTTCATAAAATATTGATGTTTCCTTTCTTTATGGGATAGTTGCGCTACATGTGATTATTACGTCAGAACAGAGTGGCCAAAAGGAAGTGAGTATTCACTAGGAAAACCAAGCATTTCAAATAAACTATTAATTAATCCAAATGACGTTCTTCATCTGCCGCTGCACATAAAATATGGCCTTTTAAAAAATTTGTCAAGGCTCTGAACAAAGACCGGCAGCATTTAAATATTTGTTAGCGGTTTTTCCTAAAATTTCCTAAGCTAAAATTAAAGAAGGCATATTTGTTGGCCCCTCAGATCAGGAAGCTATTGAATGATGACAAGAGCATCGTGGACAGTTTTTTTAGAAACAATAAGAGTGAAAACTGCAGACAAATTGTTGCTGAATTATTGAAAAATTATCACGAATTAGGTGCACGAATGTCACTCAAAATGCATTTTCTTCATTCGCATTTAGATTTTATTCCACAAAACTTAGGTGCGGTGAGCGACAAACAACGCGAGGATGCTCACCAAGATTTAATGAAAATTGAAAGAAATTATGAGGGATTTTCGAACAGAAGCATGCTGGGAGACTATTGCTGGACTCTAATACGTGAAACCGAACCAATTAAATACAAACGACGCACATTGGGTTGAAAAGGGTCAAAAGTGAGGATTAATTCAAAAATTGAAATGAGTATTTTGTAATAAATTTTTATACCGGGTAACAGAGTATAAAATGGGTCATCGTTAACTGTCAACTGTTCTAAGTTGTTTACTTTTCTTGCTATACTCTTTCAAAGTTCAACAATTTTTTTTAATTTTGCTCGAAGTGGTAAAAAGTGAAAAACGAGATATTTCAAGTTTAATTTTTTTTCATTTTTTTTTTAAATTCTAACTTTTTTCAAATGGATGCATCAACTACAGGTATTTGGCTGTATTATTAAAAAAAAAATTTTAGATAAATGTTTTAGAAATATTTTTAATATTTTTTTTGAAAATTGTCCTAAAAAGAGGGTATTTTTAAAAAAAGATTGAGTTTCAATATAATTCTAGACGAGATCGGGTAAAATTATTTACATTGTAGTAAAATATGGGATTTCTACTTGTGTATTCCAAAAAAACATTTTGCCAATACTTGCCAACGAATGTAACATTCAAGTTTTTATTAAAAGTCCCCAGTATAAAATTAAAAAAAAATGCTTGAAAGCACAATAGAAAAAATCTTTTTTTAGTTTTTGTTTTGTGTTTATTTTCGTAGCTGTGATTGTTATTGTCGCTGTTGTAAATGTGTAACATAGTATTACAATAACCTAGTATTACAAATCACAAAAGTTGATGCAGAATTGTTAGAAAATGCACGTGATACTTATTGCTGTATCTTGCGGGCACGAGATTCACGTAGAAAAATTTAGAAAATATACTCAGAATACAGCCAGACATTTTGTTAAGCTCTATCCGTGGTATTATATGCCTCCAACTTTACATAAATTCCTTATTCACGGACCAGAAATAGTAAGATACGCCTTGTTGCCAATAGGTCAACTATCTGAGGAAGCTCAAGAAGCTAGAAATAAAGATTTTAAAAATTACAGAGAACACTATTCTAGTAAATGCAGTCGGGAGAAGTCAAATGAAGATATATTCAATAGGTCACTTCTTACATGGGATCCTTTAATTACCACTAAAAGCGAAAAATTATGCCAAAAAATATATAATATACCACAAATGGCACTAGATTTATTAATTTTGCCCAAGATTTCTGATGAAGAAGAGATTAATGAAGATATTGATGATGGTAATTATGAAGATGCTGATTATATTTATGAAGGTGATGATAATACGGAGGATCCTTGATTTTAATAGTATATATATATATATATTTAAGTTTCTCTTAAATAAGAACAATATAAAATAAAAAATAAACAATAACAATAAATGCATACAAAATTTTCAATTATAAATGTAGCAATATATTCAATATTAATGAATTAATATTTTTTAAATTTTTCTTTTAATTTTTCTGAAATGGTTGTTTGTTTTGTGCTTATAATTATTCATCAATAAAAACATAATATTATTTTATAATGTGATTTTTTTGAGTTACATTTGTGGAATTGTGGAATTTGGAAAATAAAATCGGATTTTAAAATTCAATTTTTATAATATAAATACATATTAAATATTTATTAATTTTTTATTTTTAAAAAAGTTTTTATTTTTTCTAAAAGCACATTAACTAAGTTCTAACTTGCAATTTCACTTACTAATTTATCGCTTTTGATTCCAAAGTTACAGCGAAAATTGTAAGAAAAGATCATTTTTTCCGAAACACAAAAAAGCTCCTAACGGGTTAAAACAATTTTTTTTCCACTTTTTTCTTTCTTAAATGGTGGTTTTTTATGCATTAATGAATATCCATTAAAAAAAAATTAACAATATTTTGACATTACGTCTTCCCTGAATTAATCCTCACTTTTCATGCTTTTCAACCCACTGTGCGATGTTCAAATATTGCCATTCACTTTTGAAAATTCATTGATTTTTAAATAAACTTATGATTTTTTATGTAAAAAACTAATAAAAACATTTTTTTGTATTTCGAAAACCTCACGTGATAAAAAAAAACAGGCGCTGCGAACTAAGGCCCCAAGGAACAAATACAAAAATTAACCTACGTATGGGATTGGGGCACTTGTTCAACTTTTATGGTTTTTGGGGCACAAGTAATTTTTTTATTCCAATTTGAAATATTTTGGCCTTTTGCTCATTTTTTATTTGTAAGTTTGGGGCCTAAATATATTGTTTCTCAAGACTGATGAACAAATACATATACTCCAAAAATTAACTTCGAAACCGGTTTTTGTTATTGTTTTTTCTAGTTTATTTATTTTCGTAAAGTGAAAAAATATAGGGAATCGTTTGTAAATTGAAGCAATCAGTGTCAATAAAATTTATCGTAACTGTGTTCCGCGAGCGCATCGCGCCCGCTCGGGTTTGGCAGCCACACCCGCGCCGCTCAGTTGTCGTTAGCTTATTTGTAATCGCCGCATAACATATTTTTTTGCAGATCTTTCCGATATTTTAAGTTTTGATGGATAAGAGAAAACACAAAAATGCTATGAAAGTTTTGCAAACATCGCAAGATATGATATAGGGTTGCGAGCCAAATGATGGTGCTGGAAAAGAATGCAGAATTGAAATGCGTTTATTGTAGGAGAAATATTGAGAGCAGTCAGAGCAAATTTTCATTTGAATAGATATTTGGCAAAAAAAAAAAACCATTAAATGAAAATATATGAAAAATTTTGGCGGAATGTTTTTTAGAGCGTAATTCATTTTTTATTTGGTTTTTTGAAAAATTTGGGTTTTGTTCATGACGAACTTACGCCCCAATTTTTTAGGCTATTTCTTAATTTTTTTTGGAGCATTTGCTCCTTGGGGCTAAGAGCGCAGCACAAGAAAAACAAATTACAGATTCGACTTCAGCCCTCCAGGAAAGATATTTGGTTGCTCCAGTAAAAAACCTTGCTGCCTATGTTATTAATATTTATTAATTATTATTAAATCTTTAAAATTAAGTATATATTTCTTGCTGCCAGTAATTTTTGAAGTCCCTTGAAAAGGGAACAAGTCCCAAAGTGAAGTTTTATTCCATCTGAATTCCAGTTTTTGTACCCTATGTGTTTTGTGTATAATGACTTTGTGCTGCTGTTTGTAAGTACCAAAAATATTTCACCTAGACCAATATTTTATTATAACGCTCGAATCAGAATCACTTTCTTTGTCGATTTAGCGATGTCCGTCCATCAGTCCGTCCGTCCGTCTGTCCGTCTGACCATCTGTGTGTCTATGTAAACTTTGCAATCAAACTACAGGTCGCAAATATGAATATATTTTAATGAAGTTTGACAAGTAAGCTTTCTTCGGCCATAGGATGAACACTGTTGAAAGTGGTGAAATTCGGTCCATGTTCAGACCTAGTCCCCATACAAATGAAATCGACTTAGATTGCCATAAGATTCAAATTATCATATAGATCTCGGTAAAATTGGGTTTGTGTGTGTTTATTACATCCGTTTATCGTTTGCCTAAAAACACACACCATATGGCAATTCCTTGTAATAACCCCCATATAAAGCTGTTTCCCGGTTTTCACTTAAATCTATCAAAAAACAAAAATATTGCACAGATTTTTCTAAAATTTAGTTTGTATATATTTTTCCAAAATATAAGTGACTCTACCAAAAATGGTCAGGATCGGTCCCCATATAAACATAGCACCCGATATGAAGTTTTTCATATCTGCAGCCAAAAAAATTAATAACAATACCACTCAAATTTGGTTTATGCTTATTTTCGATATCGAATTAGTTGGACCGAAGAGATAGGGTTGTTCAGTTGCTCTAGACCGACCATAATTTTCTCACTTGTTTAATTATATCATTAGGTTCATGTCTTATAATTTAAAAGATTTTTTTTTTAGATTAGACTAGAAACCAATAGATATTTTTAAAAAAAAAAAGTTCAGAAATTGTTCAAAAAGCACACAGCACCAAAATGTTGTCAAAGAAAATGGAAATATTTTCCAAAATTGTTCTTCACAAGTGGTTAGAAATAAGAAGCTAGAAATAATTTGTTCCAAACTAATTTTCCACTGCTTTTCAGGAACATATACACATTTTTCTGGAAGTGTGCTACAAATAAGGGTGCTACAGGAAACATTTTTCTAAATTAATTAAAAACTGTAGACATTCTTAATATGGCTGGGAGAGGTACCGAGAAATAAATCGTTCCACACTACTTGTTCATTGCTTTTCCACAACATATATTTTTCTAGAAGTCTGCTACAAAGAACCAGTTTGAAAAATTTTTAAGAAATTATTTAAGAGTTGTACGTGAAACCCTTTAATTTTGCAGCAGAATTTGAATTAAATGGTGTTATTATATGGAATTTTAAAATAAAGTTGCCTTCCTTCATGGAGATAGTAAATTGAATAGTTGTATTATAAATGAATGACTTATTGGTATTATTCTTACTTATTTTTACTTTGAACCTTACCAGTACTTATAAATTTCAATTTATTATTTTTTTTACTTTGAGCTCTACCAGTGCCCAATGCTACGTTTTTTTAATAATTCAAATTTTTATATATTTTTGTTAGAATTAAATTTTTCTGATCCACAATTATTTTAAAAAATATTAATTTTTTTTTTTTATTTTTTTTTTTTAATAATATTAATTTTTTTATAATTTTTTTGATAATTCCTTATGCATTATTGTATAGACGACTATACCCCGAATTACACTTTTAATGCTACATATAATTTAAAAAATTTTTAAATACCGCTTTTATGATTTGTATAATATTTTGTTCTCTACAATAATATATTATTAACGTATTTTTTGTCCTTTAGATTTACACTGATATCCTTTTATAACAAGCAACAATTTAACAATAACTGCCGGACTAATGTTAACAGGATATTTTATATGTTAAAAAGCCAAAATATCTTATAGTATTTTTTTTATAAAGAGAAACTTCATTTTCAGTTTTGCAGTTCTCTTAAGCATTCAGCACCATTTTTCAAAAGCAAAAACTAACAGCAGAACAAAATGTTCTGTTATATTAAAAAACATAGCAGCTCTTTACTCTAACTTTCATTAAATATCTAACATTTATATAACATTCACATCTCAGAGAACAGTTCTATTCTCTTGTTGTAGTAATAAACATTTTCCATCAATATTATGAATGAAATTATTAGTCCATTAAATAATCATAATAATCGTAATTATAATATGATATCATGAATGAAATAAACACACAAAATACGATAAATAGCAACAAAAAGACATTAAAAATATTTAACATCTATCATTGAAGAATATTTTCAACTTTTTCATAGTCATATAAGAAAATGTTATATTCTAAATAAATCGTAGATTATACTTTTAAAAGCAAATTTTATTGTTATTGTTATTGAATTTGCTTGTGCCTCGAATATTTTAGGAGAAATTTATAAATAAAGAAATCCCTTACCATTATATCTATATACGATATATGGCTAAGAATGGCACACATGACTTTTGATTTTAATTGCTAGCTTTTTTATGAGACATATAGTTTTACAGCCACAAAAAAGAAATAAAACGTAGTCGATGACAAATTTTTTTTTATGAAGTTTGCCATAGCCCTTAAATGTTTTTGATTTTTTTTTAGATTAGCTGAAAACAAAAAAAAAATCAAAAGTTTGTTTTAGGTCAATACCACTAGACGTACTAAAGACACGCCATCCGTTTTTTAGCGCTGAAATAATACTGGTTTGAGGTGCTAAAGTATTTACAAATATAAACAAAATTGAGCAGGTTTCATGTGGTGCTTTACATTGGACCGAATCAACAAGTCAGCAATGACTCCGACAATTCATTTTGTAAGTACGAGTAGTTTAGACATCGCACTGTGGATCAAATCTAAATTTACTAAGATTAAGAAAAATTAAGTTCTTGAAACATTCAAACATAACTTCTGATCACGTTTTTTTAATTAGATATCTAGCCAAGTCAGAAAAAGGACCTAAAACTATGTGGAAATTGAAGGGGTATCGCTCTAACCCCAGCAGTTTGTAAAATTTTCAAGAAAGTAATTCTAAACCGCATCCTCCGACCCTTAGATGGATAATTACGAAAGGAGCAAGCTGGCTTTCTTCCCAGTCGTAAGTGCGCAGACCAAATTGACAGCCTACGTTTTATAATTGATCAATGTAACGAATAAAACTCAACACTATATCTCACTCTTATCGACTTCGAAAAAGCGCTTTATGCCATCGATGGGAGCAAAATATGGCATGCTCTTGCTAACAATGGAATACCAGAAAAAAAATAACTACACTTATAAAGGCCAAATATGGCGATTCAAAAATTCGAGTGTCACATTTTGGAAAAATAAGTGAAACTTTAGACACACGAAGCGGTGTGAAACAAGGTTGCCTGCAGTCCCCCATCCTATTCGTTACAGCACTTGATGAAATACTCCCGACAACATCAGGTGGAAATAGAGGCATACAGTGGAGAATCAACGACCTTGTTCTAATGGCAGCAAATAAGGACGATATGCAGAGGAAGATAAATAACTTGGCCTCAACGGCGTACAGGGGGATGGCTTCATACGTTTTTGTGCAAAAAATATAAGGACTGTCCTAGATCATTAAAAGTTGGCAAACATTTTATTGATTAAATGAAGAAAAAATGGAATTTCACCAAAATCATCCACACCCACCGCCCACCGCCCGCACAGTCCAAATAGATTTTTTCGCATAAAATTTTTCCTATTCAACCGAAAGTCTTCAAATTGGGTACATACACTTTCTAGAATAAACAAAACATGCATGCGAAGTTGCATTAAAATCGGCCACGACCACCATCCATCGCCCGTACAGTCGAAATTGATTTTTTCGCATAAAATTTTTCCTATCCAAGCGAAAGTCTTCAAATTTGGTACATACTCTTTCTAGAATAAACAAAAAATGCATACTCAAATTTCCTCCCAGCGTTTATAAAACTGACTAAGAAATCGCTTCAGAATAGCTTTTTTCACTATTTCGATTTCATTAATCGTAAGCATTGCATTTTTTGCTTTTATAAAATCGGTTATTGAATTGACATTATTACCGCAATTACACAATTTACTATATGATGAATTTCATTTAAAAATCAAGATAAAACTGAAATTTTTAACCCGACAACCTCAGATATCGATGAAATTTTGTTCATAGCTAAATTTGATCAATTCAAACAAACTCTCATTTTTAGAAATGACTGTTTTGCGATTTTTTGGGCGTGGCACAGTGGGAAAGTTTTCGAAAAAACGCGAAAATGGTCGAAAAGTGCTCCATTTAAAATGCAATAACTCAGAATCGGCTGAACCGATTTCCATGATCTTGATATCATTAAAAAGATATTTTCACAGGCTTTATGACACGTTTGAAAAAAAAAATAAAAATGCACTGTAAAAAATTTTATAACAAAAAGAAAATTTTAAATAACGGAAAAACCAAAAAGATCAAGAGTTTTTTTACAGTGTATTATTTTTTTAGAAAGGTTTGTGCTTCACATATACCATATCCAAAAAGTAAAATGGGTTCTTTTTTAGTTTTTTTTATATAATTTTTTAAGTAGTGTCACTTCTAGTATTTATATTTTATATTTACAGGTAAAATAACACAGTACAACACATGATTTGCCAACTCAATTCGCTTTTATTCGCAATTGAGTAAAGGTATGAATTTCAACAATTTACTCTACATATGCACAACATTCTTCGGAAAAACCCTCGGTCATATTTTTTATGATTCTCAGAATTAACAAAACGGAATAAACAAAGTGTTATTTAATTTTTATGATTGCGTAAGCAAAGTAATTTTTAATTATTTGGGTTTTTCAGTTGGCTACATGTATGACTTTTTTACAGAAATTCAACCCACATTTAAGGGTGGTCATTATTCGGAAAATTTAAAACTCATACATGGTGAAACAGGTATATAGCCACCGTAAAAAAATATGCACCCATTTATAAGTACCTGTCAGTAAACTAGTTAACAATACACAGTATAAATAGGAGTGCATTGATCGATTTTACTCATTCAACAAGTGTCGACGAACGCGAAAATTACAAGTCCATATTTTAAAAGTGCAACGTACCGAAATTCATAATTATAAACAGTTTCGAGAAGCCAAGATATCCCATTAGAATTTTTACGCATATATTTTAAAAATTTGAGTGAATATGAATTCAAACAATAAGTACAGATGCATAAAAATATCTAATAAGTGTTGCGCTTCGCTTCGTAAAATAAGTGAGAACGAGGCTGCAAATATAATTGAGTATTTTCCAGCTGTCGCCAAAATTCATTGTAGCCGTATTTACGAAACTTGCCGGAATACACTGAGAAAAGCGGACAGTCGTAATGAATCTAACGTGGAGCAGAATGAAGTCTCAAATTATTTACCAATAACGCCCAGCGATGAAATTAGCGAAGAATTGAATGAACTTCCAACTTGTACCAGCCGTAATGCAAACATCGAAAGCAACGAACTCATTGAAATATAAGCCTTTCTAAAAAAATAATACACTGTAAAAAATCCCTTGATCTTTTTGGTTTTTTCGTTATTTAAAATTTTTTTTTTGTTATAAAATTTTTTACAGTGTATTTTTATTTTTTTTTTTTCAAACGTGTCATAAAGCCTGTGAAAGTATCTTTTTAATGATACCAAGATCATGGAAATCGGTTCAGCCGATTTTGAGTTATTGCATTTTCGCGTTTTTTCGAAAACTTTCCCACTGTGCCACGCCCAAAAAATCGCAAAACAGTCATTTCTAAAAATGAGGGTTTGTTTGTATTGATCAAATTTAGCTATGAACAAAATTTCATCGATATCTGAGGGGGTCGGGTTCAATGCATCTCGATTTTTACATGAAATTCATCATATGGTATAGAAAATTAACTCATCTATAATATTAATAGGCTAGGCGATTCCTTGTGAACAATGTTTTGTCCTACCATTTTATCCCGATTTTGACCAAACGTGTATTATTTGAAAGGTATTTCTTTTTAGCCGATTTGCAGATTTACAGATTTTTAAATTTTTTCCTTTATTTTGAGTAAATTGCATTTAAAATTGCTACTAACACATACATAAAATTATACATATGCTATGTGTGTTTTATTGAATTTGTTAATGTGTTTGTTAATGAGTTTGTTATCTTCATTCACAATATAATAAACCATGGGAATTAGCAAAGTTGAAAAATAAAGCTGCACTCGAATTTCTGGTGCTGGAATCTGCTAGTTTTAATAATTATATTTGAAAATTTTATAAAACAAAAATAGTTGCGTACGTTAATCGAATCACATGATTTTGTTTTTATACCCTACACTACTATGTGGTTTGGGTATAATGACTTCGTGCTGCTGTTTGTAACTACCAAAAATATTTAACATAGACCCATCTTTAGCGATGTCCGTCCGTCCGTCCATCCGTGTGTTCATGTAAAACTTGTAATCAAACCACAGGTCGCAAATATGAATATATTTTGATGAAATTTGGTATATAAGCTTTCATCGGCCATAACGCTATTGAAATTGGTGAAATTCGGTCCATGTTCAGACCTAGTCCCCATACAAATGACATGAAATCGACATAAAGTGCAACAAGATCCAAATTATCATATAGATCTCAGTCAAATTGGGTTTGTATATGTTTATTATATTCATTAATCACTAGTCAAAAAATAAAACCTACAGTACAATTCTTAGTCATAGACCCCAAATAGAAATGCTTCCCGATCTTCACTCAAATCTATCAAAAAACAAAAATATTGCACAGATTTTTTTCCAAATTTGGTTTGTATATATTTTTCAAAATATAAGTGACTTTACCAAATATGGTCAGGATTGGTCCATTTTTCGACCTAGTCCCCATATAAATATGGTACCCGATATGAGCTTTTTCATATCTGCAGCCAAAAAAATTAATAACAATGCCAATGTGCCGAAGTGATATGGTCTCTAAACCATGGTATAGGGTATCGTCTTGTCGGTCTAATAATTATCTTACTTGTTCTTATTTCTTTATGCACTTTTTTGGAATTGTTCTCAATTATTTAAAAATTTTTGTTGTAATTGCTAACTCCAATATCATTAAAGAGATTAAGCCTAAGTGTATGCATCAAGCTACGCTGCAAAATTCGTGACCTTTTTCAGAAAATTTATAAGTTTGTTAAGCGATCGGTGAAAGTCGGTGGATTTTTTTTGGGGAAGTTCAAAGAACATACTCTCAGCCTTCATTATGCTGCAGTAAGACGGAGCTCACTTCTTTTTTTTCCAATGAAAAGTACAAATGCTGAATTCTATGAAACCAAATTAATTTGCTCATATCTACTAAACTGCTTAAGCAATGCATATGACTTTTTTAAAAATAAAAAGAAGACGCTGAATTTCAATAAAAACGACATTAGAATTTTGGCAGGTAAAATATATTAGGCACATAAGCTACTAGTTGTATGAAAATTTTCATCAGAATGCGTTTTACAATATTTAAGTGACCACCAGATTTTTTCTAAGACAAAATATTACTTTTTACTAAAAAAAAAATTATTGATTTTTCTTAATGACAAACTTGTCTATAAAACTGCATCACTGGATTTTTGAAAAGTTATTGTGGAAAAATTGCTTTTTTGCCAACAAAATACTACGAAATGTATGATTATTAAATTCAAAACTGACCAACCACCAATTTGTTTGCTGAACAAGGCGCCAATTCAAAACGTTGTCAACTTTTGCTACTTGGGTAGTAATATAACTAAAGATAGCGGTGCTATTGGAGACGAAAATTCGCGAATAGATAAGATCAAAACTGCATATTACAATCCACGAATTATATGAAAGTTGAACGCCCTCTGCCCCCCAAGACCAAACTTCGCATATACAACACCTCCGTAAAGACTATTCTACTATATGGAGCCGAAACCTGATTGTTAAGTGAAGTCATCAAGCACAACATACAAACTTTTACCAACAGATGCCTACGAAACATATTTAGGATTTAAGGACAACATCAGCACTCAATTAAAGAGGAGAGAATATAAGTGGCTTGGACATACACTAAGAAAACCCCCAGGGTGCGAGGAAACCAGAAAGACCGAAGATAACATGGAGACGTACAATTTTTAAAGAAACCGAAAAATCATTCAACGAACTCAGACATATCGCAGCAGACAGGCAAAGACGGAGATTCTACGTACACAGCCTATGTTCCTGATGGAATTTGCTGAAATAATAATAATATAGCCAAATCAGAAGTAACAACTTTATTATCCATAATTTATTGATTCGTTATCTAATACCAATGTATACTGAACAGAATGCCTGGTAACTTCAACAATATATCTTTCGGTCAATCGTGGATTGGATATTATAATGCTTATGTTGTAACCTATTTTAAATATATCTTTCAGTGTTAGTTTCAATCAAAAAGTACTTTTTTAAAAAAAGCTACTTTTTCAAGGAAATATACTTCATAAAGAGAAGTTAGTTTTTTACGAAAACGTACGGTTTTAAGGGAAAGTACTAATTTAAGAACATGTACTCTTTTAAGAATATGAACATTTTGGTGAAAATTTATTTCTTTCACAAAATTTGCTTTTTTAAGAAGAGGCAGTTTTTTAAGAAAAGGCAGTTTTTTAAGAAAAGGCACTTTTTAAGAAAGCTACCTTTTTCAGAAAAAGTATTTTTTAGACGAATGTAATTTTTTAATGTAATTCACTTCTTTAAAGAAAAACAAGTAAGAAATTATAGTTGGTATAGACCGACAATACAATACCCTGTACCATGGTTTAGATACCTATCCCTTCGGTCCAACTAACTCGATATAGAAAATATGCATATACCAAAATTGAGTGGCATTGTTATTAATTTTTTTGGCTGCAGATATGAAAAAGTTCGTATCGGATGTTATATTTATAAGGGGACTAGGTCGAAAAATAACCCGATACTGATTTTGAAAAAATTTACACAAACCAAATTTGAGAAAAATCTGTGCAATATTTATACCCTATACCACTATGTGGTTTGGGTATAATGACTTTGTGCTGCTGTTTGTAACAACCAAAAATATTTGACCTAGACCCATCTTTAATTATACCGATCGAATCAGAATCACTATCTGATTCGATTTAACGATGTCCGTCCGTCCGTCCGTCCGCCCGTCCGTCCGTCTGTGTGTCCATGTAAAGCTTGTAACTTCAAGTCGCAAATATGAATATATTTTGATGAAATTTGGTATTTAAGCTTTTATCGGCCATGGGATGAACGCTATTGAAATTGGTGAGAATCGGTCCATGTTCGGACCTAGCCCCCATACAAATGACCCCTATGAAATCAACATATATTGCTATAAGATCCAAATTATCATACAAATCTTAGTCAAATTAGGTTTATATGTATATATTATATCCATTAATCAGTAGTCCAAAAATTATCCCTATTGGACAACTCTTAGTCATAGGCCCCATATAGAGCTGCTTCCCGATCTTCTCTTAAATCTATCAAAAAACAAAAATATTGCGCAGATTTTTCTCAAATTTGGTTTGTATATATTTTTTCAAAGTGTAAGACCAAATATGGTCAGGAGCGGTCCCTTTCTGGACCTAGTCCCCATATAGAAATATCATCCGATGTGAACTTTTTCATATCTGCAGCCAAAAAAATTAATAAAAATGCCACTCAAATTTGGTTTATGCTTATTTGCTATATCCAATTAATTGGACCGAAGAGATAGGGTCTCAAAACCATAGTATAGGGTATCGTATAGTCGGGCTAGACCGACTATAATTTTCTTACTTGTTTTTTTTTTAGTAGATTAAAGTGAAGATCGGGAAGCAGCTCTATATGGGGCCTATGACTAAGAATTATTCTATAGGGATTATTTTTGAAATACTGATTAATGGATATAATAAACACATACAAACCCAATCTGACTGAGATCTATATGATAATTTGGATCTTATGGCAATTTATGTTGATTTAATAGGCGTCATTTATGTGGGGGCTAGGTCTGAACATGGACCGAATTTCACCAGTTTCAATAGCTTTCATTCTATGGCCGATAAAGGCTCATATACCATATTTCATCAAAATATATTCATTGTTGCGACCTGTAGTTTGGTTACAAAGTTTACGTGGACACACAGACGGACGGACGGAGGGACGGCCATCGCTAAACCTACTCAGAAAGTGATTCTGATTCGATCGGTAAAATAAAATATGGGTCTAGCTCAAATATTTTTGGCAGATACAAATAGCATCACAAAGTCGTTATACCCAAACCACATGGTGGTATAGGATCAATCTGTCCGAATGTGTGTCCATGTAAACCTTGTAATCAAACTAAAGGTCGCAAAAATGACCCCTATGAAATCGACTTAAATTACCATAAAACCCTAATTATCATATAGATCTGGGTCAAATTGGGTTTGTGTCTGTTAATTTCATCCATTTATCCGTTGCCTAAAAATAAACCCCCATATGACAATACTTTGTCATAGGCCCCATATAAAGCTGCTTCCCGATTTTCACTTAAATCTATTAAAAAAAAACAAAAATATTGCACACATTTTTCTCAAATTTGGTTTGTATATATTTTTTAAAAATATAAGTGATTTTACCAAATATGGTCAGTATCGGTTAATTTTTCTACCTATTCCCCATATAAATATAGCATCCGATATAAACTTCGTCATACCAGCAGCCAAAAAAAAATTAACAATGGCACTCAAATTTGGTTTATGCTTATTTTCTACATCCACTTAATTGGACCGAAGAGTTAGGGTCTCTAAACCATGGTATAGGGTACCGTATAGTCGGTCTACACCGACTATAATTTTCCTAGTTGTTTCATTAGATGTCTTTTAGGAAAATTTTTTATTTTTAGTACAAGGTTCTCTTCTAAGAAAAGATTTTTTAGGAAAAGATATTTTTTTTAGTATAGGGTACTTTTTTAAGAAAATATACTTTTTTTGGAAAAGAAACTGTTTCAAGAAAATTTACTTTTTTAAGAGAATGAGACGTTTTACGCACATTTTAGGAGAAAGTATTTATTTGAGAAAATTTTCTTTTTCTGGTGAAGGAATTTTATGAGAAAAGGACGCTTTTTAAAGAAAATGTATTTTTCAGGATAAGATACTTATTAAGAAATGTTACTTTTTTAATAAAAGGTACTTTTTTAAGAAAAGGGACATTTTTGAGATACGCTTTCAGAAAAGTTATTTTATAACAACAGGTAATTTTCTAAGAAAATATACTTTTGAAGTAAAGTTGCTTTTGCAAGAAAAGGTAGAAAATGGGCTTTTAAGAAAAATGTACTTTTTAATAAGAGGTACCTTTTAAAGAAAATTTATTTTTTTTTAAGAAAAGGTACTTTTTTAAGAAAAGTAACTTTTCAAGAATAAAGAATAAAGAAATTGCACTTTTTTAAAAAAAAGTACTGTCTGAAAAATAGGTATTTTTTTTACATTAGTTTTGAAAGAGCAGGTAATTCTTTAAGAAAAGATAAATTTTAAAGAAAAACTACATATTTTGAAAAGTTAATTTTTAATAATAGGTAATTTTTTAAAAAGGTACTTTTCAGCGAAATGTACTTTTCAAGAAAATGTATTTGAAAAGGTATTTTTTTAAGAAAATGAAATTTTTTTACCAAAAGTAACTTCTGAAAAAACAATAACTTTTTTATGGAAATGAACTTTTTAATAAGAGGTAATATTTAGGAAAATTTTTTTTTTTATGAAATTATATTTAGAGAGGGCACTTTTTTAAGATAACTTACATTACTGAAAACAAAGGCGTTTTTAGCAAAAACAAAAAACACTGCTTAAGGTACTTTTAGAAAAGATACTAATAAAAAAAATTAAGTTTTTTTTTTATTTGGTAAAAGGTATTTTTTGAAAAAAATATACATCTTTAAAAAAATTTATTTTTTTTTAAGAAAATGTACTTTTAAAAATGGTACTTTTTTTAATAAAGGATACTTTTTTATGAAAAGGTACTTTTTTAGGAAAAGGTATTTTTTAAGAATAAGTACTTTCTAAGAAAACGTGTTTTTTGAAAGAAATGCACTTTTTAAAGAAAAAGTATTGTTTAAAAAATATGTACTCTTTTTAAATTAGATTTGAAAGAAAAGGTAATTCTTTAAGAAAAGATAATTTTTATAGATAAACTATATTTTTGCAAAGTTATTTTTTAATAATAGGCAATTTTCTAGAAAAATTGCTATAAAGTAAAGTTACTTTCTTAAGAAAAGGTACTTTTCAACGAAATGCACGTTTCAAGGAAATGTACTTGAAAAGGTACTTTCGTTAAGAAAATGCTTTTTTTAACAAAAGTAATTTTTGAAAATACCACTACTTGTTTAAGAAAAGGTACTTTTTAATAAGAAGTAATATTTAAGAAAACGTTTTTTTTTACGAAGGTATATTTAAAAAAAATTTTTTTGTAATGAAACGTAAGTTTTAAGAAAAGAAACCTTTTATGAAAAGGACTTTTTAAGAAAATTTACTTTTTTAAGAAAATTTAGTTATTTAAGAGAGGGCACCTTTTAACAGGTACTTTTTTAACAAAACTTATTTTTTTAAAAACAAAAACGTTTTATTTAAAGTAAAATAATTTTATCTTGAGCCTAATATTTTTCTAAATCAATCATTAAAATAATATAGATCGAAAATAAGAATTTTTTATATATCGTTTGTAGCAAAAGCGAAAAGTACTTGTTAGTGTACCCTTAGAAAAGCTACTTAGAAAAAGTTTTAGTTTTTTATAAAATGCACTTTTTCACAAAAATTTTATTTTTTAAGAAAAAGTACATTTCAAAAATGTTACTTTCTTAACAAAAAGTACTTTTTTATGAAAAGGTACTATTTTATGATAAGGTACTTTTTTACGAATAGATACTTTCTTAAGAATATATCCCTTATTAAGAAAATGTACTTTCTGAAGGAATTGAAATATATTTTATGTGTTTCTATCGATCTTCATTATTATTTTTGCATGGTATTATTTGTGGTTTAATTGATTGTCCAGATTTGCTACATTAAATTAAATTTACGGTACTTCAACGGAATTTGAGGAAACCTGATTTGTTACATATTGATTTTCATAGGACTGAATTTGCACTAAATGAGCCATTTAAAAAATCCATGAGATTATTTAATAAATATTGTTATAATTAAGATATAAGTTTTATAAACACTAAATTTAAGAATTAAATAAATTATTGTAGATAATGTAGATAATTTTTTGCAATGGAGAGGAGATTTGTGCTTAATATGTTCACATAGGATTGCGCAGTCAACGTACAAAAAATCCTGTGGACTTTACCAATTCCCTTAGCCATCATGTAACCCCACACCTTCTTTCGCAAGCGAAGTACTTTCTGGCTTTCACCAACACCACTCCCTGCCATTCGACCCAAAACGATTAATTTTGGTCTCATCTGACCATATCGTTAAAAAGTTAATAAAAAAAATAAAACAACAAATTTATGTTAGTCTTACCTTTTCAAAAATGTTATTCAACCACGAAAAATAAACTTTAACACGTCTTTTTTTAATAAGAGACGTGAAGCTTCAACAATTAATTAAACACAAAAAAAATGTCCCAATGACTTATTACCCAGATTTTGCGAACTTTCGATAACGGTACATATTACAACAAAGTTATTGATTTGTAGTTGTAGATAAGAGTGCAATAAACAAACAATACAAATTTGGGAATAATTGGAACAATAGCTTTGTTGTTGTTCTCATATTTGTTAGCATTAGAAAAATAATGGGACAGTTCTTCTTCTTCGGTATTATCATATATTTCCTAATGTGGTATTTCCTGCGGTATGAATTCATTATGTTGCATATTCAGGGCGTATGAGCCCTAAGAACTGTACAAATTAAATATTAATCATACGAGAAGTGAAACTTTTACATGCAAAATCTACACTAATAGCGGCGGAGTGATATCATTTATTGTTATAAACAATACTTTCATGTCAGATATATTTTAAAATTTTTGGTAGTGTTAACAAAATGCCAAGAAATGTTTAAAGATCCAATTTTAAGCAAAAAATTGCAAAAAATTTTTACATTTATTTTTAGTACACATATTTCAGTTAAAATTAACGTATCCCAAAGTTCTCATAACTAAAAATAGCTTAGTTTCACAACGTTTCATAAAATGAACAAAGTTTTTTGAACAGTAACTACAACAAAACTTTTATAAAAATTTAATTAACTATGAACTGACAACTAGCGTTAGCATCAGTATTTTAACCATAGAAACTAATATGAGAAAATTATAATAACAATAAGAATGAACAAAAAAACTATTAAATAAGTTTTTAACTAAAATTATTTGCGAAATAAATTTTGTTTCATTTTTGGCATCTTTTTATGATATTCTTATTATTATTTTTTATATTTTATATTACTCAAAAAAATTTACTTGCTGTCGCATATTAAAATATCAAAAGGGTGGGATGGCACAGTGATTTAGTTGTTGCACCATCGTAATCAGCAAGGATTCCTTTAAAATAAAAATATTAACCAAGTAGGGAAAAGTAGCTGATGACAAACAAGTTGTTAGCTTGTTTGTTCAAAAAGTGTGGGGCAGTTTGAAATACCTATGAGTTCTGTCTACTACAATTTTTTATATTTTTGGTTTTTTTGTAAATATTCAGTTTGATATTAAATGAAATTTTTCTCATTAATTCTGAAACTTTCAATAACAAAAACGAAAAATTAATAGCTTTTAAAATGGATGTGATTTATGCATTTTTTCTGTAATAAAAAAAAAATAATTTTGTAAATATACATTCCATACATTTTTAATGTCAAATTCTGCATATGGTGACCTTTCAATCAAAACTACGCACTGCAACAAATTTCATATAGCTGTCCTAGAGTTTATGGCTCCTTATAAACCCAATTATCCTGTTTGGTAATAGATACCATACGTCGCGGGTGGATACAGTGTATCCTCCAAGTACAAGGATTCTTTTGCCACTTAGTTTTGAACATTCGCAGAGAATGTTGAACAATGATATTCTACTAAATTTTGTTGGAGGAATGAAAATTCTGATGCATAAGTGTATAGAATAATGAAGAAGGCCATCAGCATCCAACTTTTGTAGCAAAAAAATGTTTGCAAGTGGAAAAAACAGTTCCAAGAAGACAGAGAAATAGTTCTGATAGCCAACATGATTTTGGACTGGAGCAACCATATATCTTTTCTGAGGCAACTTGGTGGGCTGAATTCGAAAGTGTAATTGGTTTTTCTCTTTCACGCTTCCCTTGTTCGTCGCTCACCGTACATTAGTTTTGTGGGAAAAAATCTAAGTTCGAATCAATAAAAAGCATTTTGAGTAACATTCGCGCACCTAATTCGTGATAATTTTTCAATAATTAAGCAAAAAATTTGTCTGCAGTTTTTACTCCTATTGTTTCCAAGAAAACTGTCCACGATTTCCAGGCTGCATATTCTTTCTCCAATAAACATTATGAAAAATTGTCATCATTCAATAGCTTCCTGATCTGAAGGCCAACAAATATGCCTTCTTCGATTTAAGCATATGAAATTTTAGGAAAAACCGTTAACAAATTTTCGAATGCTGCACCATTTTTGTCCAGAGCCTTGACAAAAGTCTTTAAAAGGCAAAATTTTATGTGCAGCGGCGGAAGAAAAACGTCATTTGGATCAATTAATGGTTTATTTGAAATGTTTTGTTTTCCTGGTGAACACTCAGTTCTTTTTGGCTCCTCTGTTCTGACGTAATGATCACATGTAGCGCGACTATCCCATAGACATAGAAAACAACAAAATTGTGTGAAACCTCCTTGTATATCGGTCAACAAACTAATCGCCTGAAACAGATTAATTTACACTTATTTACGACGCACAGTGGTCAATTTCGCGAGATAGCGGTCAAAACTCTATAACTTTTGACCGCATTGGTATTTTTTTACGCAATTTGTTTTGTTCAATTTGCGTGTTCAAACGTAAAAATCGACTGACATTTTAATTTTTTGTTGAGTTTCCATGTAAAAGTTGAATATTTTGACATTTTAAATAGGTATTTTTTTTATAATTTCGTATTTTACAACCAATACTTATTTATTATTCCTAAACTTAATTTTGGTCAGAAAATGCCAACATTTGGCCCTTGCATTTATTTAGTCTCAATATTCACAGGGGCCAAAGGTTGGTTTTTTTTGGAAGAAAGCTAATTCTTGTGAGGATTAAACTGAAAAATAACACTGAAATTCCCAACAATATCAATACCATTTGGATATATTATATACAGAACACAACATCGATAAAATTTTAAGTAAACTTTTACTATTGATTTAAAGTGCACATATATTTTATTTAAATGTATTAATAAAAATTTATACTAAAATTAGAAACAAATTATAATCTTTAAACTAGTATTAATTAAACAATATAAGTAAAAATTTCTTCCAAATAGCTTTGATTTTCATTTTGCAGTAGTTGTTTAGCTTCTTCATCTAACTCTAATGAGGTTGATTTCCATTTTTGTCGAATACTGGACATATATGGGTCTGATGTGCACAACAAAATATTAATAAGATCTTCATTAGTACAATATCTGGAAATTTTTCTTGTATTGTGCTCGCGAAAGAATCTGTAGTCTTTGTTCCTTTTTTCTTGGGCTTCTTCTGAGAGATCTCCAATTGGAAGCATATTGTGCTGAATTATTTGTTCCCCATGGAACAAAATTTTGTGAACTGTGGTTGGCATATGTCTCCAAGAATATTTTTGGTTATAAAGGGTTGCTGTCTCATTAGCATACTGACCAAATTTTTTGCATCTATCTTTTTGCTACATGCTATAACTTGTAATATGATTTGGAATCGTCGTATTAAATCATAATCTACTCCAGTTATAGAAGCTGCAGTTTCTGGATCGGAAAAAAATCTCCTTGCTGTGTTTCCATCATTAGAATTTCCTTCTCCTTGCTTTGGCTGCTCAATTATAAGGCATATCTCACGGCATTTTTCTTGAATATCTTTTTTTTTTTGCTTTCTTTTTTCCAAATTTTCTTTGTTGTTTCTCACTGTTTCGCCTAACGGGCCAAATTCCAAATCGTATCCCAATTTAAGAATATGCTCCATAAAACGAATTCTAGCATGAAGAGGTGACATTCCAAATTCGTATGCTTCATTAAAACTATCGTCTTGTGTTGGTGGTTGGCTCAATTGACTTGATGTTTTTTGGCATATGGTGCAGCTTGACGATGACTTTGTTTTGGTTAAAGCTTGTGCAACTTTTCAATCAATCATTATGAGACACATTTTAAAATTTACTTCAATGTCTTGGTCATCAAATTTAAATGTTACTGGTTGAAGTTCTTTAATTTGATCATTTAGTTTTCGAACTTCTTCATCTATGACATCTTGAGTCTCCTTTTTGTAAGCAAACTTTATTGGTCTACAAAATTTTGTTGACGAGGGAATTTCATTCTTCCATACATCTGTCTCTGCAGCTCTACTAGTTGACGGCTCTGAACCAATATAAGTTTTTGTTAAACGTAATGGAACGAAAGAAATCATGAATAAATTGGCATCTGATGAATTTTCCGCATTACATTGTTTGTATTGTTTCTGGCCAGAGGACCCATCACATCCCCATTTAGAAATTAAAGTCATGCTGCAATTTTTAAACTTCTTTAAATAGTCAGCATCAAATGTCTTTAATAATCGTTCTGCAGTGTGTTCAAGAAGATCCTGCAATTTTATTTCTGCTGAACTTGAAGTTACACTAATAGCAGTTGGTGAAGGTAAGCAATCTTTTTTGGCAGAAACTATATCTCGATATGATGGAAAAATTCCACAATTTTTTTTCATTGGTTCGCTTCCGCAAATCTGTATATTGGTTTTTAGTCATTTTCAAATCCAAAAATAGTGCAAATGCTTCTTCTGGAGTAAATTTATTTTCTTCAGTTGGTGTCGGCATACTTTCTAAAATCCCTTTTGTGCATCTAGGGCTTGCTTCCACTATTTTTTCAATGATAGCAATTTTACCCTTTTTAGTTTTCGATGGTTGAATTTGATGCAGAAATGAATACTTTATGATGCTACAAGAAACTTCTTCATTGATATGTTTAAGCTTGCGTCTTCGTGATCTTTCACTACAATTATCAATTGGCTTTGCTGGTCGACCACGTTTTCCAGTTTCCGTGGTAGTTACTGATGGCTTTTTAAAAATAAGTTTATTTCTTAGCCATTCTTGGTTGTGTGAGTAAAACAATTTCTTGTTTCTGGAACATTGATTGTACCGTTTTCTTAAAGTATTTAAAAAGTTTTTTATTTTTAAGTTATGAATTTTAATTTCTTGTTTGTCGCATATTTTGAAGAATGTATTATTCATTATATGTAAAACTAGCTGGACCCGGCAAACGTTGTTTTGCCCTCAATGAATTTTTATTTTAGTTAGAATCTGTATATACCTATATAAAATGTGTGACGAAGATCTCCAGATAATAAAATGAGAGCTTCTCCAAAAAATCTTTCATTGCCTTTCAAATCTTTTATCAAATCAAATCACAATGTTTGTGAGCCATGGTACATTCATCCCAAATAAAAATACTGCATTTTTGCAGAACTTTTGCCATACCGGAATGTTTTTTGATATTACAGACGGCATTCTCATTTTTTTGTACGTTTAACGGTGATTTGAGTGCTGAATGAGCTGTGCGGCCACCATGCAATAATGTAGCGGCTTTTTCCTTCTTTTTCGTTAGAATATTTATATATAAAAACGTTGGTGAGTTTATTTATTAAAATTTATATAAATTTGACAACTCATTATTTTTCGAACGACAGCGCCATCTACCGGGTCCAATAAAAAAATGTTTCTAACATACATATATGTACATTCTTAGTTTCATTAAAATCACACCATAAATAAGTATATTCGAAATAACTTTACCCAGCGCCACCTATCGGGTCCATTTATACATACAAAAATTTCTTATGACGAAACATACGTTCATTCTGAATTGCAGTCAAATCGCGCTGAAAGTAAAAATTTTTGTTTTTAACTTGACCCCAACGCCAGCTAGAGGGTTAAAACTAAAAAAAAAACACAGAAGAGCTCGAACCGAACCTATGCTGGAAATCCTACCTCGACAGCTCTTATGGTTCCGGAGATCATTCGTTACAATCAAATGCATCAACGTTTTTATATATACGCCACGCCCCTTTGCCCACTAACAACTTTATATAGCTAAGGTCTTATTATTTCGCAAAAATATCCTTTTGTGAAAATTTCATGACGATCCTTCCAGTAGTTTAGAAGATATTACGATTTTTTATTTTTCTAAAAAGGGGCGTGGTCCCGCCCACTTTTCTTCTTGTATGTATTTCTATTCATGCTAATACCATATGTACCAAATATGACTGCTGTAGGTAAAAAAATTCCCGTGATATGACTTTTTCAAATTTTAGGTTATATGGGCGTGAGTAAAACAATTTCTTGTTTCTGGAACATTGATTGTACCGTTTTCTTAAAGTATTTAAAAAGTTTTTTATTTTTAAGTTATGAATTTTAATTTCTTGTTTGTCGCATATTTTGAAGAATGTATTATTCATTATATGTAAAATAATGTCGTTTTCATCTTTCCGTTCAAAATATATATCAGATAGAAGACTATAACTGAATTTAGCCATTGTTTAAACAATAATGAAGAAAAAAAATGAATGCATGGATTAATATGCTATTGCTCGAAGTTTCAACATGATCTTTTTTACATCTTTGAAACATAATATAACAGGTAGTTGGTTTTACCAGTTATTTCCATTGGTTTTAAATTTATTTGCAATTTTCACGTATTTAAGTTGTGTAATATTAGATGGCAATAAAATCTTTTTTACCTTTTCCAAATGAATTGCCAGATACCACATAATTTGAGAGTTCTATTGTCATTTTTGTCAAAATTTTGATACACCCTTCTATGTGGACTAGGTCCAAATATGCGCCAACTTCTTCTAATTTCAACAGAATTATTTTTTGGGTCAATAAGAACTCTTGTACAAAATTTCATCAAAATATATGCATATTAGCCACTTTCACATACAAATAACTTCTCAAAAAATATGACGTGCATTTGTACCGAATATCTTACCTTGGGTCAGAAAAATTGCTGTAGCTCAAAAAGTGCAGTCTCGATGCATGGACATGTATATATAGGAATGTAGGGGAGAGTTAGGACTACAAAATAGTAAATTTGTGTTTTGACTCAGCTTGACTCACAGGAGTTGTGCTCTATGAAGTAGGAAATTTCCGAGAAATTTGACCTTTTTTAAAAAAAAATTTAAATTGTTCTGAAAAGAGTAATAGGAAATAAGCTACGTTACAACACAAAATTTACTTCGTCCAAAAATCTTGAAAAACAAAAAAGTTATGATCATTTAAACTTTAAAAATTAACTAAAATATCATAAATTTACTAAATTCTGAAAAAGCCCATTTTGGACCACCCTGTTCTCAGTGAAATAGTTGAAATAGAGTTCTAATTTTTTGGCTCCCGAGGTTAACTACTGTCTACTTTCATATGAGTCTAATAACTTTAAAATTGGAGAACAAAAACCAAAAGGAGTTTTGACCGCTATCTCAAAATATTGACCACAGTGCGACGGCCTATACTATATCTAACAAGAAATTTAAATCACACGCCTAAAGGTCACCACAGATCTTCCATTTATGATCGCCTCTATCGTCTTGATAAATTACGAAGTAGTTTCGTCGGTGACAACCCTTGTGGTAAAATAAAATTATATATTACTTTGCAAGTCTAAAATTAATTTCATGTTGTACTTTGAATCCTTTATAAATTTAAAAGTTTGTCATGACCTACAGCAAACCCATGTGAGACGACATCAGCATTTTGACCCATATATATAAATACTAGTATGCCGTGTTGCCCCTCGCTACGACTTACCAAGACTTATTGTTTGTTTAATAATGAATTTTTTCTATGAAGTTTGTATTGTGAAGTTGAAATGTTTTACTTTATTTATTTATTTTTTTATATTCAATGCTTGCTGATATACAATAATTCTTGGTTTTTCATTCGCTGCAACAATTTTAAAATTTCTCGGCGTACCTACATATAGCTGCCCATGGAAAGAACATGGATTTCCAAATTAAGTCCGGCAACACTTAACTATTGGTCTTGGATTTAGAATATCAGTTGGCAATTTTTCATTTTAGCGATTTTTGATTTCGCTAATTTTTGATTTTGAAGATTTTTTGTGGTCATTGTTGTCTTTTTGGCTTTTGGATGGTTTAGCTTTTTGATTTTGGTGATTTTGAATTTGACGATTCTGCCCATATTTTCCACGACAACTCTCATTGCTGATTAATATACTTATCAAAAGCTTTAAGATTATCACTTTCATAGTAATTTATATTTTTTGTATAGTAGATGGCACGCCCACTATTCATATTTCGACTAACATATGAATAAATTATGGGCTCCCGCAAAATTCCAAAGCATCCACTACTACAGTATACCATATATCTGTGGTTTTCTAGAATAACCGCGTATGTAATAAAATCAAACGGTTCAGGGGAGCCAAAAAACGTTATCTTTGCAATTATGGGCTCGATATAAAGTTTTGAGATCTTTTTTAACAGTCCTGTAGATATGAGCAATAAATACCTTATATAAAATTTTGAGTCAAAAATCTTCAGAGGAATAGATCCTAGAGAAGGACGAAAAAACAATATGTAAATAACACTTAAAGTGTGTGCAGTTAAAATAGCTTATGTCGACAAACGTCGTTTTCTTTGAAAATGAAAACTACCAATGCATCCACCCATGTAGACATAAGTTGTTGTTGCTTGAAAGATGGATTTTTTGTTCGTCAACAAAAAGCTAACGGGACTTAGGATGAGAATATAACAACGTATCAAGAATAATAGTGACAAAAAATAACAGAAATAAACACACAAATTTTTATAAATGGTTATAAACTGAAAAATAATCCAAAATTATTTTGCATATTTTTTCATTAATAACAATGTATGTCGCTATGTGTCGTTTTTGAGAAAATAATTTGTCAGCAATCAAACGTAGGTTGGCAACGTCGTTAGTGCTGCAAATTAATTTAACAAACATTTAAGTTACGTCTTTATTTAAAGAAAAAACTCAGAAATGGTCAATATTTTTTTTTTTTTTTTAATTTTACACATGCAAAGAGCGTTAAAAGTTAATATATTTGGCATCGTTAACTAAAAACTGACAAAAATGGACATACGCGGTTATTTCAGAAAACCACAGATATTAGGGTTACAACGGTTTGTATGAAATAAAATTTTTGGTCGAATTTTGAGGTGTGCGGGTCAGATTATTGTGGCACTGGATCTAACGCGTAACATTTATCCAACTCAGACATTGCTTTCTGAACGCGCATGAACTCAAAGTTCAAATATCCATTTATTATAAAAATTATCAAATAAATCAATTTTCACAAAAATTTTGACATTAATAATCGCGCTTGAATTAAATTAATTAATAAACTATAATCTAGAGTAAATTATCTTCCCAACAAAACAATACAACCTATTATCGGTTGAAAAACGGCCAAGTTATATCAAGTTCCCCTGGCAATAAATGCGCCGCAGACCACTTGATGAAGATAATCTAGCTCACATTTTTAAAGACATTGAAATAATTTACGGCAATGACATTTTTACATTGTCCTAATCCCAGAATGATCTTATCTAAAGTATTTTGCATATCGTCTATTGTCATGCTGTTCTAAATTAAAATCAAAACGGTACTTATTTTTTAGCACTATTTTAAAATCTCAAATTTTACTTTAGCAAAAATCTTGTTCAAGAAATTTACCGAAATCAACGAATGGACTTTAAGGTCTTATTAGAAAAATATGTGTGATTAAAAATGCCAAATATTGTAGGTATCCTTTTCTAAATTTGGCGAAGGCAGCGTTTTTATTTCAGCGGATTTTAAGAAAAATTGGATTTCCATAATTTTTCAACTTTAAGGCTACATCTTTCTGGCTTTTTCATGTTTCAATTATCTTTTGTTAAAATATTATGCAGCTTGATATAAGTTCTCAATCTTGTACATTAAGATTAAATTAAAACACTATAAACTGTCCCTCTTTAGGGTCAAAAATTAAATTTAAAGAGATTTAAATATTTATAAAACAAAATATCGAAATAATATATAATTGTGGAAAGATTTTTATAAACCTTGTCGATAATACTTCAGTAATTCTAGGATATAATATTCTGGACTTATTTTCTGAAATAAACACGTGGGGTTCTCTTGATGACAAATTGACTCTTTTTGAAAATCTACAAATATTTTCTTCATAACGATTTTTTTTTATGAAACAAATTGAATGTATTCATAAAATTCCTCAAACTTATTCGTTATTTTATGAAAATATTTAGATAAATTAGTTTTTATATTTAATACAGTATAAACAAATTTGTATATCGAGGGCTAATATTCAAAAAGTGCTATCTGCATCAATAATTATTTTAAAGAGTGCGTGGAAAGCCAATTTATTAATAAGATCTGAAAGTATTTGTCGATCGATTTGCTAAAATATCTATTAAGGAATAGTCATAATAATCACGTATGATGTCAAAATTAATATTATATTTGACAGTTATATCAGAGAACAGTCTGAGGTGAAAAATTAATATTGCTGTCAAATATAGATAGTACTTTTTGAATATAAGCCCTCGATATACCTTTATATGAATATAATAATTCTGAAGAAAAAATTAAAACTAGGACACATTTTGGGACGCGCGAATTGTATGTAGGTGAAATATTTTAAGACTTTTTTATATCAGATATAAATTAATTAATTAAAAAAAAATAAGTAATCTTATAAATATTAATCTTTTGCATTTTTCGAAATCTCTTGCCTATAATTTTCTACCACCTGTTAAAATACAAGTTTAACATAATAAAATTTAGAACAAACCTTAAGTATCCTTACATTTTAGATAAGATTTTTGGTTTTTTATAATGGACTTATATTGACCCATAAGTACTTAAGGCTCAATAAAAAAAAAAAAATCGAGAATAAGTTTTGTCACACATATATTTTATATATTAATTTTGAGTACCCCACGGGTTAACCTCAGAAACTAAGTCCAGAATATTATTTCTTAGAATTACTAAAATAAGTTTTATTGAAATCCTTCCACAAATATATATTATTTCGATATTTTGTTTAAAAAATATGTAAATCTTCTTAAATTTGAATTTTGGCTTTAAAGAGGGACAGTTTATAGTATTTCAATTTAACCTTAATTTGCAAAATTGAGAACTTATATCAAGTAGTATAATATTTTGATAAATGGTATTTGAGATATGAAAACACCAAAAAGATGTAGCCTAAATTTGAAAAAGTATGAAAAATCAAATTTTTCTTCAAATCCGCTGAAATAAAATAGTTGCCCTCGCCAAATTAAGAACAGGATACCCACAATATTTGGCATTTTTAATCACATGTATTTTTCCAATAAGACCTATAAGTGCAATTGTTGATTTTGGTAAATTTCTAGAACAAAATTTTTGAACAAGTAAAATTGGAGATTCTGAAATAGTGCTAAAAAATACGTACCGTTTTGACATTAATTTAGAATGGCATGACAATAGACGAGATGCAAAATATACCATAACCATAGCCATATATCGAGGGTTTATACTCAAAAAGTGATATCTACTTTAACAAAATTGTTAAAGAAAGAGAGGTTTATTACAACATCTATTAAAAATTGATCCTACTAATGATGTTTAGAATTAAAATCATTATTATAGATGACAGCTGTCTTAGAGAAGAGTTTGAAACCAAACATAAATTATATTGTAAATTACAGATGGCTCTTTTCGAATATAAACCCTCGATATCTATTACTTCAATTTAGTGCCCAATTTTGGAATCCACATCTAATTGGTTTAACCGGCGTATATTGGTTTGCGTAGTGCTTTCCATAAAAAGGCTTAATGCTATCATCAACGGAAAGGTTATTTGCCATATTTTAGAAAAACTCAATTTAGATGATCAACTAATCATCACATCTTGAAAAGATGAAAAATGTTGTAGTTTTTTAAGAATCTGTTTAACCTTCGCGTTATCAGAGGTTTTTATGCATATGCTTATGGGCGATGAAGCCTGGATTATCACATAAAGCGAATAATTTATTGTTGTTTCACTTTTGAGAGGATACAGCAAGATGAAGATGTGCCCAGTGGAGAAGCCAAATATTATGCTGCGGCACAAGAGCCTTGCAAAGCTGAGGTAAATGATGTAGGTGAGTGTGATGATAATGATAGGTCGAATAATGATATCGTCGTTTGCAAATAATTCGTATTATGAGAGTAAATGCATGGTAAATTGTACAAGAAGACGCCAAATATAAATCGCCGAAGATCGATATATCCAGGGCTGATACATTGAACTGCATTTTCAGTGCTACTATTAGAGATTTAATTCGAAGTGTTTCAGACAAAAAAAAAGACGAGGCTGGGTACAACAAATGGAATTCCAACAAGTAAGAGTGTTAAATTCGGCTGGGCCGAATCTTTGATATTGACATTTTTCATTTCCAATTTCCATTTTTATTTGTATCATTATCCATCTTCCATTTTTCACTTTTCATTTTCCATTTTCGATTCATTTTTCATCTTTCATTTTCCATTTTCCATTTTTCTTTTTCATTTTCATTTTTCGATCTTCATTTTTAATTTTTAATTTTCCATTTCCATTTTGCATTTTTTATTTTTTCATTTTTCATTTTCCATTTTTAATTTTTCCATTTTCCATTTTCCATTTTTAATTTTTCATTTTCCATTTTAATTTTTCATTTTTATATTTTAATTTTTCATTTTCCATTCCACTTTCCGTTTTTCATTTTTAATTTTTCCTTTTCCATTTGCTTTTAATTTAAAATTTTTAATTTTCCCTTGTTTTTATTTTCCATTTTTAATTTTTCATTTCTCATTTTTCATTTTCCATTTTTCACCTTCTATTTTCCATTTTTCATTTGCCATTTTCCATTTGTCATTTATCAATTTTAATTTTTCATTTTTAATATTCCATTTTCTATTTTCCATTTGTCATTTTTCAACTTTTCAACTTTTTAATTTTTCATTTTTCATTTTCCATTTTTCACTTTCCATTTTCCATTTTTCATTTTCCATATGTCATTTTACAATTTTAATTTTTCATTTCCATTTTCCATTTTCCATTTTCCATTTTTAATTTTCCGTTTTCCGTTTTCCATTTTTCATTTTCCATTTTTCAGTTTTCATTTTCCATTTTTCAATTTTAATTTTTCATTTTGCATTTTTAATTTTTCATTTCCCATTTTGCATTTTTCAATTTTCATTTCCATTTTCCACTTTTCATTTTCCATTTTTCATTTTCATTTTCATTTTTCCTTTTTTCCTTTTTCCTTTTTCCTTTTCCTTTTTTCCTTTTTTCCTTTTTCCTTTTTTCATTTTTCTTGTTCCATTTTCCATTTTCGATTTCAATTTTTCATTTTTTATTTACCATTTTTCATTTCCATTTTCATTTTCATTTTTCCTTTTTCCTTTTTCCTTTTTCCTTTTTCCTTTTTCCTTTTTCCTTTTTCCTTTTTCCTTTTTCCTTTTTCCTTTTTCCATATTCCATTTTCCATTTGTCTTGTTCCATTTTCCATTTTCGATTTCAATTTTTCATTTTTCATTTTCCACCTTTCATTTTCCATTTTCCATTTTTAATTTTTCAATTTTCAATTTTCAATTTTCGTTTTTCATTTTACATTTTTCATTTTTAATTTTCCAATTTCCATTTTCCATTTTACATTTTTCATTTTTATTTTTATTAATTTTTAATTTTTATACCCTATACCACTATGTGGTTTGGGTATAATGACTTTGTGCTGCTGTTTGTAACAACCAAAAATATTTGACCTAGACCCATCTTTAATTATACCGATCGAATCAGAACCACTTGCTGAGTTGATTTAACAATGTCCGTCCGTCCGTCCGTCCGTCTGTGTGTCCATGTAAAGCTTTTACTCAAACTGCAGGTCGCAAATATGAATATATTTTGACGAAATTTGGTATATAGGCTTTTATCGGCCATGGGATGAACGCTATTGAAACTGGTGAGAATTGGTCCATGTTCAGACCTAGCCCCCATACAAATTACCCATATGAAATCGACATAAATTGCCATAAGATACAAATTGTCATATAGATCTTACTTAAATTGGGTTTGTATGCGTTCATTATATCCACTAACGAGTAGTCCAAAACTGATCCCTTTGACCCCATATAGAGCTGCTTCCCGATCTTCACTTAAATCTATTAAAAAACAAAAATATTGCACTGATTCTTCTCAAATTTTGTTTGTACATATTTTTGCAAAATACAAGAGACTTTACCAAACATGATCAGGATCGGTCCATTTTTAGACCTAGTCCCTTTATAGATATAGCATCCGATATGAACTTTTTCATATCTGCAGCCAAAAAAATTAATAAAAATCCCACTCAAATTTGGTTTTTGCTTATTTTCAATGTCCAGTTAGTTGGGCCTAAGAGATAGGGTTTCTAAACGTATGGTATAGGGTATCGTATAGTCGGTCTAGACCGACTATAATTTTCTTACTTGTTAATATTTAATTTTAATGATGAAAAATATGTGGTAAAACTTGCTTAGGCCAACATGACACGTGCACTATTAACATACACACAACTGTAATACTTCAACAGTACGAAGAATTACAACATATACAACATATCTTAAGAAAAACAACAAACACACTGAAAAATTTTATTTTTTCAAGAGTTTTTTCAAAGTTTCATTCATAGCTCGTGAACCCTTTGACCGATTTTGACGATTTTAAACAGCAACTCCTTTGAAATGTTAATAAAAGATTTTATACAAAAGCGAATGGTCTAGCTTAGATATTGACGGCGTGATCGTGATTTCCACAGACAGACGGACAGACGGTCATCGGTAAATCAACTTCCCTTGTTATAAGGATCAAGAAAATATATTTTTTTGGATCTCAGGAATTTATTTCGATGCGTTACAAATGGAGTGACAAACCTATATATACCCTCTGCCACTGAGGTGTGGAGGGTATAAAAACACCGATAAGCAACAACGTACTTGGATACCAATTACAACTGAGGAATTAACGGAATTTTTGGTAATTTTGCTGGTAATTGGTAACCAAAATTCTTGTCAGGAACCCCTCGCAGATCTTTGGAAGAAAAATGCATATCCACTGTATCGTGCAACCATGTCGCGTAACAGATTTGCGGAAATTCTACGATTCTTTCGCTTTGACTGGCATGCTCCAAGAGTAGCTCGACAACGCTGCGGTTATCAGAGACGTCTTCGAGATGGTAAGTTCAAACTTGAGATGGCATTATCAATCACACGAATAAAATTACCGTGGACGAGCAATTATTCAGATTTCGGGGTCGAACACGCAGTATATGCATTCCAAATCAGCAAAGTGTGATATCAAACTCTGGTGGACATGTGATTTAAACACGTATTATCCTATTCAGGACCAAATATACACCGGAACAATATAAGGGATACTAACCAAGGTGATCGTGTTGTAAACGATTTAGTTGACATGTACAAAAACACTGGAAGAAATGTCACCATTTTTTTTTGCGACATTGCCGTTAGCAAAGGAGCTGGCCATGTCGAAATTATCCATTGTAGACACAGCAAAAAAAAACACGAGATATGTTCTGGAAGAATTCAAGCCATCCCCAAACCGCGAAGTCAAATCAAGCTTATTCGGTTTCGCCGAAAATGTTACGTTGTCAAGAACAAATCAGTTATTTTGTTATCCACGAAGCACACTGACAAAACTATTTCTGGTCCACAAAATAAACCACAAATAATTCTGTATTACAACAGTACTAAGGATGGTGTGTACAAAATTTCGCCACAGTATTCCAGAAAACGAACAACATTGCGCTGGCCATTAGCAATGTTTTTTAATATTTTGGTTACGGCAGTCCTTCCTTCATTCATAATAAAAAACGAAAATATTGAAGAAATGTTTGTAAAGCGATCGCAGCGAAAGCAGTTCTTTGCGGGCCTTAATGAAGACCTATGTTGTCCTTAAAATTGGCAAGATCGAAAACTCCAGAAATCATTGGAAGATTTTCAATCAAATCAGCCATGGAATGCATTTTAGGTAAAAACAAAAGTGATAACATAGCTTCACTTTTCATGTGAATCAATTACCACTACGGACCAGGCTGATGATTTTGAAGCCGCTAAAACTCCGGAAAGGGATGCAACTGGCTACATCAAAATAAAAGACAAAAGTTATATGGCCTACTGTTCTAAACAAAAAAGAAATACACGACAAATTTGCGTTAGGTGTAAAGGGTCCATTTGTGCAGAGCACAGCGTCAGTCAAACTAAATGTGAAAAATGCCACCAATGCTCATTCATCAACGTAATTGAATGAAATATTATAAATACAAAGGTGAAGAAATTACAACTGAAACTGAAAAAACTTAACGGGTCACCCGGGTGGGTATTGGTGAGTCGAAGGTTAAGCGCATGCTATTGGCCAGTATGTTTGGAGTAGTACCTTCCTCGGACCAGTAAAAATGTTTGCTGGGTTATTACGCGTATCCTAACAACAACATACCACCAATAAAAACTTCTACAACATCCAAAATCATTCCCTTATCAATGTTTTTCTGAAGAGCATATAAAAATTATAAAAATTTTCAAATGGGACTTTAAAAATAAGCAAGTTAATAACTGGTAAAAATATATTACGCAGATGTATTGTTTGACTCATATATTCGTGGCATATTTGAAAGGCCAAATGAATAGCAGACCACAAGAATAGTAAAGCATTATTCTATTGTCCCACATTGCTGCCTTTTATGTTCATAATTAATTAGTAATTAACTTTGTTCGAGAACATGTATTTAATTTCTATTAATAGAAAACATACCTAATCTTATTACAAAGAAATATATGGAATAACTAAGATAGCTCCAAATAGACTGTACAACAATCATTCTAGGGGGTGAAAAATTCTTTTTATATTTTTTCCTTATCTTGTTGTTTGTTTACTTAGTTTTTAGCACTAACTCAAGAACCATACATGATTTCTCGTTTCATTTTTAAGCAAAATTGTAGCTAATGAGATTTTATTATACTGGCCTAGTACTTTCACCCTGACTTGGAACTTCACACCACCCACAGTGTGACCCCGAAAATGGTCCACAGTAATTAAGAAGCCACTTTTGAATATTGTTCATTGAAATAGATAAACTGAAACATGAAAAATTTGCAAAACACTTCAAGAGCATTTTTATACCTTTTATGGTATAATAACTCTGTGCTGATGTTTGTTGCCATCATAAATATTTGATTTTTTATTCTATCGATCGACTCAGAATCAATATCTAAATTCTGAATTTCTAAGAATCAATTGCTGAGTCGATTTAGCGATGCCCGTCCGTCCGTACGTATGTCCGCCTGCTAGTAACCAAACTGCAGGTCACAAATATGAACATATTTTGACGAAATTTTGCAAATAAGCTTCCATTGGAAGCCATTGGAAGAACGGCAATCGCACGGTGCTTTGTCCCATAGACAAAAATCAAAAAAAAAATTTTTTTTCCAATTATGATGAAATATATCTTATTCGACAGATATGAATGTATCACAGTAAAAATTGATAGAATTATTTTTTAGACTTGCTTTTTTGCCACCAGAGGTCGCTAAAGTCAGAGAATTTTAAGCAAAAATGACGGATCAAAAAAATGGTTTTTTGTTGTTTGAAGGAAATAATTGTTAAAAATTGTTTTTTTTTAAACTGCTATGAACTTTTGTTTTTTATGTGCTGTGCTATATTTGTCATTAGGCAAAAAATTGGGTTTTTAAATATTTTTTTATTTAGCTTCAAAAAAGCTATTTATTTTTGGTAGATTTCCAAAAATTACATAAGTTCGATGGAGCATAAAAAAAATATATATAAAAGTTACCATTTTTTTCAAAGGTTTTTGTAAGTTTTTACCATTATCTAATAGACCATTAAAAAATTTGTGATTATTTGTTGCCACAAACTTAAAGAAAAGGTTTTTAAAAATATCTTAATTAATGATTTTACTTGAATTTAATCAATTTAAAAGGGTTTAATATTCAAATAGAGATTTAAATTATGTTGAATAACCTTAAATTTAAAATAAAGAAATAGTGAAAAATAATATAAGATGATATTAGTATAATGTACTAAACTTTTACAAGAGGGTGCTAAATACAATGTTCTTCGCCAAGCAATCAATGAATTACATCCAAATTGTTTGCCGTCTTTGTATGCGTTAAGAACCGAAAAGCAAAAATTAATACCACCTGTTATAGCAAATGATTTTTCAGCAGACGTAGACTTAAAAACTATATCTGTGGTTTTCTAGAATAACCGCGTATGTAATAAAATCCAAATGTTCGGGGGAGCCAAAAAACGTTATATTTGAAATTATGGGTTCGACATAAAGATTTTAGAGCTTTTTAATTAACAGTCCTGTACATATGGGCAATAAGTACTTTATATAAAATTTTGAGTCAAATATCTTCACAGGAATAGATCCTAGAGAAGGTCGAAAAACACAATATGTAAATTACACATAAAGTGTGTGCAGATAAAACAACTTATGTCGACAAACGTCGTTTTCTTTAAAAAAGAAGACTACCAATGCAACCGCCCATGTAGACATAAGTTGCTGTTGCTTCAAAAATGGATTTTTTTGTTCGTCAACAAAAAATTAACGGGAGGTATGATGAGAATACAATGTATCAGGAATAGTAGTGACAAAAAATAACAGAAATAAATAAACAAGTGGTAAAGGTTATAAATTGAAAAATAATCCAAAATTATTTTGCATTATTTTTTTTTTTTTCATTAATAACAACGTATGTCGCTATGTGTCGTTTTCTGAGAAAATAATTTCTCAGCGATAAAACGTATGTTGACATACGTCGTTAGTGCTGCAAATTAATTTAATTAACATTTAAGTTACATCCTTATTTAAAGAAAAACTCAGAAATGGTCAATATTTTTTTTTTTAATTTAACACATGTAAAGAGCGTTAAAAATTAATATATTTGGCATCGCTAACTCAAAACTGACAAAAATGGACATGCGCGGTTATTCCAGAAAACCACAGATATTGCGTAGAACCGCAGAAAGTTTTTTAAAAATTTGTGAATTACAAGATAAAACAAGCATCTTCTCGTTAATTTGCAAATGGGGTATGGATGGAAGCTCCGGTCATAGCCGTTATAAACAAATATTTGGAAACGAAAACCGAACGGATTATGTTTTTCATAGCATTTGTGCTACTCAGGTAATTTATCATGCGTTTTTTTTTTTTTTTTTTTTTTTTCTATATAATAAGTATATAGAAATAAAGTTTTTTACTTGTATGATTTAGGATGATAAACTTTGAATCAAAAGAAGTGTGAGTTAATAAAACACCATCTACTACGTTATATTGTTTTAGAAAAAGAAAATCCAGACTTAATAATGAAGGTTTTTAATGAAATGGATGACAATGGATGAGAATACAAACAAGTATTAAAAATTAAGAATGTGATATTTTTGAAGTAAACTGTTCAATAGTACAAGTTTAGTATGATATGCATTGTATTTACAATGATAGATGGTGCAGTAGCAAATATTTTATTCAATACGAATGTAACAAGCATAATTTGCAATTCAAGTCCAACGGATATGAACAACATAAACATATTGAGAACTGCAAATGTGGAAAATTACATATATGGACTTTCAACTTTTAATTGTTGGATTCGATTTTTCGAATGTTTGCTTTATATTTTTTTTATCGGATTCCCTTCAAACTTGGCGTGTATGTAAAAAAAAAAAATCAGTTTTCAGTAAATAAAGCAAGAATTCAAAATGAGTTTAAAAAAAGAACTGGATTATAAAACACTGTCCAACAAATTAAGACTTTTTGAATGGAACAGAATAGCGACCCCATAATTCTGAAAGGGTATGTTAAGTAGATCATTTTTGTGGAACAAACTTATGGTCCAGCACGTCTGAGTATGTTTTTTACAGTGGGTCAAAGTTTTCATTTTTTGGTCGAAGGGAGCATTATACTTTATGAAAAAAATGCTGTAAGGTAGTGTCTGGGAGAATTATTATGGTCAGAGTTGTATTGTGGAATTGTATGAGAATTATTTTTGTGGAAGATCTTAACCCTCTAACTGGTCTCTTTATGGGTCAATTTGACCCTTCTTTCGAGAAAATCAAAAAATATCCTTTAAAAAAGGACATTTAAGGATTAAAATATTCTACGAAAATGTTTGCCGAAAAATTTCAGTGGGGGTCGCCAAAGACACCATTGTTGTAAATAAAGCTCTTACGATTAATTGGCAAAATTACACGCCAACTTCTATAAAAAAATTATAATTTTGTTTTAATACTGGTTTATTATAGTATGTACATATTTATTTTTTTACTTCAAATTTTCGAGTAAAAGGGAATTGGGAAATAGCAGTAGTATGACAATGGATTAAAGATTAAACTTAATACGCTCTCCTGTATTTAGCTTGACGCGAATGTTCCGATGGGTCAAGGTTTCTGTACAAGCCCCATACGTATTCAGCAAGCATTACACTTTGGGATTTCCCTTTGTTCCAATACCTTTATATCCTGATGAAACCTTTCACCGTGTTCATCTGAAACCGCTCCAAGGTTTTCTTTAAAAAAAATTGAGATGAGAGTGCAGAAAATGCAGCTTTAGTGACATCTTAACGCCAATATTGTTAAAACCGATTAGTATGCTTTCAATATTTTCTGCATAGCTTTGTGCTTTTGAGTTTCCAAGGAATTCTGATATAACCAGCTGCATAAAGTCAAATGCTGTCTTTTGCATATCCGACAGATGACCATAAAATTCTTCATCTTGTAATAGTTTTCTTATATCGGGTCCAACGAGCATTCCTAGAAAAGGTAATTTACATTGAATGAAATAAATTATTTCTTAAAACCGTATATTACCTTCTTTTAATTTTGCTGCAGATAATCTGGGGAAAATTGTTTGAAAGCAATTCCTTGTGTATTTAAGCTTTTAATAAAATTTTTCACCACGCCCAACTTAATATGCAGCGGTGGAAGTATGACCTTATCTTCTGGGACAAGGGATTCATGGATTACATTTAAGTCACCAATAATATTTTCTTTACGTTCTACGAAATATTTAATACGATAATGGCTGCTGGTAGCACGCGAATCCCATTTACAAAGAAAGCACATATATTTTGTGTATCCTGTTTGCATTCCAGTCAATATTGCAATCATTTTGAAGTCTGCGCATACTTCCCATTTATATTTATAGTATTCAATTTTATTTAAGAGACTTGAAATATTTGCGTATGTTTCCTGCTTTTTTGTGGAATACGCAACCGGTATTGATGGATGCTGATTTCCATTGTGCAGTAAAACTGCTTTTAAGCTGTGTTTTGAACTATCTATAAATAGTCGCCAAGCGGAAGAGTCCAGTGGAAGCTTTAGATATTTTAGAACCTCTTCAATACTGCAACAGTATACAAGTTCTTCTGATTTTTTAAAATAACTTTCTAGATCGGCGTGTCTTTTTTTTTGGAAATGTAACTTTTACATCGGCTTTTATCAAATTCCTGTTTTTCAATCTGGAACATAATATTTCAGCTTTCTCTTTTGTTAGTCCTAAATCTCTTACAAGATCTTCAAAATAAACTTGGTCTATCAAATTAGGACATATGTTTAAACCATCAAGAGGCAAGTAACTTATATCTGATATGTTTTCAACCGCCGCTGTTATTTCTGTATTGGCGACTGTCATATTGGCCGAAAATGTATGTGTAGGCGGTTGAGGCACCGGAACACCTTCACAGCGCACTTCTGGTAAAATGACATTATTTGTTGCTTCGTATGTCATTGTCGCGTAGTGCTTTTGGCTTCTAACAAATTTGTAGGTGCGTAAAATGTCCACAAATAAAACAAAACCAATCTCTTAATTTGCAAACAGAATCCGCCATGCTTATTTAAGCTTTAATTTTTCTTTTTTTATATTAATTTTAGTAAAAATTACACCCGATATGTACTGCTTAGTAGCTCAATTATGCTTGAATTTTTTCTTTTATTTGTATACCCTATACCACTATGAGGTTTGGGTATAATGACTTTGTGCTGCTGTTTGTAACAACCAAAAATATTTGACCTAGACCCATCTTTAATTATACCGATCGAATCAGAATCACTTTCTGAGTTGATTTAACAATGTCCGTCCGTCCGTCCGTTCGTCCGTCTGTGTCCATGTAAACCTTGTAATCAAACTGCAGGTCGCAAATATGGATATATTTTGATGAAATTTGGTATATAAGCTTCTATCGGCCATGGGATGAATGCAGTTGAAATTGGTGAGAATCGGTCCATGTTCAGACCTAGCCCCCATACAAATTGCCCATATGAAATCGACATAAATTGCCATAAGATCCAAATTGTCATATAGATTTTACTCAAATTGGGTTTGTATGCGTTCATTACATCCATTAATGAGTAGTCCAAAAATGATCCCTTTGACCCCATATAGAGCTGTTCCCCGATCTTCACTTAAATCTATTAAAAAAACAAAAATATGGCACTGATTCTTCTCAAATTTTGTTTGTATATATTTTTGCAAAATACAAGAGGCTTTACCAAACTTGATCAGGATCGGTCCATTTTTGGACCAAGTCCCTATATAGATATAGTATCCGATATGAACTTTTTCATATCTGCAGCCAAAAAAATTAATAAAAATCTCAATCAAATTTGGTTTTTGCTTATTTTCTATGTCCAGTTAGTTGGGCCTAAGAGATAGGGTCTCTAAACGCATGGTATAGGGTATCGTATAGTCGGTCTAGACCGACTATAATTTTCTTACTTGTTTATTATTAATTTTAAAAAATATCACACCCGATTTGTAAGTCACAGCTGACTAGATGCGAGAACTCAGTGTTTGGCCCGGCCGAACTTGACGCCGTTTTTACCTGTTTTGTGTATGTTGGTGTATAATTTTACTAATTAAGAATAAAGAGCTTTATTTACAACAATGGTGTCTTTGGTGACCCCCACTAAAATTTTTCGGCAAACATTTTCGTAGAATATTTTAATCCTTAAATGTCCTTTTTTAAAGGATATTTTTTGATTTTCTAGAAAAAAGGGTCAAATTGACCCATAAAGAGACCAGCTAGAGGGTTAAGATCTTGCACAAAAATAATCCTCATACAATTCCACCATACAACTCTGACCACAAGAATTCTCTCAGACATTAACTTACAGCATTTTTTTTTCATAAAGTATAATGCTCCCTTCGACCAAAAAATGAAAACTTTGACCCACTGTAAAAAAATACTCAGACGAGCTGGACCATAAGTCTGTTCTACAAAAATGATCTACTCAACATACCCTTTCAGAATTATAGGGTCGCTATTCTGTTCCAAAAATGCTGTTGGACAGTGTAATTGACCAAGTTAAGTCTGGATACGGCAATATGAACGACGGAAATACTGCTCGTCGATTTTTTTTTTTTTTTTTAATGAAGAAGCGGCCAAAATAACTGGAATTGATAAAAATCTTATTGATAATTTTTGCATTATAATGAGGGTGTTATCTTGCGGATCCACAATTAATATAAAAACCTTCAAGGAAATATTTATGATAACTATAAATATGATATGTACCTAATACATTACGGGTGGTATTTTTTATATGCCTAGTACTGTCCATAAAATTTTAGTTCATATATGTGATGTTATTGAGTTTTTCAATTTTCCCATAGGAATTTATATATTTATGTCCACTGATAAACACTTATGAATTTATATATAATTATCTTCTTCGTACCAGGGTTTTTATCTGAAGAAGCATTGGAAGCCAGCCATAAAACTATAAGAAATGCACGATTGTCTCACACGAGGAAAACATCGCGAGAGGACCCAAATTAAGATTTCAAACCCATTTGTTGTTGTCTTCCGATCCAGTGTTAACATCAATGAGGAACATAAAATTTGTAGATGAAGAAATTGAATAATACATGCTAAGAGAAAATGTCGATAGAAAAGACGAACAAATGGAAGAAAATGAAATAAGTTCTTTATTAAGTAAAATTTGGTTTTGGAAGCATCAAGTATCGATGATGATTAGTTATAACTTAAAAGTATATATTTTTTATAATTTAATGTTTAATTTAATTGTGTTCTTCTGTTTTCATAAGTTTATATAATTGTCTAATAAAATTAAAAATTATATAAAACATTTTGCCGAAGCAAAAATAAAAAATAAATTAATTTAAAAAATTTTAAAATTCACAATTTTTGTTCAAATTTTACTAACATACAAGGGTTTAACAGAACAGTGAATCTAAAAATGGAACGAAGTATGTTCTTAACTAATATATGTAAAAAAAAAAATTGGCGGATTTGTCACTCCCTCCATTTGAATGTTTTCTTGCAAAGGTATTTTAAACTCATTTTTAAAAAATGGATATTTGTATATTTTCAGTTCGATTTTAATTTAATTCAGTAAAAATATGTGCTTTAGTAAATATCAATCTAGGTGCCAAGTATCATGAAAATCGGATACTGTTTCTGTGCGTTATAGCGTATTTAAAATAAAGGATATATGTTAGGACCTAGAGTCCTTGTAACAATTACAATGAGGATTGACACACACATTACTAAGCTCATAGGTATCATATATACAGATTTCCATAATTTTTCGTTCATTGATATAGCCAAAGTATAATTTTAAATAATATGGGAGGTGGGCGTGTCCTTGGTCCGATTTTTCCAAAAATTCAGACTTGTCTTGTTTAAAGCATTTTATGTTAGTGTACTATATTTCGAAAATCTATGACAACTCCTTCTATTTTTGTCACATCGTTATATGGGGACAAAGCACAGAACTAGTCTCCATACAAATAACCCCTATCATATCGACAAAAATTGCCATAATATCCACATTATCATATGATATAAATTTCGGTCAAATTGGGTTTGTACATATTTATTACATTCATATACCAATAGTCCAAAAACAAACCCTATAGGAAAATGCTTAGTCATAGACTAAAAAAAATATATTCCACAGATTTTTCTCTAATTTTGTTTCTATTTATTTTTGCCAAATAAAAACAAGTAAGAAAATTATAGTCGGTCTAGACAGAGCATACGATACCCTATATCATGGTTTAGAATACCTATCTCTTCGGTCCAACTAAGTGGATATAGAAAATAAGAAAAACCAAATTTCAGTGGCATTGTTATTAATTTTTGTGGCTGCAGATATGAAAAAGTTCATATCGGGTGCTATATTTATATGTGGACTACGTCAAAAAATGGACCGATCCGGACGATATTTGGTAGTCACTTATATTTTGAAAAAAATATACACAAACCAAATTTGAGAAAAATCTGTGCAATATTTTTGTTTTTTTAATAGATTTAAGTGAAGATCGGAGAGCAGCTCTATATGGGGCCTTTGACTAACAATTGTCCAATGGAGATTATTTTTGGACTACTGATTAATGGATACAATAAACACATACAAATCCAATTAAACTAAGATCTATATGATAATTTGGAACTTATGGCAATTTATGTCGATTTCACATGGGTCATTTGTATGGGGACTAGGTCTGAACATGGACCGATTTTCACCAATTTCAATAACGTTCATCGTATAGCTTATATATCTAATTTCATCAAAATATATTGATATTTGCTACCTGTAGTTTGATTACAAAGGTTTACATCGCTAAAACGACTCAGAAAGTGATTCTGAGCCGATCGGTATAATAAAAGATGGGTCTAGGTCAAATATTTTTGGTAGTTACAAACAGCAGCACAAAGTCATTATACCCAAACCACATAGTGGTATAGGGTATAAAAAGTGACCTTAACACATATGATCAGTATCGGTACATTTTTCAACCTAGGCCCCATATAAATATAACATCCGATATGAACTACTTCTCATCCGAAGTCAAGCAAATTAATAAAAACTCCACACAAATTTGGTTTATAATTATCTTCTATATCTAATTAGTTGAACGTAAACGTATGGTACAGGGTATCGTATAGTCGGTCTACATCGAATTTTCTCACTTGTTTTTATTATCTTGTATCGACTAACAACTACTAATTGCAAGTCCATCTAGCTATCCCTTTGCTTTGTCCATGTAAACTCTTTCATCATAATAAATAACTTTCACTATAATTTTATGAGCTGTGGGGGTTGTTAATGTACTGCAAAGAGTTAGAAACTTGAATAAAACGAAACTAGGTTAAGCCATAATTTAATTAACAAAAAAAAAGGAACAAAATTATGTTTGCATATTTTTTACACACCTTAGAGAATTTTGTTGCTTGACATTATTCTTAATTAAGAGGACACTATAAATAAAATTTTAAATTTTAAATATTATTTATAACAAAAAAAGAAAATGTTCATATTACACTTTTACAGCCACTTGGCTTTCCTTCCATCATTTCCATGATTTCACTATTTTTTTCAACTTTTTGCTTCATTAATCATTTGGCTTTTTTTATTATCCCTTCAACGAACTTCATGATGCAGCTATTGGAATTGCAAATCATTGACAACATTCATATTGACTCATACAAAACTCAAAAAACAAAATACACTTAAAAAAAGTCCAGCTCTACATTTCAATTAAAATTCGGATAAAATTCCTTTCCTCAATTCACAAATACTTTAAAATTTTATTCTATATAAAATGAAAAGTTTTAAACTAAAATTTAATAAGACAAAAGGAGAACTTTTTGTGATAAAAAGTTTGAGGTTGTCTGCTAAAACCTGCGGAAAAACTAAATTCAATCACTAAATATGGAAAGTATCTCCAAGTTTTAGCATGCATTAGCTAAATTTATATTCATTTAATTTTAGTGTTTATACCGTAAATAACTTTTCTTTTAAAGTATAACTGCAGCACATTAACCAACAACTCAGTTATTCTATTTGCTTTTTTACTTGCTTGCTAAGTACACGTTAAATCCAGCTAAACTTTAAGCAGTGCATACAACTTTTAAAAGTGTAGAGACATGCACGAGTATAACAAAGATAATAAGGATTATAAAAAACGTCAGAAGGAAAATGATAAAGTATCCCGTGCGGTAAAAAAGAACTAACAAATTAAATATAATAAAAGCTAAAAAATTATGAGTTTAACCTTTTACCATGGAGGTGAAATTTTGGGACATAGTAAGTGACGGGGTGGTCAATTTTACCCTTTTTAATTTAATTAAAAAATGTTAATAAAAAACATTTCTTCGTAATTATTTTTTTTAATAAGCTAGTACATTTTAATTTCAAAACTAAAAAATTTGAATTTTTTCTATTAATTTCAACAGAATAGGCAGTTCATTTGCCAAAACAGTATGAGAGGGTAAAATTTACCACCACCTCCACAGTTTAAGGTTAAATTAAAGAATTTGCATTATAAGTGTGACAGCTATTTTTAAACTCTTTCTTTTAACTCATACTCTCTGCCTGTCTGTCTGTCTGTTCTGTCTGCCATGGGTGCACCCCATTCTGCCTTATCCAATTGATTTGAAACTTCGCCCATAGTCTTGTCGTGACTACAGATTAATTCTGGGGTAATCACGCACAGTCACGCGTGGTCACGCACAGTCACGTAGTGATATAAACGTCATTTCCCCTCATCCGATCGATCTTAAGCTTGGTCCATACACTTGCTGCGATAAAAAGATTAACTTTGACTTAGTCACGCACAGTCATGCATGGTTACACATGGTCACGCACAGTCACGGAGTGATCTAAATGTCATCTCCCCTCCTCTGATCGATCTGAAACTTGGTCAATACACTTGCTGTGAAAAAAAGATTACTTTGACTTAGTCACGCACAGTCACGCATGGTCACGCACAGTCACGGAGTGGTTTAAATATCATTTACCCTCATCCGACCGATCTGAAACTTGGTCGATATAATTGCTGTAAAGAAAGATCAACTTCGACATAGTCACGCACAGTCACGGAGAGGTTAAAACCCCACTTACCCTCATCCGATGGATTTGAAACTTTGTCCATAGACTTGTTGAGGCCAAAGATTAATTTTGAGATAGTCAGACACAGTCACGCACAGTCACGGATATATTCAAAACTCATATGCATAAGGAAAGAAAGAGTTTTAATAGAGTTTTAGATTATTATACCCTCTATCACTATGTGGTGAGGAAATAATGGGTTTGTGTTGATGCTTGTAACTACCAAAAATATTTGAGAGAAACCGATAGACTCAGAATTACTTGCTGAATCGGTTTAGCGATGTCCGTCCGTCCGTCCGTCTGTCCGTTTGTGTGTTCATGTAAACCTTGTAAGCAACTTACAGGTCTCAAATGTCAATATATTTTGATGAAATTTGGTGCGAAATATTTACAAATTGCAGCAAGATCCGAATTATCATATAGAATTTCGTCAAATTGTGTTTGCGTGTGTTTATTGCACCCAATAATCAGTATTTCACAAATCAAAAATTGTACACATATTTTTCTCGAAGATGGTTCGTTAATTTTGTTCTTTTTGCAAAAATTATTTTCATTCCGAATATTGTCAGAATCGGTTCATTTTTTTACCTAAACCCCACCCGATATGAAATTTTGATATCTGCAGGCAAACAAATAAATAGCACTACTTATTTTTTATATCCAATTAGCATGATATAGGATATAGTATAGTCGGTCTGAACCGACCATAGTTCTATATCTATACTAATATAATAAAGAGGTAGTGTGTGTTTGTTTGTTTGTTTGTTTGTTTGTTTGTAGGGGGTAATCTCCGTAACTAGCCATCTGATCTTCCTGAAATTTTCACAGAGTCTTACTGCGGATGTGGGAAGTGCTATAGGCTATAATTTTTTTAATATTTTTAGTAGGCGTGGCACCTCCCACACAAAGTAAATTTTTAATATCATATACATATATTGAGTACCATGACAGGGAGAGCTTTGCAAATTTGTGTGAGGTCACCTATTGTTAATATTAGTATCCGCGCCGGAAATGGGCCGGATCGGAGAAGTGGGCGTGGTACCTCCCATACAAGTAATAATTCAATGTTATATATCTCGAGTACTATGATAGAGAGAGCTTTTAAAATTTGTCTGATGGCACCTATTATTAATGTGAACAGTCGGGCAAAAAATGGGCACTATCGGACCAATAGGGGTGGCACCTGCCATACAAATAAAATATAAAATGCCATTTATCTGGAGTACTGTTATAGTGAGAGTCTTGGGACTTTGTGTGAACCCATAAGTTATTCATATGATTAGTTAGACAAAAAATGGGCGTGATCGGAGCAGTGGGCGTAGCACCGCCCGTACAAAGTAAATATATGATATCATATAACTGGTGTACTAAAAGAGGGAAGCTTTGACACTTTGCACGACACCATCAGATCTTAGTATGAGTAGTCAGACAAAAAATTGGCGGGTTCACACCAATGGGCGTGGAGCTGCCCATGCAAAGTAACTATTAAATGTCAAATATTTGGAGTACTGTAAAAGAGAGAGCTTTGTGGCTTTGCGTGAGCCCATAGGTTCTTTGTGTGATTAGTCGAACAAAAAAATGTGCGTGATAGAAGCAGTGGGCGTAGCACCGCCCATGCAAAGTAGATATCTAATATCATATAACTGGTAAAGGCTCGACATTTTGCACGAGTCCCTCAGATATTAATATGAGTAGTCCAATAAAAATTGGGCGGGATGGGATAAGTGGGCGTGGCACCTCCTATATCAAAAATATGATGTACTACGAAAGCAACAGTCTTTTGACAAGTACATTAGTTATCAATGTGATTTGTCGTGGAAAATATATTGTCAAAATCAAAAATCGCGGAAACAAACAAAAAAAATTTTATATCAGTAAGTATCAAAAACAAAGAATTAAAGAGGTAATGTGTTTGTTTGTTTGTAGGAGTTAATATCCGTAACGACTTATCTGATCTTCCTGAAATTTTCACTGATTCTTACTGCAGATATCGGAAGTGCTACAGGCTGTATTTTTTTTAATATTTTTAGTGGACGTGGCACCTCCCATTCAAAGTAAATTTTTAATATCATATATATAAAGTACTATGATAGAGAGAGCTTTGAAAATTTATCTTAGGTCATCTATTATTAACGTGAGTAGTCAGACAAAAAAATGGGCGGGATTGAACAAATGCGCATGGTACCCCTATACAAACTTAATATTAAACGTGATATATCTGAATTACTGTGTTAGTGAGAGCCTTGGGACTTGCGTGAGCCTTTTCGTAACAATTCGGAAGGGGGGGGGGGAGGGGAGGGTGTAGCGAAGCGCACCGGGTTACATCTAGTTTTTATATAAATTGGTTACTTCGACCTATTGTTTCATATTCTTGACTTCTCGATGTCAATCTTTAATTCTTGAAATAAATTTGGCTATTCACAGATCATAAACTTTTGAGTTTTTAGTTTTTTTTTTCATAAAAGTTTAACACAGGCATCTTTAGAAGTTGTTTAAATCTTCATCCAAAAAGTTGTGTCGTTGTAAGGCGATTTGGCGTTGCAAAGTGACTTTGATAATAAACCCTCAATATTAAGAACTGAAAGGAATAATTATGACATATTAGGGTAACACTGCCCACGTTGCTGGATAATACAATATACAATATACGTTTATATATTTGTACTAAAAATTAAATATTCTAGAAAGAATTGTTATTTTCCTGAAAAAGAAGTGCAAAACATCAATTTTTATACCCTATACCACTATGTGGTTTGGGTATAATGACTTTGTGCTGCTCTTTGTAACAACCAAAAATATTTAACCTAGACCCATCTTTAATTATACCGATCGAAACAGAATCACTTTCTGAGTTGATTTAACAATGTCCGTCCGTCCGTCCGTCCGTCCGTCCGTCTGTGTGTCCATGTAAAGCTTGTAATCAAACTGCAGGTCGCAATTATGAATATATTTTCATGTAATTTGGTACATAAGCTTTTATCGGCCATGGGATAAACGCTATTGAAATTGGTGAGAATCGGTCCATGTTCAGACCTATCCCCATACAAATAACTCATATGAAATCGACATAAATTGCCATAAGATCCAAATTGTCATATAGATCTTACTCAAATTGGGTTTGTATGCGTTCATTACATCCACTAATGAGTAGTCCAAAAATGATACCTTTGACCCCATATAGAGCTGCTTCCCGATCTTCACTTAAATCTATTAAAAAACAAAAATATTGCGCTGATTCTTCTCAAATTTTGTTTGTATATATTTTTGCAAAGTACAAGAGACTTTACCAAACATGATCAGGATCGGTCCATTTTTGGACCTAGTCCCTTTATAGATATAGCATCCGATATGAACTTTTTCCTATCTGCAGCCAAAAAAATTAATAAAAATCCCACTCAAATTTGGTCTTTGCTTATTTTCAATGTCCAGTTAGTTGGGCCTAAGAGATAGGGTTTCTAAACGCATGGTATAGGGTATCGTATAGTCGGTCTAGACCGACTATGATTTTCTTACTTGTTTATAATGAGAAAATCAAAAATTAAAACAAGTAAGAAAATTGTAGTCGACTATGCCATGCGTTTAGGTCAAAATAATTTGATATAGAAAATAAGCATAAAACAAATTTGAGTGGCATTGTTATTAATTTTTTTGGCTGCAGATATATCATATCGGGTGCCATATATATATTGGGACTAGGTCGAAAAATGGACACACCCTGACCATATTTGGCAAAGTCACTTATATTTTGAAAAATATATACAAACCAAATTTGAAAAAAATATGTGCAATATTTATTTTTTTATAGATTTTAGTGAAGATCGGGAGCAGCTCTATATGGGGCCTATGAAGAGGAGGTATTGTCCTATAGGCACTATTTTTGGCCTGCTAATTAGTGGATATAATAAACACATAAAAACCCAATTTGACTGAGATCTATATGATAATTTGGATCTTATGGCAATTTATGTCGCTTTCATAGGAATCATTTGTATGGGGACTAGGTCTGAACATGAACCGAATTTTACCAATTGCAATAGCGTTCATTCTATAGCCGATAAAAGATTATATATCAAAATTTCACGAAAATACGTTCATATTTGCGACCTGTAGTTTGATTACAAGGTGTACATGGACACACAGACGGACGGAAGGACGGATATCGCTAAATCGACTCAGAAAGTGATTCTAAGTCGATCGGTATAATAAAAGATGGGTCTGGTCAAATAATTTTGGTAGTTACAAATAGCAGCACAAAGTCATTATACCCAAACCGCATAGTGGTATAGGGTATAAAAATTTATTGTACTGCCTGTTGGTAAACGACATTTTTATACCCTATACCACTATGTGGTTTGGGTATAATGACTTTGTGCTGCTGTTTGTAACAACCAAAAATATTTGACCTACACCCATCTTTTATTATACCGATCGAATCAGAATCACTATCTGATTCGATTTAACGATGTCCGTCCGTCCATCCGTCCGTCCGTCCGTCCGTCTGTGTGTCCATGTAAAGCTTGTAATCAAACTGCAGGTCGCAAATATGAATATATTTTGACGAAATTTTGTATTTGATCTTTTATCGGCCATCGGGATGAACGCTATTGAAACTGGTGAGAATCGGTCCATGTTCAGACGTAGCCCCCATACAAATGACCCCTATGAAATCAACATATATTGCCATAAGATCCAAATTATCATACAAATCTTAGTCAAATTGGTTTGGTATGTATATATTACATCCATTAATCAGTAATCCAAAAATGATCCCTATTGGACAACTCTTAGTCATAGGCCCCATATAGAGCTGCTTCCCGATCTTCACTTAAATCTATCAAAAAACAAAAATATTTCACTGATTCTTCTCAAATTTTGCTTGTATATATTTTTGCAAAATACAAGAGACTTTACCAAAGATGATCAGGATCGGTCCATTTTTGGGCCTAGTCCCCATATAGATATATCATCCGATATGAACTTTTTCATATCTGCAGCCGAAAAAATTAATAAAAATCCCACTCAAATTTGGTTTATGCTTATTTTCTATATCCAGTTAGTTGGGCCTGAGAGATAGGGTCTCTCAACGCATGGTATAGGGTATCGTATAGTCGGTCAAGACCGACTATAATTTTCTTACTTGTTATTATTACCACTTTTAAAAATATTAATAAAAAGAACGGCTTTCCAACATCTACAGTTGACCGTGCGAAAATAAAGGCACTTCCAAATTTATAACGCAAACTGGATCGTTGAGCTATATTAATAGTCATTGCAAAAGCCAAACGAACGGGAAACTGTCATCGATGAGATGCAATCAGCATATCAGCGGGTATCATTGGTATGCATGGTATTAAAAAATCTTCGCCTTTTAATGTCACATTTAAAATTGTTGCTTCAATTGCATAATGCACTGGTTTTTTGATCGCAAGTGTTGTTCCGTTGCATAATTTTGGTGGATGTATATTACGAAGCATAATATTTGAAGGTCAAGAGAATTCAAAAATTCTGTGGGACAACGTACTGCGTCTTCTTTATTCTTCACAGTGTCAACAGATATATATGTGATTAATTCACCAACTATTCGAGATTGAGTTGTAGCATAGAACATATTCGTTTCTACCAACAAGAATATTTTTGGCTATCGAAATATAAAAAGATCATATTACGCACAAAATAATAAAACGATCAACACTGTTTGTATTGTACACAGTGTATGTTGTGACTACAGTAACATAAGCTAGATGTTCGCAGTAAAGCTGATATAATATCCACTGACACAGTCAACCCTTTTGGGGTTGTTTAATGATCGTTCTGTTTTACTTATAAATTTAGCTAAAGATGTTTTGTCCATTGTTAACTTTCCCACTTTATATAAAATCGCTTTGTAAGCTTATTTAAGCTCGTTATTTTTTCCTGCCAATATAGCTCTTTCACTCACCGAAGCATGATTTTTGTATCGCTGTTGTATATTTAGAAAGAGTTTTTAATTAGATTTTCTTTTGATTGTGTGAATATGCAATTTATCAATTGGGGTTTTACCATCACCCAATAAAAGCAATTTTTTTGAAAATATTGCAGCTGCTAGTATTTGCTTAAGTCACCTATTAACAATATCAAAGCACCACCAAATAAGTATTCGATCCTTAGCTTCAATTGATTTCTGGTGTGCCATTGTGCATTCGTCACCCAACAAAATATCAATTAAGTTTAGAACTCTAGGAATGCCAGAGGTTTTTGTTGAATTGCATAATGGTGCTTCAATTATCATCATATTCAAAAGAAGTTTATCAAACCACCATCCACGTACAGTGGATCATGTACAGTTGCTAAAATTAAAGCTGTCAAAAAAGTATTGCCATTACCACCAGGTGTATCCAAAATATACGTGGCGCCATTAACATTTATCAATTTCTTAAATGACTGTTTCATAAGCCAATTTAATGTAGGATTATTTTCTTTAACATTATTTGTCAATACAATTCATTTTTCGAAGAAACTCTTGATTAAAAACATAACTTATTGAACGATTTGGTGATGGTATACCCAATTGAGCAAAGCTTTTCTCATGATTCCTAAATACGTATCCTTTATAAATATCAATGCCTCCCTTATCATTTCCTCTGTATAATTCAATTAAATATATGAAGTTAAATAAGGATTACATATCTGAACTCGAGGTCAAATATTTAATCCTTATTTACAATTTGAAAGGTCGAATAAAAACATCATTAAATATATGAAGTTAAGCTGCGCATCTAATGTAAAGTATTTTCTATCATATTATCACGATATTTCACGCATAAATCAGATGGATTGGATGGATTGCAAGTTGAGATAATGATAGAAAACCAAATTCTAAATTTTTGTGGATATGCTGATAACGACACAACAGTTAATGCATTTTCCCGATATGCATCGTGTTCAAGCAGTGAAAGTAGATCTTTCCAACGCATGTATATTGTATATTGATTAAGTGCTTCTCGAGTTTAAAAGTGACAAACATAGGGCAACTTATTTTTATATAAATAGATTTATTTTACAATAACAGCTATATTAGTGTTGAGATTATGATGGTCAATCAGGAGCATAATGTTTGTTGTTTAAATTAAATAATAAGAGGATTAATTAAATTAAATGAGATGCTTTATTCCTATAACAACGTTGTTAATTGGTTTATTTTATTAAACCAACGAATTTATAGATTGCAAATGAAAATAAGTTTGTTCATGTGCTGCTGTCAAACAAGGAAAGAAATGCAATTCGCATGGGTGTATTAAGTCAAATTTGCATACAAAACGTAAATATAGATTTTTTAGATTTTTTAACTTTTGGTTTTGGCTTTTCTAAAGTCCTTTTTTGAAGCCATCATCCAGATTACAAAAGAACAATCGAAAAAGAATCAGTCAAAACGGTCATGCAGTTACTTAAACAGACTAACATACAGCAGTTAATGGTGCAAAGAAATTTCTGCACATAAAACACACAATTGGATTTTTTCAGTTTTTTTTTTTTGATGTGCTGAAGTTTCTTTTTCTCTGATAAGGGCAAAAAACCAAAAAAAAAAAAAAAAAAACAATTATACAAATCCGTGAAGCAATTCCCGAGCTATAGAGAGACTAATGCCATTTTCTCTTCTGACAAAAAATGTCGCACTTAATTTGCACTTTTTTCAAAAAGAGTATTTATTTTCTATATTCCGAATTAAGACTAACCTTATCTTATACATCAATCGAAAGGTCAACAAGTATAGTCCTAGTAAATAGCAAAAAATGCAGCCTTTACCTTCTCTCAAGTCATAGGGTGGGTATGTTTTCCCATTGTTCCATTTTTTGAATATTTTCACCCTATGACTTTAAAGAGGATAATAATCAAAAATTGTTTGCATTTTATGAACACAGCTCTTTGAGTCGTTTGGATTGATCTTAATTTAGAATATATAAAAAAGTACACTTTTCGAAAAAGGGTGTTAATAAAATGGACATTTTTGTCAGAAAAGAAAATAAAATTTATGCGATATTATTTATATCAATACTTACGCGTATGAGTAATAATTTTTTTGCTGAACTAAATATTAATCATACGCCATCATATGCTGAGTCAGGCAGTGATGAGCGTAACTATGTATACACATTAGGGTGACCTTTCATTACAAGGAGAAAAAAAAAGTGTTCAAACACTCGGTCGCACACCCTAGAAATATGCGAATAACAAAAAAAAAAACTGAGAAATACAAAGTTTTGGGCCAATCAAAAAACTTTAAGAGGTGGTTCAACGCGATCGAAAATTTTAAGTGTGTTTTATATGGGGAAAATATGACTTTCTTTAGGTTTTACTAAAATTTCGTTCTATGGTTTTATTTTTCGGACTAATTGTTATATAATTCGAGATTAGTATTAAATTATCTTATCAAAAAGCTAAAAAAATCCGAAATCGAATAAAAATTCGCCAGGAAATTGCAAATGCCCCAGACCACTTACATATGTGCCAAAAAATACTAGGTCATGAAATTTTAAGGCATTTTTTTCAACATTAAGAAATTACAAAAAGCCAACATTTTATTTTAGTCTCTAGACCTGTTAGTACTCAGATATGAAGTATTGTTTTATTACCACCTTTTTAACCTATTAAGCATTGAGACCGAAAATGGAAATTTTTTTTTTATAAAATTTTGAAAACTCCTTTTTCAAGTTTTGTCAAATTTTCTTTAACAAAATTTAAAAAAAATTGATCTAGCTTTTTAAGGTCTTGTTAAACGCATATCGGAGATTAACTGTGTGAATTTTTAGGAAAAGCCGTATGCCAGAATTTTTTTTGCAAGGATTTCATTTTTGTAGATTTCGAGAAAAATGGGATTAATGTAAAATATTCTGTAAATGTACTATTTCTAAATACTTTGTATCAAAAACTCATCACTTTTCTACTTTTGTATATTCTGTTTTATCTTAATAGCCTAGGGTTTCGGAAAAAAAATATTATGAACCCATTAACCTTTTTGAAATTGCTAATAAAAGACAATTTATGCAAAAAATTCAACTATTTTGTAAGTGCTACTGAATTTTTAGACACCACGCCTAAGATATAATAAATAAATGTGCAGAACTTCTGTTCCTTAAATCTGAGATAAATCCGAGTACCTTAACCCATTATTTGCCAATGCCAACTTTGGATTTTAAGAGATTTTTAAATAAAAATTACCGAAAACGAGTTTTCCTATTAAACTCGATGAAACCAATTTTTAGAATTTAAGAAAAATTATTATGTTAATTTTTATTTATCTAACCCGCCAGTGCTCCTGGGATCAAAATAATCCATTGTGATATATCTTTGATGCAATTATCTGCTTATTGCGCGCGAATATAAATTAAAACAACTTTTAACCAATTTTGTTATAAAATTATTTTATGTATAAAAATTATCTATATTTTTCTAAATAAAATAAGAAGACCCTCAAATGACTCACAGCTAATAAAAGAGATTTTATTCAAAAAATAAGAATTATGAAATAAATACAATAATATAAAATTAAAGAAAAGCAATACTTATTGCAAGTCGTAAGTGATTACAGAAAACAATTTGAATGCACACTAAATCGTCCTTAAATACACCAAAATAAATAGAATTAATTTTATATTTCATACCTGCATTAGAACGAAAACAATATTGTTCGGCTGTGTTTTTAGACATCCAACAAGCCTTCGATAGAGTTAGGCACCAGGGACTTCTATCCAAATTGAAAAAATTACTTCCATCACCATATTATTTCTTCATTAAGTCATACTTAAACCAAAGATTCTTCTACGTAAAAGTAAATGCTGAAACATATATCGTATGTCCAATTAAAGCGGGAATTCCTTAAGGTAGTGTCTCAGGCCATGTCTTATTCACATCGGATACGCCTATAAGAGAAAAGAGTTGCAACATTCTATGATGATACAGGTTTAACAGCAACAAGTGATGAACCAGATATTGCTTCAGCAACGATCCGAACTCAACTTAACGACATTGGATTATGGCTACAGAAATGGAATATAAAAGTTAATACCCAAAAATTTACTCATGTAATGTTTACTTTAAGAAAAGCAGATTGTCCAGTGCTTACATCAAATGGAACTCAAATCCCAAAACAAACTATAGTTAAATATCTTGGTATTCACCTGGATCACGGACTTACATGGAAAGATCACATTAAAGTAAAAAGGCAACAATTAAGTATAAAAACAAGAAAAATGTATTGGCTTCTTAATACAAAATCAGAGCTTACTATTAACAATAAACTTCTTATTTACAAAATAATAATAAAACCATTTTTAACTTATGGCATACAGCTTTGGGCGACAGCTAGTAATTCTAATATTGAAATCTTGCAAAGATTTCAATCAAAAACTCTACGGTTGATAATAAATGCACCAGGGTTCTTAACTAACAACAATATTTACAAAGATTTACAGATTACTACAGTTCAAGACGAGATTAATAGACATAGTTCAAGATACATTGATAAACTTAGTAACCACAGTAACCAATTAGCAATATGCTTATTATATGAAAGTGAGGAAATAAATAGACTGGAAAGGCACCATATATTAGATTTACCTCATAGAAAATGATATCTTATTTTACAGATTTGTAAATAATTTAACTGGATTAGCATCCAGATTATGCTAAGTTTATTTAAGTTTAACAAATTTGCTTACTGTTGTATAAAAAGAGATTGTAAATGAAAGAATTTAAAAAAAAAAAATATTTCATATTCTTTTAAATAAATTGTCCTTTATTAGCTTTGGGTCATTTGTGGGCCTTCTTATTTTATTTAGAAATATATAGATAGATAGTATAGATAGTATACATAAAATAATTTTATAACAAAATTGGTCAAAAGTTGTTTTAATTTATATTTGCGAGCAATACGCAGATAATTGTACCAAGATATATCCCAATAGATTATTTTGATCCCAGAAGCACAGAAGGGTTAAATAAATAAAAAATAACCGAATAATTTTTCTTAAATTTTAATAGCGGTTTCATCGAGTTTAATAGAAAAACTTGTTTTCGGTAATTTTTATTTAAAAATCTCTTAAAATCCAAAGCTGGCATTGGCAAATAATGGGTTAACGTTCTCGGATTTATCTCAGATTTAAGGAACAGAAGCTCTACTCATTTACTTATTATATTTTAGGCGTCACGTCTAAAAATTCGGTAGCACTTACAAAATATTTGAATTTTTTTAATAAATTGTCTTTTATTAGATTGGGTCATATGTGACCCCAATTCCAAATGGGTTAATGGGGTCATATTATATTTCCAAAATACTAGGCTATTAAGATAAAGCATAAGACAATTGATGAATTTTTGATACAAAGTATTTAGAAATAGTACATTTACAGAATATTTTACAAAAATCCCATTTTTCTTAAAATCCGCTAATATAAAATCCTTGCCAAAAAAAATTCTGGCATAGGGATTTACCGAAAAATTCACACAGTTAATTCCTGATATGCATTTAACAAGACCCTATAGAGCTAGATCAATTTTTTATAATTTTGTTTAAGAAAATTTTTCAAAACTTGAAAAAGGAGTTTTCAAAACATTATAAAAAAAATTCCCATTTTCGGTCTCAATGCTTAATAGGTTTGCAAGGTGGTAATAAAACAGTACTTCGTATCTGAGTACTTAGAGGTGTAGAGACTAAAACAAAATGTTGGCTTTAATTAATTTCTTAATGTTGAAAAAAATACCATTAAATTTCTTCATCTAGTTTTTTTTTTGCACAAAAGTGGTCTGGGGCATTTGCAATTTCTTGGCGAATTTTCATTCGATATTGAAGTCTTATAGCTTTCTGGAAAGACAATTTAATACTGATTATATAACAGTTTGTCGGAAAAATTTATTTATAGAACGAAATTTTCGTAAAATCTGAAAAAAGTCATATTTTCCCCATATAAACACACTTGAAATTTTCAGTCGAGTTAAGCCACTCTAAATGTTTTTTGATTGGCCCAAAACTTTGTATTTCTCACTTTTTTGCTATTCGCATATTTCTGGGGGGTGTGAGCGAGAGTTTGAAAATTTTTTGTATTAAGGGCCACCTTAATACATATATATTAAGTAAGTGAAATACAATTAATAAGCAAATTCTATTTTCTTTATAACCATTAAATTTCCCTCTCAAAATAAGCTTACAAATTAAATTCGAATTTTAGCCACTTACCTAATACAAACAGGAATCCAACATGTAGTTGGATTAAATTACAACATAACTTTATGTGTCTAGAAGAAAAGAAAAAAATCAAATAGTTAAGAAAAGCACACAGATAATAATTCTTAAATTTTCTCAACAAACTTAGTTTCAAAGTTAATAATTGAGTTTCTAAAGCTAAAAGAATATGTTTAAATAAGAACTAAATGAAAATAAAACAAGTAAGGATATGTAAGTCAGTCTAGACACTATATCAGGTGTCTCCAAACTAAGGCTCGCGGGCCGCAGCCGGCCCCAATTTTTTTAAAAATATTTTAAAACACACAACAACCTTAACTACATAATATTATTACCCCATTCCTATTTCTTTTAAAATTTGACATCTATTCGTCAGTTAATTTTCCTACGTTGTATGAAATTTATTTGTTGCTAAACTCGCAAAAAAAAATTTCTCAGAACTTTGAATTTCTTTCTTGGAAATAAAACATTATTTTCTTAACAACTAAGTGGGCTATATTTAGCGAGAATTCATCCTATGTATTACCGTGAACAAATTAAGTGATTAACCCATTATCGGCCGCTACCAGAAATCGCAGGAATTTTTTGAATTCCTTTTAAATACTTACTTTTAGGAGCTCAATTTAGAAAAATTTAAAAAAAAAATTTTTTTTTAATTGTTGTTCTCTAGATATGAAGTGGTCGAAAAATCGACCATTGGCCAGAAATCAACATCTACATATATAAATAAAGAAATGCGTTTTTTACGAATATTTAGCTTTAATTCAATTTATTCGTTTTTAGTTGTATCAAAAATGTTATTTATTGATAAGATATGAATAATTAACGCAAAAAAGGTTAGATAGTTTGGTGGTATTCATCAAAACATTTGCTGTGCAAATAAACATTACATTTTTTGCATGTAAAAATTGTATGTTTTTTGCATACTTTGCAGCGACAATATTTGTTTTGAGGGCTTTTTACCACAATATGGTTTTTTTCGTCGATCCGTGGGAAACCAGGAGGGCATTCTTTTTTATCAACATCAGCAGCGTTATCTTCCATGTCTTCGTTCATCATATTGGAAGTCAGTAGCTTGGTAGTAACAGCAGAACGAAACTCTAATTGAGTAAGTGGCTTTGTGTTTTCATGCTTTGCCAACATGCAATGCATCTTCCAAGCATTGACCATTGCATTGCCGAGAGCGTTGGTCCATAGTGGCCACCACCACTTCTTTCCTCGTATGCATATTCGATAGTTGGCCACTGCGTTGTCGTGGAGGTCAACGCCTCCTATACCTTGGTTATATTCACGAATCACTTTAGGTTGGGGAATCGCAACTGTTTTCCTTTGCGTACGACAATATCTTCGAGCATTGAACAATGGCTCGACTGTAGAATTATTAGTAATGACATTCACAACTGCATTGTCATTCCAACGGATGACCAATATTTCTTGCTTAGCATCGAATAATTGGTCAAATTCGCTACGTTCAGTCTTTTTTAAATTTTCTAATGGAATTTTCGCCATTCTGTTTTCACGTATTGTGCCAGTTGCAAAGAAACGGCATTCATTCAGTAGACACATAAGATGATAGGGGGAAAAAGAATTGTCAAAGAAAATAATATGACAATCGGGATCAGATACATTTTCAAGCAAATTCAAAACCGTTTGAGCGCCAAGACCGATAATTTTATCATGGGGAGTTGCTGAGCCCCCGTGTGGTATGGAAAAGAATAGATATCCTTGCTCTGAACACAAGCACCATGATTTGAATCCGAACCGAATCTGTTTTCGGCGAATAAACATCTTGCACGAGTGTCTTCCAAAATAGGGTATCATCTGTTATCAATAGATAAGATGTGGCTGAAAACTCTGAACTGCATAAATTTTTCATTGAGAGCATCAATAATCGGTCGGACTTTCGCAAAGCGATCTGCTACGTTCAGATTGTTGTTAACCGAGAGGTGGAGAAATCTTTTTATGACTTTGAATCGATTTCGGCTCATCGTTTGCTTCACCATAGGTACTCCCATGTCCTGCTGAACTGACCAATAATTATCGATGTGTGGCAGCGTGTGATACCCTGATAGGTACAATATACCAATGAAGCGCCGCATTTCATTTGGTGTCACATCAATGGTTGCATTATTTTGAGTGGCATATAAATTCGTGAAGTGAGTAATATCCTCGATCAATGCTCCATCAAAATACAATGAAAATATGTCATACGGTGACATACCACCTACACAAAGTCAAAAACTAAAAATTAAGACTCTAAAACGACTAAGGCCCGGTTGTTCAATAGTCAAACAACTCATGAATAAGCTATCTATCGAATAAATTTTTTAAATTCTGTCAAATTCAATACAAATTTTACAAATTTATTCGCTAGAAATCTGAGGTTTGTTTGTCTATTGAACAACCGGGCCTAAATGATATTAAAAAAAATTGTTCACTTACCAATTTTTGCGCAAATTTCTTCCTTTTTCAAACCTTCCACGTTGATTGGTGCCTGGTATAAGTAAAATCCCCAGGTTTCTGCCAATCAGGAACTTCAAAATCTGCCTTTCCTTTGAATAAGGATGGATTAACAGCTTTTTTAGGTCTTCCACGTCTTTTTGCGGCTTTCGATGTTGATGGTTGCGGCTCTTCAGTATCATTAGGTATTAAGTCATTGTCTCGAACGTACTGTAACTCCACTTCCCCGGTATTTTCATTCGCACAATCGTCATTGCCATCATTTAGAGCAATTTGATTATCGTCGATATCTTCTTCATCTGTCACATAGTCTACTTTAGGTGGAATATACACGACATCAACATCTTTTGAACTCATAATGGCTTGATCTTCCTCGTCATCCGAACACGGCTCGTTCAAAGCAGCCATGATTTCTACCATGGTTTACACTTTTCGAAAAGACATTTTCTTTATATAAAATCACACCAAAATGCAATTATCTCACTTTTATTTGCCACACACACGTCTGCTCTGCAGAAAAGAATAACAAATATCACAAAGCAACAGCGAAAATAAAAAAAAGTCGCAGAATTTTTCACAGCCTACTAGCAAAATGTTTAATTCAATTAAATATCTACTTGACGACTTCTGGCCAGTGGTCGATTTTTCGACCACCAAAAATAACGCTCTTCTGGGAAGTAGAAAACTTTCAATATTGTTGCGGATATCAATTGATTATTGTTATTTGGTCTTTCCGCTTCCTCAACACGCAAAAATAAAATAAGTAATTTTAGTTTTAAGACTTTTTACTGAATTTTGAAAAGTGGTCCAAAAAAAGTCCTTTCTTCTTCCTTTCACGAAAATCTGCAAACTTTTATTTTTTTACGAAAAGCTAAAATCAGTGCGTTAACAAAAGATCAAAATTGTCTTATCCATCAACGGTTTAAACAAAACATATCTAATGTTTGAGTTACATCGCTTCAAAGTTGCTGGTCGAAAAATCGACCAGCGGCCGAAAATAGGTTAATGATAGATCAGTTACTGTTCCGTTGTTTGATAATTTATTGTGAGAATAATTAAAATTTAAATACATTAAGATAGCAATAATGGCTATATAATGATGTCAAAAAAAAGAAAAGTAGATATTTTTTCACAATGGCTAACGATAATTGTATATGTTTGATTTGTAGAGATAAAATAGCGGTATTAAAAGATTACAATTTGAAAAGGCACTACACTAGCAAACATAGTCTGAAGTTTGATCAGTTTACAGATGATTTGCATAAGAAAATGTTGAGCAAGCTTAAGAACGATTTTCGTTGGCGAGAAAAAAATATTACAAAAATTCACAAATCTATATCTTAGTCAAAACCAGTTTCCGAATCGCAAACGTTAAGCCAGTTACAGAGTCGCAAAATGTGTTCTAGAAATGGCTGAAGAGCTATGCCCAGAGTCAGTAAAATTTGCTTCTGTTGTTAGCTTATCTTCGAGCACCAACACGAGGCGAATTGATGGCTTAGGTGCTGATATGTGCTACCAGTTCAAAGAAAAGGCGGTTGATTTTTCATATTTTTCAATAACAATGGATGAGGGTGAAAATGTTGGTCATACTGCTCAATTACTTTTTTTTTTTTTTGAGGCATCAATAAGAATTTTGAGGTAGCTAAAAAGCTTGCTCCATTAAAAAGATAATTAAAAAAGATATTACAATTGGTAAAAACTTATTTTTAAAAGTATCGGAAATGATGGAAGAATTCAAATTAAAATGGGAATCAGTTTTATGTATTACTACAGATGGAGCCAAAAAATATGGTCGGTGAAAATATAGAATTAATAAGTCGTATTAATACGATGTTTGAAAATAATATTAACATGAAAATAATGCAATTACACTGCATAATTAATCCGTCACGTCAGTTGTTATCTATACATAAAATTAATTTTCTGTTTGTTTGTTTGTTTGTTTGTTTGTTTGACCTCTATACAAATTTTTATTTTTCAACGGATTTCTCTCAAATTCGGTACACACGATCGCTGTACTCCAGGTAAGGTCGCCGTATGCTCTATATCGGCCACGCGTACCTATAAGCCCACTTTTGATATAAAATAAATTTTATGTTTTTTGGTATATTTGTTCGCTATACAAATTTTTATGTTTCAACGGAATCCTCTGAACATTGGTAAGCATGATCCCTGTATCCAAGGGCAGGTTGTCCTATGCTTCTTACCAGCCACGCCAACTTCTACGCCCACTTTTTATATATAATTCATTTTGTTTTTTGGTATATTTTTTCGCTTTACAAATTTTTATTGGTTAACGATCGTGTACCAACATGATCTCTGTATCATAAGGTCACCATATGCTTCTTATCGGCCATGCCTACTTTTACGCCCACTTTTTACATGCAATTCATTTTCAGTTTTTGGTGTATTTGTTCGCTACACAAATTTTAACTTTTCAACGGATTTATCTGAAATTTGGTACACATAATCTATATATTCTAGGCAAAGTCACCATGCGCTTCATATCGGCTACGCCTACTTTTACGCCTACTTTTTCATTATAATCCATTTTCTGTTTTTTGGTATATTTATTCGCTACACAAACTTTTATTTTTCAACGGATATCTCTGAAATTTGGTATGCACAATCTCTGTATCGCGGGCAAAGTCACCATATGATTCTTATGGTCACGCCTACCTTTACGACCACTTTTTATACAAAATACATTTTCTGTTCTTTCGTATATTTGTTTGATATAAAAATTTTTATTTTTCTACGGATTTCTCTGAAATTTGGTAAACACGGAAATGACTTCACGATGAACAAACTCCACAAATTTAAAAAAAGGTCCCCAAATGAAACGAACAAATTCCCCATTTTTTAAAACAAAATAAAAAATTAACTTACTCCCCAAATTCGTTCTTAAATTTTTACATATTTTTATTTAAGGAATTTTGTTAAATATTTATTTAAGTGAAAACTTGCATACTGTTTTCAATATCTGTCCTAAAATATACGCATTAAAAATCTGTATACTTTTCAATAGCATCATTTCGACGCGCTCGCAGAACGCAGCTCAGCAAGCTTTGTTAACAGAAACGGAAATGCCTGAATCTACTTAAGTGCATCTAGAAATCCAGCGGCTAAGACAAGCTTAATCATAGACAATTTTATGTCGCCTGCTCCAGAGTATAATATTTTTGTATACGCACTAGAAGAAAAACCAGAAATGTTGTATATCACAAAGCTCTAGAATAACTTAAATTCGTAACTTTTAGACATCATATGGTTGTAATGGTAAGCAGGCGTCGAGTACATAGTCCCCAATGAATAAGTTCTCAAAAAATTAACTTATTCCCCAAAAAAATGGGGAATGACTTCACGATGAACAAATTCCCCAAATTAAAAAAATATGTCCCCGAAAGGAATGAACAAATTCCCCATACTGCTCTCAATATCTGTCCAACAAAAAATTTATTTAATATCTGTATTCATTTCAATAGCATCATTTCGGTACGCAGAATCGGGGCGCTGACGCGACTGGACGCGCTCGCGGAACACAGCTTAGCTAAAATATCGGAATGATCTGAAAAATATGCTTCGGCGATTCAAATAAGTTGATAACTGCGCGGCAGCATGGGCGCGGCTGCCAAACGCGCGGAGGCGGCTCGCGGACGCGACGCGATGCGCTCGCGTAACAGAACTTAGCTAAAATATATAAATGACCTGAAAAATACAAAAATATAATTTGGCACTAGTGTGGCTACCAAACGCGCGGAAGCGGCTCGCGGACGCGGATGCGACGCGCTCGCGAACACAGCTCAGTGAAAAGTCTTATGATAAATTGTATCTACGTGTGTGAAATAGTTACCTGTTGATCAAAATAGGTCAAACATATAGTGTAAGCAGTTGCTTAAAGCAACCTTGCGGCACCATTTTAAACGTCACATTCATTTTCCATTTTGAAACTCCTATAAATATGATGACCCTGCTCAATAATGATCATTTATGGATTGAAGTAATTCATTTTTTAAAACTTCTAATTCCGTTATATTTGATGCTTACAAAATAAATAAACCTCAAAAAAAACTTCAAGCGGTTTCGCAGCATATTTTTGTAGTATTTTTGTTGTAGCGTCTTTTCAAAAAACTTCTAAATTAAAAAATCAAAAAATTTAAAATTGAAATAAAAAACAAGTAAGAAAATTATAGTCGGTCTAGACCGACTATACGATACCCTATACCATGCGTTTAGAAACCCTATCTCTTAGGCCCAACTAACTGGACATAGAAAATAAGCAAAAACCAAATTTGAGTGGGATTTTTATTAATTTTTTTGTCTGCAGATATGAAAAAGTTCATATCGGATGCTATATCTATATAGGGACTTGGTCCAAAAATGGACCGATCCTGATCATGTTTGGTAAAGTCTCTTGTATTTTGCAAAAATATATACAAACAAAATTTGAGAAGAATCAGTGCAATATTTTTGTTTTTTAATAGATTTAAGTGAAGATCGGGAAGCAGCTCCATATGGGGTCAAAGGGATCATTTTTGGACTACTCATTAATGGATGTAATGAACGCATACAAACCCAATTTGAGTAAGATCTATATGACAATTTGGATCTTATGGCAATTTATGTCGATTTCATATGGGTAATTTGTATGGGGGCTAGGTCTGAACATGGACCGATTCTCACCAATTTCAACAGCGTTCATCCTATGGCCGATAAAAGCCTATGTACCAAATTTGATCAAAATACATTCATATTTGCGACCTGCAGTTTGATTACAAGCTTTACATGGACACACAGACGGACGGACGGACGGACGGACGGACATTGTTAAAACAACTCAGAAAGTGATTCTGATTCGATCGGTATAATTAAAGATGGGTCTAGGTCAAATATTTTTGGTTGTTACAAACAGCAGCACAAAGTCATTATACCCAAACCACATAGTGGTATAGGGTATAATGAATTTGCTCCCCAAAAACGTAAATATTGGGGAATTTTTTTCATCATGAACAAATTCCCCAATCCCATACAAATTTTTGGGGAGAAGGTTAATTTTTTGAGGAGTTTGTTCATTGGGCACTAAGTACTCAGCGCCTGATAAGCATAGTGAACCATTTTTCAAGTCAAAGGCCTTTGGATCCCGGGCAAGACCGGGTAAAAAAAGCTAGTATTTACTAAAATTGTTTGATTAAAAGTAGTTTTCAGTACACTAACAATAAGTTATACTCTTTTTTATATAGTTAACAATTTTTCTTGATTTAAATATCTATGCATTTTATAAATTTACAATAAAAATTGATATAGAAATATTTCAAAAGGCAATAAAAAAAAGTTTTAAATAAAGTAAAAACATACGACTTTTTCATTGAAACTTCTCTATCTTGAACCAATATATGGTAACTTTTACGTTCGCTGCTTAATAAATTATATTCTAACTGGGGCTTTTTCAAAAAAAAAGCAAACTTTTGGCCCTGGAGAACATTAGGATTAAAAAGGCGGCCAAAGATTGGCATTTTCTGACAAAACTTAACTTACAAAAATTTTTAAAAAGTATTAGTTGTAAAATTAACTGAAAAAAATTAGACATTATATAAAAAAAAACCCTTTTTTAACCTTTTAACACTTCACTTTTGTACTAAAATTCAACTAAAAATTAAAACGTATTTGAAACTCCCCATAACTTTTTTTATTATCGGTCGGTATTTACGTTTTATAGCAACAATTTAAGGTAAAGTATTATAAAAAGTATAAAATTTTTGGTTCTCTTGTATTTTTTGAAAAATACTCCATTCATCGTGCCGAATATAATATTCTTAACAATTATTTATACAAAAACTATCTAAACAAAATGAAGGAAGATTTCAATCGTGATCCTAAAGCATTTTACAACTTTGTTAATTCAAAAAGAAAAACTACTGGTTATCCATCTGTAATGAAATTTTACGATATCGAATCTAGTGATGATACTATAATAAGTAACATGTTTGCAGACTTTTTTGCTAGTACATATTCTGTTGCTCAATATTGTTCCAACAGCTATTCATATCCAATAAACACAAATCAAGCTATATTTTTTCCCCTAATCGATAAGGCAGAACTTGTTAATAGCCTGAAGAAACTTAAAGTTTCATTTACTCATGGACCTGATGGAGTACCTAGTTCTATACTCAATTATTGTGCTACTTCCTTGGCAACACCACTGAATCTCTTGTTTAATGCGTCAATAAAAAACGGTTATTTTCCAAAATTTTGGAGAACTTCTTACATCATTCCATTATTTAAATCTGGAAATAGATCGGATGTTTCTAATTACCGTGGTATTGCTAAACTTAGTGCAATCCCTAAGCTTTTCGAGAAATTTATTACAGATTTTTTGTGCTATCACTCATCGTCAATTTTGTCACCATTTCAACACGGATTTCGGAAAGGATGCTCTACCGTTACAAACGTGCTTCATTTTACGACAATAATTAATGATGGTTTTGTCAAGAAAAAACAAACAGATGCAGTATACACCGATTTTAGTAAGGCTTTCGATAAAGTAAACCATAACCTTCTACTGATCAAATTGGATTTATTAGGTTTAACACCATTAAGCCTTAAATGGATAAAATCATATCTTTCTGATAGAACACAACGTGTAATTTATAATAATATGTCATCTAAAGATATTACTGTGACTTCTGGTGTTCCTCAAGGCAGCCATCTTGGACCAATTCTTTTCTCCCTTTTCAATGATCTTCCAAAAGTGATAAATTTTTGTAACGTTTTAATGTACGCTGATGATGTTAAAATTTTTTTAAGTTACTGTCAACATAATGATCATATTCATCTTCAATCAGATCTCAACAATTTCTTTTCGTGGTGTAACCGTAACCTAATGGAACTGAATTTGAAAAAATGTAAATGTATGCGTTTTTCTAGAAATAATGTTTTTCCTGCTAACTACTTTTTGGTCGGATATCAGCTTGAACTTGTTGATACTTTTCTGGATTTAGGGATTCTACTTGATCCTAAATTAAACTTTGTATCTCACGTCACCATGACAGTTAATAAAAGATGGGCAAAAGAATTTATTGATCCTTACATAACCAAACAACTTTTTACATCTCTTGTAAGACCTATTTTAGAATATGGGTCAATAATATGGGATCCCTTCTATAACATTCATATACAACGAATCGAGTCTGTACAGAAACAATTTCTACTCTTTTGCTTACGTGGCTTACCTTGGAATTCTGCAATTAATCTACCTTCATACGTTGATCGACTTAAATTAATAAAATTACCTACTTTGGAAAGCCGTAGGACTATGCTAAAAGTAACATTTATGATCAACCTAATTAATGGTGAAATCTGTTCTGACTTTCTTGTCAACAATATAACTTTTAATGTTCCTCAACGAGTATCACGCCAATTCCAACCACTCTTTGTTAAATCTTTTCATATCAACTATGCTCTAGCTGATCCTTTTAGAAGAATTTGTTGTGTTTATAATAATCTTTATCAATTAGTTGATTTTTCGTTGAACACTGATGTAATTAAGCATAATATCATTATTTTCTTAAATTCCTAACTATTTGTTTTTATTTTTAAATCTTTTAATTGTTTCAATATATGTACATATGTAATTATATCATTTATACAGGTCTGTAAGGATTTATTCCATTGACCTAATAAATAATAAATAAATAATAATAAAAATTCCCACCTACCAAACGAAAAACCCGCATATGAAAATTCCAATCCAATCAAAAGTTATGAAATTTTGACCGCCTTCTCGTGAAATGGTCCACTGGCAATAACAACAAATTTCCCTACAATTTCACTAAAATTCTTAAATTTGAAATTTTTCTATTCATGTTATATGTTTTCATTTCGTCGGCTTAAACTGCCTTAAACTTCCTTAGTTGTTTTTACACTCATGTTGTGAGTTGCAGTAATAAAAGTATTATAATGTTCAAAATCTTCTATTTTATTTTATTACATTTTTTTTTATTCATGACCAACAATACTACTTCTACGTGATTATTGCGGAATTGGTTCAATCGAAACATCAATAACTAGACTTAATAAGAAAAACCGCATAATCATCAATGATTTATGGTTATTATGCGATGTACTTTAGTTATGCCAGAATTTTAGTATATTTGAACTTGTTGTGTCTTATTATCATAAATTATGGTTAGGGGAGTTTATAGAATAATATTTTACTTGTAATAAATATAGAGACATGATCCAACTATTCTTATGTTATTTTAAAAGCAATATTCTCTCCACACATATGTGTTCTGCGTGAAGTTAATACACTTTTAATGTGTTCACGTATTAAATAATATTTAACTCCAAATGACAGAAAAATTTTTACATAAAAAATTCATACTAATTCTTATTGGAATTTAATAAATATTCCATAACAAACCATCAAAAACTTAAAAAACTAGGTTCAATTTAACAGCATCTGCGTTTTCTATATGTTATTTTTATAGCCTCCACACTAGTGCAGGGGGTATATATCAGTTTATCATTACAGAAAGTATATATATTTTCGATTCTTATAATAACTCGGTCTGTATGTTTAAATCATGCTTATTTATAAAATAAACTATTTGTCTGAGATATATATGGATAATGTTACATATGGATAATGTTGGTACTGGATTTGAAGCGTCTACTTCAATAAACTGAGGAAATATATAGGTACCCCGCTATTAAATACTAAAAATATAGAAAGGAGAATGTGTAAATTAGGGTTATAACTTTTTCTGGACGTCATTCTCCCGAGGGCCTATCTTATGGCGAATATTGTATTGATGGTAAAAAAAAAAATCATGTGAGTCCGATCACAAGGGAGATGTGTAAACATCTAATAATTAAAGAAAACATCAACATCATATTTTCCAGTGCATAAAAAATAAGTCGATTATGCTGTTTTTTGAAATTCAATTGATGTTTTCTGAAATGCAATTGATGTTTTCTGAAATTCAATTGATGTTTTCTGAAATACAATTAATGTTTTCTGCAATTCAAATGATGCTTTTTGAAATTCTATTGATGTTTTCTGAAATACAATTAATGTTCTCAGCAATTCAAATAATGCTTTTTGAAATTCAATTGATATTTTCTGAAATTCTATTTATGTTTTCTGAAATTCAAATGATGTTTTCTGAAATACATTTGATGTTTTCTGAAATTCTATTGATGTTTTCTGAAATTCAATTGATGTTTTCTGAAACTCGAATGATGTTTTCTGAAATTATATTGATGTTTTCTGAAATTCTATTTATGTTTTCTGAAATTCAAATGATGTTTTCTGAAACTCGAATGATGTTTTCTGAAATTATATTGATGTTTTCTGAAATTCTGTTTATGTTTTCTGAAATTCAATTGATATCTTCTGAAATACGATTGAAGTTTTCTGAAATACAATTGATGTTTTTTGAAATTCTATTGATGTTTTCTGAAATTCTATTTATGTTTTCTGAAATTAAAATGATGTTTTCTGAAATTATTTTGATGGTTTCTGAAATACAATTGATGTTTTCTGAAATTATATTGATGTTTTCTGAAATTCAATTGATGTTTTCTGAAATTTTATTGATGTTTTCTGAAATACAGTTTATGCTTTCTGAAATTCTATTGATGTTTTCTGAAATACAATTGATGTTTTCTGAAATTATATTGATGGTTTCTGAAATACAATTGATGTTTTCTGAAATTCTATTTATGTTTTCTGAAATTCAAATGATGTTTTCTGAAATTCTATTGATGCTTTCTGAAATTCAATTGATGTTTTCTGAAATTCAAATGATGTTTTCTGAAATTATTTTGATGGTTTCTGAAATACAATTGATGTTTTCTGAAATTATGTTGATGTTTTCTGAAATTCAATTGATGTTTTCTGAAATTTGATTGATGTTTTCTGAAACACAGTTTATGCTTTCTGAAATTCTAGTGATGTTTTCTGAAATACAATTGATGTTTTCTGAAATTATATTGATGGTTTCTGAAATACAATTGATGTTTTCTGAAATCCTATTTATGTTTTCTGAAATTCAAATGATGTTTTCTGAAATTCTATTGATGCTTTCTGAAATTCAATTGATGTTTTCTGAAATTCTATTTATGTTTTCTGAAATTCAAATGATGTTTTCTGAAATTCTATTGATGCTTTCTGAAATTCAATTGATGTTTTCTGAAATTCAAATGATGTTTTCTGAAATTATTTTGATGGTTTCTGAAATACAATTGATGTTTTCTGAAATTATATTGATGTTTTCTGAAATTCAATTGATGTTTTCTGAAATTTTATTGATGTTTTCTGAAACACAGTTTATGCTTTCTGAAATTCTATTGATGTTTTCTGAAATACAATTGATGTTTTCTGAAATTATATTGATGTTTTCTGAAATTATATTGATGTTTTCTGAAATTCAATTGATGTTTTCTGAAACTCGAATGATGTTTTCTGAAATTATATTGATGCTTTCTGAAATTCAATTGATGTTTTCTGAAACTCGAATGATGTTTTCTGAAATTATTTTGATGTTTTCTGAAATTCTATTTATGTTTTCTGAAATTCAAATGATGTTTTCTGAAAATATATTGATGGTTTCTGAAATACAGTTGATGCTTTCTGAAATACAATTGATGTTTTTTGAAAGACAATTGGAAAATGTTTAGAAAAGAACATATCATAATTTTTTCACCAATACAATCATAAGTCACACAGCGTTATCTGCTTCAGCTCACACCGATATGAGTTACGCTGATTTTGTGATTGCATTGTGAAATAGAAATTTACCCCCCTTCGCGTATATATGTTTACACATCAAAAATTTCAGTTCAGTTCGCACCGACAACGATTTCTAAAATGCCTTTAATAATTTTTTTGAATTATCTTTTAAATAACAAATTTTCTAAATTATGGTTAATATATAAACAAGTGTGTAAACAAATAATAACAATAAATTATTATAACTAGGTATTGGAAGAAATAAACTTTAAGTTCAGAGTACGCGATGTTTTCCAAACCGTGCATATATTACTGCATTGTTGGTTTGGAATTGTAGATGGTGTAGGTACCCAATGTCTGAGGAAACATTCGTGAGCTTTCGTAAAATTTATTAATGACTTGTTAAACTGTTCAAAATCATTTTCACTCAAACAGTGGTCCGAAAACCAGATTTGAAACCATGCATCAGCAATGAAATCGCACATAGATTGTTAAAGTTTTTGGTAACTGGGAACAAGTATAAATGCTTAAATAGCAAATATTGCTCTCGAATTGCACCTTGGATTACTAATCGATGGTAACGTTTTAAATTTTATAAATGGGAATATTAAATAATTCTCAAAACATATAGATATTTAATCTTCGCGCAGCAAACACACATTTTTAAAATTTAATTGGGATAACTTGAAGAAAAACATGAATAAAATAATATACTTATCGCTCTATCTGTTCATCTGCGAGTGGAGCTTCTGTATACTGCATTGTGTTATATCGCTCTACTGACCTCTTGCATACACACATGCATCTTCAATTTCGACAGATTTATTTCTTTAAGTCTTCACCAAACTTGTTTTCTATTGCCCTGCATTCTCATTTATTCTTCTGAAATTTTCTCTTGGCTAATTCTATTCCAAATTATCTTCGCTATTTGTTGTCCAGGTTTCTTTAAATATTTTCTTTTCTCACAATAAGTTTATTTTAAATTAAAAAAAAAAAAAAAATTACATTTGCTTTCGTTTGACATAATATTCAAATAATTATTTTTAATTTTTATTATTTTTTGTTTGTTTTTTTTTTTTTTTTTTGGTTGAGCCCCCAATTTGTAGAATGATTATTTTCAGATTGATTTTTATTTTACATTCCTTTTGCAGTTGAATACAATATTAAATATGAATACTCGATTTAAATATAAAATACAATAACAAGTAAATTAATTCTAAGTACTTAATGACTAATATAGAAATTTAAATAATATGCCTGTCCAACTATGTCATCGTCCGTCTGTTTCTATTTCACTTTTTTGGTCTGCTATTCTGCACTCATCTCCCTATAACCCTTACCGATCTTCTTAACTCTTCTTTGTACGATCCCAAATTTATATGCAACGTAAAGTTCATACAAAAACTGCTGTCATCTCTCCACTTAATTTTGGTTAATTCAAGCACAACCTTATTTTGTTTATAAGACGCTTTTAGATTTTCGTAATTATTTTATAAATCTAAAATGAACGGATACGCAATGTTTGGAGATGAAGTTTTCCCATCCAGTAACTCATCCATTACATGTCTTAATACCAAATCAAGGACATAGTGCTAGCACCCGATGTATTGTGGTGGAGTCTATGCCATATGTATGAAATGGTTTTTAAGCAAAGTTACGACACCATTTTTTACGCCAGTATTTTCACTTGTAGTGTCACATAATATCATTCTGATAGACGTCCATAAATTAAATTTATTTAAAATGTCCCTGATGCCGTTGTATATTGTTTGTGCTAACTTTTATATCAGTAACTAAGTTTACAGCTGGTTTTAGTGACAGTTTAGTTGGTCTATGTCTTACTGTTAGCGTGTAACTATCGTCAGTTTCATCATCAGCATCTTGATCACTATCGAATATTGACGAAGAATCTGAATCAGAGGATATATCTTCAAAAATTTCTGATTCAAATTTTAAATCAATTGCTTTGGTAGTAATATTAAATTGTTTTTCAAATGTAATACCTTTAGGACATTTTAACATCTTTTTATAATATTTAACTATGACTCCAATTTTATACTTAACTTCATCACGACGAATTGTTTTCAGTTTAACCTTCTGGCATAGATTTAAAAGCTCATCAGCTATAATTACATAACTTTTGTTTTTACACTTTTCAAAACTGACCAACGCATTAAATCTTCCTATAACACCTTCTTCCTTTGGAATGTATATCAACGATAGGTATATCTCTACAGTTTTTAACAACGTCATGAAATTGAGTTAAGTTTTTGGTCCAAATTTTTCCATTTTTTTCAACACTTATTTTGCTTTTCTTATAATTCATTTTGACCAAACCGAATTTATATAGGAAAATGACAAGAATTGTAATGAATTTCGATTAAAATATTATATTATTTCAATAAACAACAAGTAAGAAAATTATAGTCGGTCTAGACCGACTATACGATACCCTATACCATGCGATTAGAAACTCTATCTCTTAGGCCCAACTAACTGGACATAGAAAATAAGCAAAAACCAAATTTGGGTGGGATTTTTATTAATTTTTTTGGCTGCAGATATGAAAAAGTTCATATCGGATGATATATCTATATGGGGACTAGGTCCAAAAATGGACCGATCCTGATCATGTTTGGTAAAGTCTCTTTATACCCTATACCACTATGTGGTTTGGGTATAATGACTTTGTGCTGCTGTTTGTAACAACCAAAAATATTTGACCTAGACCCATCTTTAATTATACCGATCGAATCAGAATCACTTTCTGAGCTGATTTAACAATGTCCGTCCGTCCGTCTGTGTGTCCATGTAAAGTTTGTAATCAAACTGCAGGTCGCAAATATGAATATATTTAGATGAAATTTGGTATGTAAGCTTCCGTCGGCCATGGGATGAACGCTATTGAAATTGGTGAGAATCGGTCCATGTTCAGACCTAGCCCCCATACAAATTACCCATATGAAATCGACATAAATTGCCATAAGATCCAAATTGTCATATAGATCTTACTCAAATTGGGTTTATATGCGTTCATTATATCCACTAATGAGTAGTCCAAAAATGATCCTTTTGAGCCCATATAGAGCTGCTTCCCGATCTTCACTTAAATCTATTAAAAACAAAAATATTGCACTGATTCTTCTCAAATTTTGTTTGTACATATTTTTGCAAAATACAAGAGACTTTACCAAACATGATCAGGATCGGTCCATTTTCGGACCTAGTACCTTTATAGATACAGCATCCGATATGAACTTTTTCATATCTGCAGCCAAAAAAATTAATAAAAATCCCACTCAAATTTGGTTTTTGCTTATTTTCAATGTCCAGTTAGTTGGGCCTAAGAGATAGGGTTTCTAAACGCATGGTATAGGGTATCGTATAGTCGGTCTAGACCGACTATAATTTTCTTACTTGTTTATTTTGCAAAAATATATACAAACAAAATTTGAGAAGAATCAGTGCAATTTTTTGTTTTTAATAGATTTAAGTGAAGATCGGGAAGCAGCTCTATATGGGGCCAAAGGGATCATTTTTAGACTACTCATTAATGGATGTAATGAACGCGTACAAACCCAATTTGAGTAAGATCTATATGACAATTTGGATCTTATGGCAATTTATGTCGATTTCATAGGGGTAATTTGTATGGGGGCTAGGTCTGAACATGGACCGATTCTCACCAATTTCAATAGCGTTCATCCCATGGCCGACGGAAGCTTACATACCAAATTTCATCTAAATATATTCATATTTGCGACCTGCAGTTTGATTACAAGGTTTACATGGACACACAGACGGACGGACGGACGGACGGACATTGTTAAATCAACTCAGAAAGTGATTCTGATTCGATCGGTATAATTAAAGATGGGTCTAGGTCAACTATTTTTGGTTGTTACAAACAGCAGCACAAAGTCATTATACCCAAACCACATAGTGGTATTGGGTATAAAAATACCCGTTTGTAACGTAGTGTTAATAAAAACTTCAATGTGTTTGGTGCGTAAACTTTTTTAACGATTGCGAAAAAATAAAAACGCAGTTCTTAATATTTTTCCATGCCCTACACGATTTTGCCTCGGAAGATTTGATATTTGAAAAAAATGCAAAAGTTATAACCGTAATGTACATACAGATATGTATCATCGATGCATACACATTTTTGTTTGCTTGTTGTTTTCGTTTTTTTAACGTTCGCATGTTTAAAAAAAAGCAAAAACAACAATCAAACAAAAATGTGTATATAAATGTGTATATGTACAATTTCTGTTTTCTATACTTTAAGTAATTCTAATTGTATTATACTGATTGCATTTAGAAATAGCTTTCTATTAAAAAAGCACGAAAATAGCCAAAATATTTGAAAATTTTGTTATAAATTTAAACATTATTGTAAAAAAGGTAGCAATTTTTATTTGAAATCTAGCTTTTTTTCTCTCTACGCGTTGATAACTTTGGTTAAAATATTGTGTTTAGCACAAGGGTGTAGGTTATCATATATTCGGCACAGCCGCATTAAACACTCATACTTGCTCTAAATATAACCAAAATATCTGAAGTTTTTTTTATCATTTTAATACAGGTTGGGCTAAATACGTCCAAACATGAATGATACACCCAGAATAACATTGCGGAGAATTCTAAAGTTCAATCGTAAGACGCAGCCATACCAAAATTAAGATTATGCAAGCACTGCTTCCGTAACACCATGTGACGGTGATCTGTTTGCACAGTAGCAAAAGAATTTCTGTTACAAGCAGAATAAGAAAGAAAAAAAAAATAATAACCTTGATCTTGAAATTATTTTCAAGTTCAAGTATGTACATATAAACAACACCTTATATGGTAATATGTTGATGGCATTTTTTTTTTTTTTTGGCAAACTGATTTATGGCATGTTTTTTTCTCTTCATTGTGTTGTATTAAATCATGAACACATTCATATGCAATCATGCTGGTCAAACCACGTATTTTCTTGTATTGATCTCACTTGCTCTCATAGTCATATATGAGTGGGAGTGTTATAAATACTAGAGAATATTATGAATGCATATGAATGGTGGTGATTTTGTTTTTTAATAAACAGGTTTTTATCTGGACATGAATGAATGAAGATGAGAAGGCTGAATGTAAGAAAGTTAAATTTAAATCGAGGAGTTAAGTTTTGAGTCGTAAAGAATAAGGTTGAGGAAAAACCTCCGAAAGTTTAAAGTTTAAGAAAAAAAAATTAAGTTAAGAAAAAATTTAAGCTTGAGAAAGTAAAGTGAAAGTTTTTAGAAAAAAATAAGGTGAAAAAAAAGAGAAATGTTTTAAGACTTAACAAATTAAAATTAATTAAAGAAATATAAAATTAAGAGTCGAATTTTGAATGTTGAAAAGGAAGGTTGAAGAAAAACCTGAAAACTTAAAAGTAAAAATGTAGTTTAATTTAATTTTAAAGAAATAAGAAAAGACATAAAAAAAACATTTTTAATTTAAAATAAAGTAACGTGAAATTAAAATTAAATTAAAGTAAAATTAAGATAAGTAAAGTTTAAGTGGAAAATAAAAGTAAAGTTAAAAATAAAGTTTTACGAAAGTTTGAAATTGTAATTAAAATAAAGACCCAAGAAAACTATAGAACTAAAATTAGAGAATTTAAAATTGATTGAAGTTTGGAAAGTAAAAGAATAAGTGAATTGACTAAAGTCCAACGGCAACAAAATGAATGATGCACAAAAAAAAAATGGAAATGTTGCATGATTTGCTGACAAATAAAGCTAAAAAAAAAAAAAACTTTAAATGGAAACCCTAATGAAATGTGAAGGAGTTTTAATAAAGTTACATGCCAAAATTGAAAAGCATATTGCGAGACACAACCACGGCGTCCGGCGGCAGCAGCTTCATCGGTACCTCATCAACACCAGCAATAAGGCGGTAAATCTACTTTTTATATATATATAAATTAAAAATTTTCCTATAAATAAATTAAAAATTTTCCTGTATATACATAAGTTAAAAATTTTGCTATATATAAATTAAAAATTTTTGCTAAATATAAATTAAAATCGCACGTGAAAATCTGTAGTGCGGTTTCCCTGGGCCTGAGCAAGACCCCACCCATCCGGCGAGCTAGGCCCCTACGCCAGCACGTGCGACCCGCAAAGGCTCAGGGAAACGGAATCGGATCTTCCACCAACGCCCCACCATTACAACCACCAACAATGAAATTGGTTTGAAAGGTAGGTCTTATTTGGCCCGCCTTTTATTTAGAATATTGTCAAAAACACCTGGCATTGTTCGGATAAATCTTTAATATATAAAAATTAGTAACTGAAAATACTGTATTTGTACTACATCTTATTATTTTCTTGTTTCTAATACTGTGGTTTTCTAGAATAACCGCGTATGTCATAAAATCAAAATGTTCAGGGGAGCCAAAAAACGTTATATTTGAAATTATAGGCTTGATATAAAGTGTTTACAGCTTTTTATTTAACAGTCCTGTAGATATGGAAAAATCTTCAGAGGAAGAGATCCTAGAGAAGGGCGAAATAACAATATGTAAGTAACACTTAAAGTGTGTGCAGATAAAACAACATATGTCGGCAAAGGTCGTTTTCTTTGAAAAAGAGAACTACCAATGCAACCACCCATAAGTTGTTGTTGCTTGAAAAATTGATTTTTTTGTTCGTCAGCAAAAAGTTAACGGGACTTAGGATGAGAATATAACAACGTATCAAGAATAATAGTGATAAAAAATAACAGAAATAAACACACAAGTATTTATAAGTGGTTATAAACTGAAAAATAATCCAAAATGATATAACAATTTTTTCATTAATAACAACGTATGTCGCTATGTGTCGTTTTCTGAGAAAATAATATGTCAGCGATCAAACGTAGGTTGACATACGTCGATAGTGCTGCAAATTAATTTAATAAACATTTAAGTTACGTCGTTATTTAAAGAAAAAACTCAGAAGTGGTCAATATTTTTTAAAAATGTAATACATGTAAAGAGCTTTACAAATTAATATATTTGGCATCGTTAACTCAAAACTGACAAAAATGGATATACGCAGTTATTCCAGAAAACCACAGACTATACATACTCTAAAAATTAAACCTAAAAATTTTGCAAGAAAAATTTTAACTAAAATTTATTTTTTTAATTATTGATAAATTATTGCTAATATTTGCAAATGATGCAAAGAGGTTAAGGACATCAATATATCATAGATCCTTAACCCATTTATCTGCTATTTTTTTTTTTATTTTTTTAGTCTAGGATTAAATCTTTTCTAGATTTATAGCTTACATATATAAAAATTTACAATAGTATTTAAAATTTAGTATTTAAAAACAAAATTATATTATATTTAATAAAATTAATATTTGATGAATAATCTATGTAATTATAAACTTCGTTGAAATTTTCAGATAATTTTGAGGAACTTTAAAAGCAATATTATTCTCAGAGCATACATGGACATTTATTAATTTCATTAATAATTACGTATTTAGCATTTTTCTGTGGCAATTCAATTTGAGATAGCATTGAACTATACCACGGACGATTAAAAGAATGATTTCGATATAGATTTCGCAAGCAGAGTGTTAAAATTTTTTTTTATTAGACTCAATATGATCGCATAATGTGGATCCGAAAAAACAAGCGATGTGTAAAATTTTTTTGTTATGACTGGATCGTAATATTCTTTGGACCAACCTTTCAGAAAGGCAAGTACTCCACGAGCTTTATTAGCTTTCATAGTAATACATATGTGAAAAAATATTAGTTTTGTATCTAAAAAAAAAAAACTCGAAGATCATGAATGACGTTCACATAATCTAGCTGATAACAGCCAAGATACCTAAATGGGGAAAGAATGGGGGAAAATGGATATTTTGCGATTTTTAAGGCACTGGATACACTTTTTTCGGTGTTTATTCCGCGTTTTTTTCTCCTATTCAATATCTACAACTTTGTTTCAGACACAAAAGAGATATTCCGTACGGTTACCGAGTTTTTACCGTGTTAAGATATACAAAAAGTGATAAAAATCCACCTTGAGCAAAAAAATTCGTATGGCAATTAAATTATAATGGCAGCCATCTTGACAAAACGTATGATTTAGAAATTGTTATTTTTGGGGCTACTTTCAGGTGCAATTATAATTATCAGAATTGGGTCCCAAAATCATGTGTTGTACTGTGTTATACAAATTATAGTTATAATTTCTGCAAATAGTTTTCTGTTAATAAATTTTGCTAACAATTTATATATTTGATGTATAAACATCTATACGCGCAGGGGGGTAAAAATCTATTTCACAATAGAATCTTAAAAACAGCGTAAGCGTAACTGTAAGACAAAATTGGTGTGATTTATGATTGTGTGGGTGAAAAAATTATGACATGTCATAACCTCTTTCAAAAGGAAAAATGAAAACTGAAAACTGAAAAATGAAAAATAAAAAATGAAAAATGAAAAATGAAAAATGAAAAATGAAAAATGAAAAATGAAAAATGAAAAATGAAAAATGAAACATGAAAAATTAGAAACGAAAAATGCAAAATAAAAAGGAAAAATAAAAAACAAAAAAAAAAAAAAAAAATGAAAAATAAAACATGAAAAACGAAAAACGAAAAACGAAAAATGAAAAAATAAACATTGAAAAATGAAAAACGAACAAGTAAGAAAATTATAGTCGGTCTAGACCGACCATACGATACCCACTACCATGGTTTAGAAACCCTATCTCTTCGGTCCAACTAACTGGATATAGAAAATAAGCAAAAACCAAATTTGAGTGGCATTGTTATTAACTTTTTTGGCTTCAGATATGAAAAGTTCATATCGGGTGTCACTTATATTTTGAGAAAAAAATACACAAACCAAATTTGAGAAAAATCTGTGCAATATTTTTGTTTTTTTGATTCATTTAAATGAAGATTGGGAAGCAGCTCTATATGGGGCCTATGACATAGAATTGTCCAATAGGTATTACTTTGGGACCACTCAATAATGTATACAATAAACACATTCGAACCCAATTTTACTAAGATATATATGATAATTTGGATCTTATGGCAATTTATGTCGATTTCAAAGGGTCATTTGTATGGATCCAGGTCTGAACATGGACGGATTTCAACCGGTTTCAACAGCGTACATCCTATGGCCGATAAAAGCTTATATACCAAATTCCATCAAAATATATCCATATTTGCGACCTGTAGTTTGATTAAAAGGTACACACAAACGGACGGACGGACGGACATCGCTAAAACGACTCAGAAAGTGATTCTGAGCCGATCGGTATAATAAAGGCCAAATATTTTTGGTAGTTACAAGGAGCAGCACAAAGTCATTATACCCAAACTACATAGTGGTATAAGGTATAAAAATACAAAATGAAAAATTAAAGAAGAAAAATGAAAAATAAAAAATGAAAAATAAAAATGAAAAATAAAAAAAGGGGAATGAAAAATTAAAAATTAAAAAAAATAATAAAAATTAAAGATGAAAAATGAAAAGCGAAAGACGAAAGATGAAAAATAAGAAATGAAAAATAAAAAATTAAGAATGAACAATGAACAATGAAAAATAAAAAATTAAAAATTAAAAACTAAAAATTTACCAGTTGATATAATAACTAATAATAAATATTTTTGTATTAGCAAAGCCCCTGCAGTTGATTGCTATAAGTGATGCATAGATGTTTTAGAAAAAGTGCTTTAAAAAAATCTTTAATCACTAGATGATTAATACTAACTGATTTTTACCCAATTTAGGTTAGAATAATTTTTATATCTATACCACTATGTGGTTTGGGTATAATGACTTTGTGCTGCTGTTGGTAACTACCAAAATTATTTGACCTAGACCCATCTTTTATTATACCAATCGACTCAGAATCACTTTCTGAGTCGATTTAGCTATGTCCGTCCGTCCGTCCATCCGTCCGTCCGTCTGTGTGTCCTTGTAAACCTTGTAATCAAACTACAGGTCGCAAATATGAATATATTTTGAAATGTGATATATAAGCTTTTATCGGCCATAGGACGAACGCTATTGAAATTGGTGAAATTCGGTCGGTGTTCAGACCTAGTCCCCATAAAAATGACCCCTATTAAATCAACATAAATTACCATAAGATCGAAATTATCATAAAGATCTCAGTCAAATTAGATTTGTGTATGTTTATAATACCCTTTAATCAGTAGTCCAAAAATCAACCCTATAGGACAATTCTTAGTCATAGCCCCCATATAAGCTGCTTCCCGATCTTCACTTAAATATATCAAAAAGCAAAAATATTGCACAGATTTTTCTCAAATTTGGTTTGTATATATTTTTTCAGAACATAAGTGACTTTACCAAACATGATCAGGATTGGTCCATTTTTGGACCTAGTCCCCATATAAATATAGCACCCGATATGAACTTTTTCATATCTGCGGCCAAAAAAATTACTAAAACTATATCCAATTAGTTGGACCGAAGAGATAGGGTCTCTAAACCATGGTATAGGGTATCGTATAGTCGGGCTAGACCGACTATAATTTTCTTATTTGTTGTTTATGATATACTTTTTTTATAATATGTAATTTTACTTTTAATTATTTATTTCACATAAATTTTGTTTGCAATTAACATCCTTAATTTTATTCTAATAAAATAATGATTTTGTTTACTGACTTAATCTATTTCATAATAGTTCATACACATTTTATTAACTTGTTTTCACAAAATTTAAAGGTAAGTGTAAAATGTGTGTAAGCTTAAATACTTAGTGCACTGACCAAATATATTAGGTATGTTCACCAGAGCATAATAACTTTCATGTGGACGAATCGGCTCAAAAACTCGGATTAATTGCGGAGAAATATCGCCAACCAATATATTGAAACCTCTTCACCATGCTGTTTTTTTTTTTTCTATTTTGAGCAAAAGTATCACCCATTTTATAGACAGGTTTGTCATCTCCAAACCTTCGATCAATATGCGATGTATAGCAATTTCTGAAATGACTATATAGCAAACAAGATACTTTTGTATTTTAAATAGTATTTATTATTATTATTATTTCAGCTCTATCTAGGAGCTAAACTATTAATTGATTGATTGATAAATTATTAATGAGTAATTGATTATAAAAGGTTCTTCTTTATATACATATTATCAACCTATATTAACAACAACAATGTGTTACCTGCACTTGGGTCAGCATAAACATAAGTGTGCCAGCGTAACAACAACATACAATAAGAATATACGCAGTCATACAATGTTTTGCAAATGCAGTGGTCAACAATATTGATATTTGTTATTTCCGCATTTGCAAACATTGTACGCTATGCAGTGTGGGTATTATACAGCACACTACGAAAGTCGTGTTACGCTACAACTAACCTTTCAGTTAGCTGACACGCCTTCGGTCGATGATCATCCGATACCATTTCTTAACCGTTTCTGGTGTGACCACCTTATTTGGTCGACCACTACGATGTTAATTTTGGCAGCTCGTATGTAGTTGTTTAAACTCTTTTATCCAATATTTTGTAGTTGTAAAGGTAGGAGCAGACTCCCCCAGGCTTGAATCTAGTTCCACTGTAATCTTGGTTGGACTGAGAAATATTGAATTCCTTAACGGTGACCAATATTTTCACCGTTTACAAATTCCCTGAGATCGTTAACATTAGATGGCTTAAAAAAAAGTACTAAACAACGTGGTGCCTTGAAATTTAAGACATGTATTTTATAAGATTAACACTTTGTACCAAAGTGATTTCTGCCCACTACTGCTGTCATCTATATGTCAGGCCGGGTTGTTATTCGACCGCCCTCAGACTATAACATTTGCCCCAACTTGGGACAACATTTGGCCATTGTGCGATATTTCGAAAAAATTGAAAAAAATCTGAGGCACCTTAATGGACGTGTATTTATTTTGTTATTAGATAGCGTTTTAGTCTGACATTTACATGTTTATAAAAATCCAAAAATTGCGTTTTATACAAATGTTAACATGATAGAAAAATATTTAGCACCAGAAACTTTAGAAAAAAATAGTTTATTACAAACGAACTTCAATCAATCCTTTTGATGTGTCCAATTGTTGTGGTCATATGCACAAATATGTTTTTCAATAAAAGTACGTCATTCTGGCGTTCAATAGATTATCTACATAGTTGACATTTTTGAGGGCAATTAAAAAAATATATGTGGCTCGAGGTCATAAATATTTATTATAGTTCAATGTACATAATTTATAATTTAGTGTTGTAGGGTGTAATGAAAACATATATTTCAATTCTACAATCAATAATTCATGTTTTGCGTCTGTAATTGAATTTATTGATTTTTTTCATATACGTTAATTGAATGTTTTCATCCAATTTATTTCAGTTAGTTTAATTTACTCTGAACAGACATATTCGGTTGCAAAACACTTTTGCAGATAATTTTACAGAACAATTAAGTTAACTGTTTCAAGTTCCTTTTAAAAATGCATTTAAGTTTTGTATTGCATTTCATGTTGATTGTGCATTATTAACACATTGGTGGGAAACAATCAAAAATGTGAAAACAAGTAGAGACAATATCAAAAATGTTCATTCAAACAAAAAAAAAAAAAGACGGTCAGTATTGCAGTTGTGAAAAAACGTTTTTCCAATTCACAAATTATTTTTAATGATTGGATCTCATTAAATGAATCATATATCTGTGGTTTTCTGGAATAACCGCGTATGTCAGTTTTGAGTTAACGATGCCAAATATATTAATTTTTAACGCTCTTTACATGCGTTAAATTTAAAAAAAAATATATTGAACATTTCTGAGTTTTTCCTTTAAATAACGACGTAACTTAAATGTTTATTAAATTAATTTGTAGCATTATCGACGTATGTCAACCTACGTTTGATCGCTGATAAATTATTTTCTCAGAAAACGACACATGGCGACATACGTTGTTATTAATGAAAAAATATGCAAAATAATTTTGGATTATTTTTCAGTTTATAACCATTTATAAAAACTTGTGAGCTTATTTCTGTTATTTTTTGTCACTATTATTCTTGATAAGTTGTTATATTCTCATCTTAAGTCACGCTAACTTTTTGTTGACGAACAAAAAAATCTATTTTTCAAGCCACAACAACTTACGTCTACATGGGTGGATGCATTGGTAGTTTTCTTTTCCAAAGAAAACGACGTTTGTCGATATAAGTTGCTTTATCTGCATACACTTTAAGTGTTATTTACATATTGGTTTTTTCGCCCTTCTACAGGATCTATTCCTATGAAGATTTTTGACTCAAAATTTTACATAAAGTATTTATTGCCCATATCTAGAGGACTGTTTAAAAAAAAGCTCTCAAAACTTTATATCGAGCCCCATAATTTCAAATATTACTTTTTTTGGCTCCCCTGAACCTTTTGATTTTATGACATACGCGGTTATTCTAGATAACCACAGATATAATGTCATCAGAAATTTCTTCCTAAATCTGTTATTACAAATTATAGTATATCGTAGCATATACAACAGTTCCAATATAATATAATATTTTTTTTTTCTTTTTTTCAATTTTATCAGTTCTCATTAAATCCTAAATACATCCATATTTTGCAGATTGAATTAAAGTATCCCAAAACTCACGCAAGAGTGAAATTAAATAGGAAACACAGGTTTTTTCTCATTATCAATTTTCTATTGAATCACAGAGCACACAGAATAAAGTTATGTAAAATACTACATCGAGCAAATGACTGTAATGGATTTGATGACAAAAAAAGGAAATTTTCCATGTGGCTGAGTTTCATTGATGCAGCATTGAATTTCCTCCTTTAATTCATGGCTGGTTATGGGCTGGAAAGTATATCCCTTTGACTTCAAATAATCGCATAAAAAGAAGTCTAATGATGTTCAATTAAAAGATCTATGTGAGCAATTCTGATCACCGAAATGAATCGTAACTGAATCGTATAAGGTGTATCGTCGTGCTCAGTTTAATTCTTAAGCTCTTCGAGAAATGTATAACTGAATTTTTATGACATCAAACTATTTCCATATTGTCACCTCCTTAGTATGGATTTTATGCTCATTGATTGCAAATCTGTTGCAATTAACAACTTTTGCCAATCACGGACTTAACAACAATCAACAAACTAACGTTACTTACACTGATTTCAGTAAAACCTTTGGCAAAGTTAATCATAATCTTATCCTAGAAAAATTATATCTAATGGGATTTACTACCAATACTCTAAATTAGCTAAAGTGTTAGATTAAATGATATAAACTCTTAAAACATTATTGTAAATTCTGGTGTGACCTGCGGCACCTTGCTCTTCATTAGTACTAGCCAACAAGGTTTTGGATTGAAGCAAACAAACATCTTCCTAGGGTAATTTGGTGGGGTGAATTCGAATCTGTAATTGGTTTTTCTCTATCACGTCAGGTTTTCGAGATACAAGAAAATGTTTTTATTCTTTTTTTACAAAAAATCATTAGTTTATTTAAAAATCAATAAATTGTCAGAAGTGAATGACGATATTTGAACGCCGTTTGTATTTTGTTGGTTCCGTTTCACGTATTGGAGTCCAGCAATAGTCTCCCAGCATGCTTTTGCCCTAAGATCATTGATAATTTTTTTCAATTCTCATTAAATCTCGGTGAACACGCTCCCCTTGTTCGTCGCTCACCACACCCAGGTTTTGTAGAAAAAACTCAAAATACGAATGAAGAAAATGCATTTTGAGTGACATTCTTGCACCTAATTCGTGATAATTTTTCAATAATTCAGCACCAAATTGTCTGTAGTTTTCACTCTCATTTTTTTCAAGAAAACTCTTGTTATGACTAATGTTGTTTTATAAGATTTTAAATCTTGTTACATTAGGATTTTCATTAATAAAAATTAATAATAAAATAATAATAATATAGAAAAAAAAAAAAAAACTCTCCACGATGGTCTTGAAAGATTTCCAGGCTGCATATTATTTCTCCAATAAACATTGTGAAAAATTGTTATCATTCAATAGCTTCCTGATATGAGGGCCAACAAATATGCCTCCTTTGATTTTAGCATATGAAACTTTAGGAAAAACCGCTAACAAATATTTAAATGCTGCCTTGATAAAGTTCTTAGAAAGGCCCAAATTTAAGTGAAGCGGCGGAAGAAGAACGTCATTGGAATCAGTTAATGGTTTATTTGAAATATTTTGTTTTTCAGTCAACAAATCAATGACCGGTAATAGATGAATTTACAGTTATTTATGGTGGTCTATACCATATATACAAAGAAATTCAATTCACATACCTTAAGGTCACCACAGATCTTCCATTTATGATCGTTGTATTTGAGTAATGTCAAAATTTCAGTCATTGATTCGTAATTTTTCTTTATATTAATGGCATGAGCATTTGCTACGGATGGTTGTTCATTCCCATTATATAAAAGAGGAGTATTTAAACTGTACTTAGAGCCTTCAGCAAATAATCTCCATTTAATTTTATCGTATGGCTGGTTCATTTTATGAAATAAACCATCAACATCAGTTCAGTATAGAATAGAGTGTTTCTATTCAAAATATGCAGCAAATTCCAAGCTTCTCTATAGATTATTACTTTTGTCCCAACTGCAAGATGTTTCCAATGCTGCATCCGTTAAGCTTGTAATTTTGCATCTTGCTTCGGTAAATATAAATCCCGAATTAGATCATTCAGCTCAGCTCAGCCTCATAAAAACTACCATTGCTGGTGATAGATGTTTCGGATTCACTGCTCGTAGCACTGGGAATGACTCGTAATGGATCATTTATTGGATGCTGAACTGGTTTTTAAACCGATGAGACATTCGCATAAGTAATATTTTTTCGATTTTTCATATTGAATCCAGCAACTTTTGTTAAACAGAAATAACAATCGGTTTGGTGGTTACTTGGCTCTCTCCAACAAAGTACTGGAATTGAAAAATCGAAATAAATCTTCTTGCCATGTGACGACTTGCATAAAACAGTTCTGCAACTATTGCAAAACATTGTCGGTGTCCATGGTTTGTCCAAGTTTCTGACAGTAAAACCAAAATAATGTAGATATGCATCCTTTAATGATTCTGATATTGCATATCCTTTTTTTCAACCAAATATTCATCCCACATTAAACAAAAATAGCTTCAATCAGTAACACATGATCTCCCTGACATGGCTAAATGCCAGTATTATGAAGATTTAGAATGAATGTGGGCTTCTGTCAGATTAATAATTGTGAAATTATAGTGTCAGTACTGACTGTTTTACAGTATTGCCAGCATGCGATAAAAAATGAACAAGATGTGATAGCACAATTTTTATTCCAGATTCGAATTCAGCGCACCCAGATTAATAAAAAAACATGCTTCGTTTCTGCAGTCATGTTTTTTTTTATTTGTAGACCAGTGTTATTATCTGTCGTATGTTAATAAATTTGTTATAAAAAACTATCTGATAAAATATACCTCCAACAAGACTTAGACAGTTTTTACATGGCGTGTAAATTCAATATGATGGATTTAATTATGAAAAAAATGTAAGCGCTTTTCTAGAAACTGGAATGTCTTGGGACATTAGTCTTTATGTAGCTACGAGCTGGAGTTGGTAAAGGAATTTCTGGATCTATGCATATTATGGAATCTTTTCATTTTTATACAATGCTGACGCTTTTATCAAAACTTGTATAGCCCAGCACTCGAAATTCGAGTGCAAATTCTAGGAAATAATATATTTTCATTACATTTTTTTCTTTCAATTTATTTTCTGTCTATATACAAAGATAAAACATTTTTGAGTTCTAGCAGATTCCAGCCCTCGAAATTCGAGCGCAAATTCTAAGAATTTTTTTTCATTAAACAAAGACCCTAAAAGTATGCTAATCATTTATTTATTTCACAAATCAACACAAAAAACAATCCCATTTTTAATACAAACACATTAACAAATTTAATAAACACACACATAGCATTGTATAATTTTATGTATGTGTTAGTAGCAACTTTAATGCAATTTACTCAAAATAAAGAAAAAAATTTAAAAATCTGTAAATCTGCACATCGGCTTAAAAGAAATATCTTTCAAATAATTAACGTTTGGTCAAAATCAGGATAAAACGGTAGAACAAAACATCAGTCACAAAAAATCGCCTAGCCTATTAATATTATAGATTATGAGTATTTAGGTGAGCCTAAAGGTATGCTTATCAATTTTACCAATTCGCAATTCAACGCAGGGCGTGTGATATACAATTTAAATCATTCGGGTTAACAGGGCGTAGCGAATTATTATAAATATTTTATTTTATTTAATTTAATTAATTTGTTTTTAAAATATTATATACATAAATTTTATCATTCTCCGCTTTTCCTCCATATGAGCTATAACTATGGAAAATTTCGCACTCCTTCGTGCCCGCACTTTGCTTAGAAAGGTAACAAAAATTTTTCTTCTCGTACTAATATATAGATTAGCAGATTTCAGCCCTCAAAATTCGAGTGCAAATTCTAGAAAAAAAAATTTTTTTTTATTTAATAAGTTATCAAGCGCAAAGGTAAGCCAATCAAGTTAAGACAATTCACAATGCTTTATTATTGTGAATGAAGAAAACAAACTCGTACCTAATTGTAATAATTGAGGTACGTGTTAGTAGCATTTTTAAATGACCATAACTCAAAAAAAAAATTTAAAAATTTAAAAATCCGTAAGTCTGGTCGACAGCTCAAATGATACCTTTCAAATAAGATACGTTTAGTCAAAATCGAGAGAAAACTGTTGAACAAATCATCAGTCACAAAAAATCTCGTTACCTATTAGTATTATAGATTTGTAAAAGTTTTAATTAATTGATGTTCAATAATTGATTCAATGAAGTCGTTTCCTTATGCTTGATCATTTTGCTACAGTTCTTTTCTGAATTGAACTTTATAAGTGTAGAGATTCAGGTACTCAGTAGAAATACCCTGTAGAGAGGTTCTTGAAGTTTTCAATTCAAGTCCCCGATGCGGAATTGATGTTTTTGGACTTTCTTCATCAGCCATACGCTCTGCTTCGATACGGACATTTGAACGGTTTCTTTTTGAACGACCAGTAACGACCAGTTGCCTGAATTTTTCTATTACTCTCTTCAGAGTTGACGAAGTTTGCTCTATATTCCGACTATAATTTTCGAACTGTAGCCGTCAAACTTTTATTATGTTTTAAATATTATTTAACAATAAAAACGTGTTATTCTATTGCGTAATGCTCCACTTTGACTAACCGTAATCTATCTGTTGCTTGAGTCAATTATCTATTATTTCTTACACGAATGGCTCTTTTTTTTTGACTATAGTGGTGAAATTTTTATATTTCTGCTTCGTGGAATTATAAGCCTAAATAAAAATGTCTTACTTCTCTAACTCATCTTATATATTTGTCCGAAAGTAATTTGTATTTAAAAAGCATAATATTTTTGGAAACCTTTTTCTGTTTTGAGCCACTGTAAACGTTAAAAACATTTCAAATTACTGGTATTGCTGTAAAACACATGTCGTTGATAGAATAAAAGTTTTTGTTATTTTCTAGAGATTTCTAGTTGTTTACTCATATTATTTGTATTTCTTTTTCAATTTCACAAAATTTTTCAAATATCTGCTTAAAGGCGAGTTGTGTCAGCATTGCAAGTGAATAAAGGACAAACTGAAAAGCGTTAAATAAATTTGTCTCTGTACTTTTTATAATTTTATTGGTTTGCTTTGTAAGGTTTAGTTATGACAATATTTGTGAGTTGCTCGCAGCAGTAAGTTTATGTGTTAGCAATTCCAAATTAGGGTTCGTCTCATAGAATACATAAATTTATATTGTAATAATTTCATAAAGAAGAATTAGTCGTAATGACACAAAGACACAAAGAAAATTGAAAAATGTAAAAAAAAATTCAAAAAGCTGATTAGTTTTTATATAAAATAGCAGATTCCAGCCCTCGAAATTCGAGTGCAAATTCTAGGAAATATTATTTTTTCATACTTAATCAATTATAGCCAATTCGCAAATCAACACAAGAAACAAATTCATTTTTATTACAAACACATTAACAAATTTAATAAACACACACATAGCATTGTATAATTTTATGTATGTGTTAATAGCAACTTTAAATGCAATTTACTCAAAATAAAGGAAAAAATTAAAAAATATGTAAATCTACAAAACGGCTAAAAAGAAATACCTTTCAAATAATACACATTTGGTCACAATCGGGATAAAACGGTAGAATAAAATATCAGTCACAAGAAATGGCCTAGCCTATTAATATTATAGATTCTCTAGCTGAACGAATGAAAAGATTTGAAGAAATCATTTAATTTATAATTGCTTGCAACTCTGAGTGGGTTCTATTCAGATAAAGTGGAATCCTCGCTTTGCCTCATATGAAAATAGAATCCAATATAGTGTTTCCAAAAAAACCTGTTTCACTGATAACCAAATATTGTTAAATAATATTTGTTAAAAAAAAAATCAACTTTGTATTTTATTTTTTTTTTTCATAAGTCTATAGAAGAATTCCTTATAGGCTATAATAAAAATGTATTACATTATATTATGTAATATTACGCTTGATAGAGAAATCAATCACATAATAAGGTATTAGAAAACACTACAAATACACCTAAAAGGATCATCATTGTCATAGCTTTGAAGAAAATTTCTGGTTGATCATTGCTGATCAATAAATGATAGTCTATTATGATGAAATCAGAGCAAACATCTACGGTCACTATAATAATTAAAAATGATGTATTGAGAATATATCTTCTGCTTTGCAGAGTTGGAACTTTAACTTTAGCAAGCCTAGCCGTATAGGATAATAATTCCGTATCATTGTTGCGGGACTGAGTCAATTTTATTGTGCTCACACTCTTTAACCGAAGATATAGTAAATAAATTTAATCATTAACAATTGTACGAAATTATTTTACCAATCGAAAAAATCACTATAAAATGCTCGAAACCGCGGACAATTAACTTTAAAAGGAAAAGAAATTCAAATTTTAAAGATCACTTCATATGCTATAGATAAAATTAACATAACCAGAAGAATACTATTTCTTTTCATTAATTAAAAATCGAAAATGAGCTGCGAATATAAAATAGATGTGTTGATGTATGTATCATGTTTCATTCGATAATGTTTTAGGGCGCTCCTGTTTGGAAAAATATAGCGAAATTTCGTGTTAAAATATTGCAAACCGAGCACTTTTCAACCAGAAGATTCCATAATATTAACAATACCGAAAATCCATCGGTTTAAACAATAGTTTGAGCACAGGTGTCAATTATCCCAATATCAGCATATCAATAACATAGTAGACTCACTACCACTATGTGGTCAGAGTATAATATAAATATTTGACGGAGACCCATTTTTAATTACACCAATCGGCCAAGAATCATTTTCTGAGTCGATTTAGCGATGTCCATCCTTTCGTGAGTCCATCCGTCCGTCCGTCTGTGTGTCCATGTAAACCTTGTGATTAAACTACAGGCCGCATATATGAATTCATTTTGATGAAATTTAGCATATGAGCTTCTATCAGCCATTGGATAAACGCAATTGCAATAGGTGAAAATCGGTTCATGTTCAGATCAAGCCCCAATAGAAATGACCCCAATGAGATCGACTTAAATTGCCATAATATCCAAATTATTATATAGATCTAGGTCAAATTGGGTATGCGTATGTTTATTAAATGCACTTATCAGTAGTCCAAAAATAAACCCTATAGGACAATTCTCAGCCATGGCCCTCACATGAAGCTGAGTCCCCAAACAGATTTTTCTCAAATTTAGTTTGTATATATCTTTGCAAAAATATCAACTTTTTCACATTCGAAGGCAAAATAAAAAATAATAATAATGTCACTCTAATTTTGCTTATACTTATTATCTTTATCTAATTGGTAGGACCTAAACGCATGATATATGGTATCGATTAGTCGCTCTAGCTACACCGACTGTAATAGTTTTAATAGTTTTATTTTATTTGTTGTTTCTTTTTTTACTATTAGATTCCTTTTTATTATAATTATATAATTTTGTATAAGTAATTTGTAAATTGATGATTTTTTCTACGTTTTATTTTCTTACTGAAATCACATAAATCTGAGAGGATATTTATATACATTACAGCAGAAAACAATGTAAAACAACAAAACAAGTAAGAGTATTGAAAAAAGGATAGAATTGTTACTCCAATGGCTCAATTTTTTACAAAGATTTTTTAATTGAATGCAATTATTAAATGCAATCAGCATAAATGTAAGACATAAATTATATTTCTGTTTGATTAAAGAGAGTAAAAGTTTGGTTACTCTATGCAACCATCTTGGTTATTCCATTCTCTCATCGATAAACCATTCGTTCACATGTACAAAAAAAAAAAAAACAAGTGAGAAATTATAGTCGCTCTATACCGACTATACGACAGTCCAACTAATTCGATAATGAAAATAAGCATAAACCAAATTTGAATGGCATTGTTATTAATTTTTTTGGCTGCAGATATGAAAAAGTTCATAGCGAATGTTATTTTTATATGGAGACTAGGTCGAAATATGGACCGATCCTAACTATATTTGGTAAAGTCATTTATATTTTGAAAGAATAAATACAAACCAAATTTGAGAAAAATCTGTGCAATATTTTTGTATTTTTGATAGATTTAAGTGAAGATCGGTAAGCAGCTCTATATGGGGCTTATGCCTAAGAATTGTCCTATAGCGATTATTTTTGGACTACTGATTAATGGATATAACGAACACATTCAAACCCAATTTGACTAAGATCTATATGATAATTTGGATCTTATGGCAATTTATGTCGATTTCATAGGGGTCATTTTTATTAAGACTAGGTCTGAACATAAACCGATTTGCACCAATTTCAATAGCGGCCGATAACAGCTTATATACCAAATTTCATCAAAATATGTTCATATTTGCGAACTATAGTTTGATTACAAGGTTTACATGGACATACAGACGGACGGAAGGACGGAAGGACGGACATCGCTAAATTGACTCAGAAAGTGATTCTGAGTCGATCGGTTTAATAAAAGATGGGTCTAGGTCAAATATTTTTGGTAGTTACAAACAGCAGCACAAAGTCATTATTCCCAGACCACATGGTGGTCGGACTCACATGATTATACCCTAAAATCAAACAGAAAGCGTCATCTATGTATCACTTATAGCAATCAACTGCATGGACTCTACTAATATAAAAATATTTATTATTATTTATTACTTCCGCCGGTTAATTTTGAATTTTCCGTTTTTTGTTATTAATTTTTCCTTCTTCGTTTTTCATTTTTCGTTTTTCATGTCTCATATTCCATTTTTAATTTGTCTTTTTATACACTATACCACTATGTGGTTTGGGTATAATGACTTTGTGCTGCTGTTTGTAACAACCAAAAATATTTGACCTAGACCCATCTTTAATTATACCGATCGAATCAGAATCACTTTCTGAGTTGATTTAACAATGTCCGTCCGTCCGTCTGTGTGTCCATGTAAAGCTTGTAATCAAACTGCAGGTCGCAAATATGAATATATTTTGATGAAATTTGGTATATAAGCTTTTACCGGCCATGGGATGAACGCTATTGAAACTGGTGAGAATCGGTCCATGTTCAGACCTAGCCCCCATACAAATTACCCATATGAAATCGACATAAATTGCCATAAGATCCAAATTGTCATATAGATCTTACTCAAATTGGGTTTGTATGCTTTCATTACATGCACTAATGAGTAGTCCAAAAATGATCCCTTTGACCCCATATAGAGCTGCTTCCCGATCTTCACTTAAATCTATTAAAAAGCATAATTATGACACTGATTCTTCTCAAATTTTGTTTGTATATATATTTGCAAAATACAAGAGACTTTACCAAACATGATCAGGATCGGTCCATTTTTGGACCTAGTTCCTTTATAGATATATCATCCGATATGAACTTTTTCATATCTGCAGCCGAAAAAATTAATAAAAATCCCACTCAAATTTGGTTTTTGCTTATTTTCAATGTCCAGTTAGTTGGGCCTAAGAGATAGGGTTTCTAAACGCATGGTATAGGGTATCGTATAGTCGGTCTTGACCGACTATAATTTTCTTACTTGTTTCATTTTTAATTTTATATTTACCACTATGTGGTTTGGGTATAATGACTTTGCGCTGCTGTTTGAAACTACCAAAAATATTTGACCTAGACCCATCTTTTATTATACCGATCGAAACAGAATCACCATCTGATTCGATTTAACGATGTCCGTCCGTCCGTCTGTGTGTCCATGTAAACTTTGTAATCAAACTGCAGGTCGCAAATATGAATATACTTTGATGAAATTTGGTATATAAGTTGTTATCGGCCGCTATTGATATTGGTGAAAATCGGTTCATGTTCAGACCTAGTCTCCATACAAATGACCTCTATGAAATCGACATAAATTGCCATAAAATCCAAATTGTCGTATAGATCTTACTCAAATTGGGTTCGTATGCGTTTATTACATCCACTAATGAGTTGTCCAAAAATGATCCCTTTGGGACAACTCTTACTCATAGGCCCATATAGAGCTGCTTCCCGATCTTCACTTAAATCTATCAAAAAACAAAAATATTGCACTGATTCTTCTCAAATTTTGTTTGTATATATTTTGCAAAATACAAGAGACTTTACAAAACGTGGTCAGGCTCGGTCCAATTTTGGGCCTAGTCCCCATATAGATATAGCATCCGATATGAACTTTTTCATATCTGCAGCCAAAAAAGTTGAAAAAATCCCACTCAAATTTGGTTTATGATTATTTTCTATGTCCAGTTAGTCTGGCCTAAGAGATAGGGTCTCTAAACGCATGGTATAGGGTATAGTATAGTCGGTATGAACGGACTATAATTTTCTTACTTGTTTATTCTCCATTTCTCATTTTTTGTTTTTGATTTTTAATTTTTCATTTTTTATTTTTCATTTTTCTTTTTTTATAATTTATTTTTCATTTTTAATTTTTGATTTTTCATTTTCTATTTTTCATTTTTCATTTTTTATATATAATTTTTCCTTTTTAATTTTTCATATTTCATTTTTTATTTTTAATCTTTCATTTTTTATTTTAATTTTTGATTTTTATTTTTAATTTTTTATTTTTTATTTTTCATTTTTTATTTTTTATTTTTTATTTTTTATTTTTTATTTTTCATATTTGTTTTCCATTTTTAATTTTTCGTTGTTCATTTTTCTTTGTTTTATTTTCATTTTTTCATTTTTATTTTTCGTTTTTCATTACTAATTTTTCATGTTTATTTTTTTATTTTTAATTTTTCATTTTTTTTTTGACTTTTCATTTTTTATTTTTCATTTTTCATTTTCAAACAGGTTATTACATATAATAATTTTTTCGGCAATACAATCATAAGTCACACCGATTTTGTTTTACGGCTTTCATGTTACCCTGTTTTTGTGATTATATTGAGAAATCAGAAACACAACATGCAAGCAGATATGTGTTTCCATCGCTGATACATGTATATATGCACAAGTTCTATTGCGTATTAACATTTCTCAATATTTTTATAGTTTTGTATGAAACTTTGTCGTGGTATATACACGAACTGATGTAGTGCGACCCACTCGACCTATTGCGGACCGGAAACTGCTTTCAGCAGACTGACAGACAGACAAACAGACAGACACACAGACGAATACCACCAGACCGACTTCTCCTTTTATAAGGATCGATTATATATTATTTGAATGAGATGCAAATAGTTATATATCCTCTCCGCCATGGAGTTTACGACCAAAGGATATATTGTGTATGTACCCTGTGGTCTCCACTTTCTGTGTAATTAGTGCATTATAGTTTTTTATTGGTTTACAGGTTTCATTGAAATTCATTTTCGGTTTTGGTGAAATACCAAGTTGTTATTTTATGCGTCTGGTTTTTCTGTATATCACACAGAGAATTTCACAATGAATTTCACAGAGAATTTCACTCTTTGGAGTGAATTTATATAGCTTTTTTGTAAGTAAAATGTGATAAAAAAGGAAAATTAAACTTGTAATACTCGTATCTATATATAAGTATATAAAAACGAAAGTATGTATGTTTATTTGTTTGCAGCTTATAAGAGCCTAAACGATTGTACCGATTTTCCTGAGAGTTTTATAGAGTTCTTATTGTGTATGTGGGCGTGCCACGTCCCATACAAAGTGAACATGAGTACCATGACAGGGACACCTTTGTGTGAAGTCACCTATTATTTATGTAAGCTGCCATGCCGAATATCGGTGGGTTCGATAAGTGGGTGTGGCACTTCCAATACAACTAAGTTATTCAACATCATCTAGCTTGAATGCTATGGCAGAGAGACCTTTGCAAATTTGATAGAGGTCATCTATTATTAATGCTATTAGTCCGACATAAAATGGGCGGGATCAGATCAAGGCACGTGGCAGCTACCATATTATGAAATATTTAATGTCATTAATCTGAGCCCATTCTTGAGCCCATAAGCTACCAATGTGATTAGTCGAACAAAAAATGGAAGTGATCGGAGCAGTGGTCGTGGTACCACCCATACAAAGTTTATATTTAATATCATGTAGCTAGAGTACTATAAAAGGGAAAGCCTTGATACTTTGTACGAGTTCATCAGATATTAATGTGAGTAGTCGGATAAAAAATGGGCGGGATAAAATTAATGGGCATGGCAGCTCCTACACAAGAAAATATGAAGTACTATGAAAACGACAGTCCTGAAAGTTTTTACAAGTACATTAAGAAAAAACTAGTAGATTCCAGCCCTCGAAATTCGAGCGCAAATTCTAGGAAATTTTTTTTTTTTTCAATGAAGATCCTAAAAGTATGGTAATCAATTATAGCCAATTCACAAATCAACATAAAAAACCCATGTTTATTACAAACACATTAACAAATTTAATAAACACACACATAGCATTGTATAATTTTATGTATGTGTTAGTAGCAAATTTAAATGCAATTTGCTCAAAAGAAAGTACAAAATTTAAAAATCTGTATATCTCCAAATCGGCTAAAAAGAAATACCTTTCAAATAATATACGTTTGGTTAAATTCGGGATAAAACGGTAGAACAAAACATCAGTCACAAGAAATCGCCTAGCCTATTAATATTATGGATGTGAGAAGTCTTGGAAAATATGGGCGAAGAAGCCAAATTCAAAAATCGCCAAAATCAAAAACCGCCGAAACTGAAAATAGTGAAAAACAAAAATTGCAAAAAACTAAAATCATCAAAATCAAAAATCGACAAAATTGAAAATCGCTAAGACTAAAAATCGCCAAATCAAAAATCGCTATATTGAAAAAGCCACATGATATTAAAAATTCCATATTTAGCTGGCTTCATAGTAGGCTACGAACAGAATTGGGCTAAGTATGTGGCCTTATTTGATACCCAGGTTTACAGTGAATGGTTTTGTGTATGAATTTGCAAACAGTAATAGACTGGAAAGCCTATAGATCAAGGAATTTTTGAGAATCTTATAAAAAGCACAAATGTATAAGTCTTTCTCTATTGAGTTTGAATGCATTCTCTGCAGAATAGTGTTTTCTAAGTCCAGACCGATATTCATTTAAAATTCTATAGTTGTTAATCCAATTTGTTAAACGTTTAACTTAAAAATAATCCAAGACAATTAGAAAGGCAGTTTGGGTCTCCTTTATTCAATAGTGGTATAAGTATAATAGTTTTGAATTAGTTTAAATAAGTATTTTTTCCTTTACCGCTTTTTATTTATCTAAACCTTAATTTTAAAAACAAAAATTCAAATTTCTTAAGCCCAATGAATAATTGCCCACCCTATTGGTGGTTACGGATTTTTCTTTTTAATTTACTTGACATTTTATGGTTAAATTTTTATGACTTGCACATTTTGGAACAACATATTTTATTGTTTCAACCCAAAGGCGAAATTTGCACTTAATTTATCTCAAAATAAAAGCTAAACTTAAGTTTTTTTTTTTTTCAATTGTATTGACTTAAGAAGATAAAGTTTAGTTTGTATTAAAATGTTAATACTTATAATTTATAATTAAAGACCAATTAAAAAAAATATTATAATAAACTTTTTTTATTCAAAAAGTTTTCTAGTTTTTAAATATCAGCTGTATTTATTTAACGTTATAATAGTTCTTGGAACTAAGCTGATACAAAGTTTTTAAGAAATTCAAAAGGCAAAATGTCTCCTCTAAAGTAACTTTCAAATGAGTAATTTGCTAAGAAAATGTTTTTCTGTGCAAATTGTTGCAAGTATTTTCACACATGTTGTATGTTATTAGGTTTTTCTTTTTCATCACAAGTTATTTCCTCAAGCAATTAAGTTAATGTGTCATCAAAATAAATTACTTTTGACATTTCCGGTGATACTTAAATGTGAAACATGCCAAACAACACGGAAATAACAGGAGCACTAAGTGTTGAAATAAAAAAAAATAAACTGCTGAAATCTTTCTAATGAAAGCACATGTAACAAAAGATTTATTGGACTTGTTTCTAATGTGGGTTAGGATACCAACAAGTCACATGTTTTGATAAAACTTGAAAAACTTTCGTTAAATCTTCATAAGTGACTGTAAATGGACTGAAACTACTTTTCGCTTTCTTGTTTTTTATACAAATCGCTAAACTTCATTACATACTTAAGCTGTCAGTTTACTACAAAACTTGACAAAATAATTTTCTGAGATATATAGCTGGCCTTTCAAAAATTTAACAAAGTTGGTTGGTATTATAAATAAATACGACTTTAAAAAGTCTTCGTTGTTGATAAAAGTTTTGCGTTTTGGGGAAATTTGAAAAATTTAAATATATCTATTAACAATTCCATGAAACATATGTAAAAGAATTGGTTTCTTTGTTAATGTAACCCCAAGTTTTGTCAGTACAATTAACATTAGGGAAAAATGCCGAAAACTTGACAGGCAACACTGTTTGATAATTTCATGATTAAATCCTACAAAACCATGTAAATAAGTTAAAATATGTCTGTCATTAGAACTGAATCACACAAACGTTTTATATATACACACACACACACATACACACACAATAATATGATACTAACAAATAGTTTCAAACTTTGTTATTCTTAACCACAAAAGGAGAACAAAAAAACATTTAAAAAAAAACTTTAATTCAAAATATCACAAAGTTTTAGTAGGGGAAAAAAATATAAAAACTAACATTAACAACACAAAGAAATAAACTCCGATTACTCTCTGCAACCAGTGGCGTAACGAGGGGGCAAGGGGAAGCATCATGCCCCGGGAGCTACTCAAAAAAGGGCGCCAAATGGTCCGCAAACAAAAATAAATAGAATCAAGTAAGAAAATTATAGTCGGTCGAGACCGACTATATGATACCCTATACCATGCGTTTAGAAACCCTATCTCTTAGGCCCAACTAACTGGATATAGAAAATAAGCATAAACCATATTTGAGTGGGATTTTTATTATTTTTTTTTGGCTGCAGATATGAAAAATGTCATATCGGATGCTATATCTATATGGAGACTAGGCCCAAAAATAGAACGATCCTGACCATGTTTAGTAAAGTCTCTTGTATTTTGCAAAACTATATACAAACAAAATTTGAGAAGAATCAGTGCAAGATTTTTGTTTTTTGACAGATTTAAGTGAAGATCGGGAAGCAGCTCTATATGGGGCCTATGACTAAGAGTTATCCAATAGGGATCATTTTTGGAATACTGATAAATGGATGTAATATATACATACAAACCCAATTTGACTAAGATTTGTATGATAATTTGGATCTTATAGCAATATATGTTGATTTCATAGGGGTCATTTGTATGGGGGCCAGGTCTGAACATGGACCGATTCTCACCAATTTCAATAGCGTTCATCCCATGGCCGACAAAAGCTCAAATACCAAATTTCGTCAAAATATATTCATATTTGCGACCTGCAGTTTGATTACAAGCTTTACATGGACACACAGACGGACGGACGGACGGACGGACGGACGGACGGACATCGTTAAATCGAATAAGATAGTGATTCTGATTCGATCGGTATAATTAAAGATGGGTGTAGGTCAAATATTTTTGGTTGTTACAAACAGAAGCACAAAGTCATTATACCCAAACCACATAGTGGTATAGGGTATAATAAATAAATACAAAAACAAGTAAGAAAATTATAGTCGGTCTAGACCGACTATACGATACCCTATACCATGTCCTATCTCTTAGGCCCAACTAACTGGACATAGAAAATAAGCAAAAACCAAATTTGAGTCTGATTTTTATTAATTTTTTTGGCTGCAGATATGAAAAAATTCATATCGGATGCTAAATCTATATGGGGAGTAGGTCCGAAAATGGACCGATCCTGATCATGTTTGGTAAAGTCTCTTGTATTTTGCAAAAATATGTACAAACAAAATTTGAGAAGAATCAGTGCAATATTTTTGTTTTTTAATAGATTTAAGTGAAGATCGGGAAGCAGCTCTATATGGGGTCAAAGGGATCATTTTTGGACTACTCATTAGTGGATGTAATGAACGCATACAAACCCAATTTGAGTAAGATCTTTATGACAATTTGGATCTTATGGCAATTTATGTCGATTTCATATGGGTAATTTGTATGGGGGCTAGGTCTGAACATGAACCGATTCTCACCACTTTTAACAGCGTTCATCCCATGGCTGATAAAAGCTTATATACCAAATTTCATCAAAATATATTCATATTTGCGACCTGCAGCTTGATTACAAGCTTTACATGGACACACAGACGGACGGACGGACGGACGGACGGACATTGCTAAATCAACTCAGAAAGTGATTCTGATTCGATCGGTATAATTAAAGATGGGTCTCGGTCAAATATTTTTGGTTTTTACAAACAGCAGCACAAAGTCATTATACCCAAACCACATAGTGGTATAGGGTATAAAAATAGATGAAGATAATATTAAAGTCGTACGATAACAGATTCTGAGTTTTCCAGCATGTGAGAGCCATTACACGAGATCACATCATACCTAAGGTCGAAGGACCTTAGATATTCAAAAAATGTATAAGCTGTATGTGAACAAATGTAATGAAAATAATACATCACGTGTGAGGAGTGGACTTACAGGAAAATATTCAATACGGAGGTCAACTTAAATTTTCATACTCCTCGTAAAGACACGTGCCGAAAGTGTGATTCGCTTAAACTAAAAATTGAAACATCCAGTAATGATTATTGGTCAACAAATTATGATGATTAATGTAATTAGTTATCTGTAAATGTAGAAGGTTTTCATATGCTTTTGACAAATATGGCGATATGGGCCGATACTTAGTGGGTGACTTTGGTATTGGAAGAATTTTAGCCTGCTTCCATCTTAGTGGATAACTGCTTGCCATAATTATTTTATTGAATATATTTGTAATTATTGGAAATAGTGACGGGAAAATAGTTTTTATATAAGCGGGCTAGATACCATAAATGCCTGTAGTGTTTGATTTTATGGATAGACAGTTTTTGAGTGCATCTAACGGATTTACACTTTCGAAATTGAATAGGCTATGCGGAAGATTGGCAGCATGATAGTTAATATAATAACTATGGTCCGCTTGAGACATCCTATATATATTAAAAGAATTTATGAATAAACTTTGCATTCAAGATTTTTTTCAATATTTTTCTTCTCTCAAACCTCTATAACTATAGTTCTAATTAACGTAGGCTGTTGACATAGGTCTAAGAACACTCAGTTGATCAAGCTCCTTCTTTTGAGCCATTAACTGCTCGTTGGGTTTGAGGAAAGTTATGCATGGACAATCAACTTTACTTTTACTGTACGTTAACTTCTCTTGGCATATTTTGGCATTACTGTACGTTAACTTCTCTTGGAAAATTTTGGTATTATATTATAAAAATTATTATAATATAATATAATACTGCGGAGCAGCAGGGGTCGTCTAGTGGGTATATTAACATATTTATACCCTATACCACTATGTGGTTTGGGTATAATGACTTTGTGCTGCTGATTGTAACAACCAAAAATATTTGACCTAAACCTTTTTGATTATACCGATCGAATCAAAATCACTTTTTGAATCGATTTAGCTATGTCCGTCCGTTTGTCCGTCCGTCTGTGTGTCCATGTAAACTTTGTAATCAAACTGCAGGTCGCAAATATGAATATATTTTGATGAAATTTGGTATGTAAGCTTCTATCGGCCATAAGATGAACGTTGTTGAAATTGGTGAGAATCGGTCCCTGTTCCGACCCCTAGCCCCCATCCAAATGACCCTATAAAATCGACATAAATTGCCGTAAGATCCAAATTGTCGTATAGATCTTAGTCAAATTGGGTTTGTATGTGTTTATTACATCCACCAATTAATAGTCTAAAAACGGTACCTATGGGACAACTCTTGGTCATAGGCCCCATATAGAGCTGCTTCCCGATCTTCACTTAAATCTATCAAAAAACAAAAATATTGCACTGATTCATCTCAAATTTTGTTTGTATATTTTTTCGCAAAATACAAGAGACTTTACCAAACATGGTCAGGATCCGTCCATTTTTGGACCTAGTCCCCATATGGACATAGCATCCGATATGAACTTTTTCATATCTGCAGCCAAAAAAATTAATAAAAATGCCACTCAAATTTGCTTTATGCTTATTTTCTATATCCAATTAGTTGGGTTTAAGAGATAGGGTCTCTAAACCCATGGTATAGGGTATCGTATAGTCGATCTAGACCGACTATAATTTTCTTACTTGTTTTTATTTATAACATCTGTATCTGATATGATATTAACACGATTATTTTAACTATTAATTATTCCAATTTCTTTAATGGTCTTCAATTTTTTTTTTTTTTTAGAAATTGATTTGAAAATTTGTTGGCTTTGACTTTCCGTTTCTTATGCCACAGAAACTCCTAAAGCTGTCTTATATTTGTCACCACAGATTCAAAATGAATTCATTTTTCTTCTGGCATCTACAGTTAGAAATCAACTAATAAACGATATCAAAAGAAATAAATATTATGGACTTTTGTTTGATTCAACTCCTGATATATCTCTCATCGAGAACAAATCTCAATTGTCAATGTACATAGATGTTGATTTTATCAATAAAAAAGTTTCCATCAAATAACTTTTTTTGGGTTTTATTGAAATACATGCTAAAGGTGCAGCCTCGATCGAAAATACAATTTTAGAGAAATTAAATTCCGATGAAATTTCATTAACAAACTGCAGATCACAATGTTACGAAAACACTGTGGAACAAATTCAGGTTAGCAAAAGTTAGGTCGATTTTGAGAGTGAGGGCGTTCGTTTATGTTAGTTCGAATTTTTTTTTAATCGACCTTCGAACTTTGCAGTCAAATGCCGATTTTCAGCATATTGTTTATATGGTTTTTTGACTATAACTCGTCGACTAATTGATATTTTTTCAACCTGTAAAGGCCAAATTATTGCTAGAGACCTGTGCAACAATTAAAATTTAAAAAAAAAAATGATTTAGAAAATTTTTGTGGTGCTTATGAAGCAAAATGTTGGAAAAAATATTTTTTTCATGCTTTTTGAAAATATTTTCCGAAAAGCTAAGTCTTTTTTGCCTTCTGTTTGATCTATAATATGCTTCTCAGTTTCTTCAATAAATTTCATTTGAAAAGAAAATGGTCTTAGTCGATAATTTGCGTTAAAAATCCCAAAACCATTAAATAAATAGCGCGATTTAGGTAGAAATAATTAAAAAGGGAAGTTCCAAGAATTAGGAATTAGTAAAACAACTTTTTTGTTTTCAACCACCGCACACGTAGCGATTTTTTTTTTATTTCATACAAGCGAACTAATTTAAAAAATGAAGATTCAGTTAAGACTCGAAACTCAGCCGAAGCTGATGTCTCGTGATAAAATTGCCTATTAAATTTTTTGAAACTTATTTCAATTTGTGAGTGAATTAAGTTAAGTGCACCGGATTCATAAAAATAACAAAAAAACACTGTATAATATATATTGTATTAAAAATGTCGGAACAAAAATGTAAAATGAACCATTTTTGTAATGTTTGTGGACGTTTCATAGCAAGCGATGAAAAATATGGCAATGCGAGTGATTTTTTTTTTTTTTTGAAGCCTATAAACAATATTTCTCTCAAGAGTTTATCACTGACGTAAAATATGTCCCCAAAAAAGTTTGCTTTAACTGCTATTCAACTCATATGCAATGGAAAAGTGAAAAGAAGAAGGCTATGCCTTTTGGTATAACAATGATGTGGTTAGACAATAGCCCGCATCAAGAAGAAAATTGCTATGTATCAACTACCATAAAACTTTGAATAGAAGGAAAGCAAAGAATAAAACTTATGTCGCAGTGCCAAGTGTCCAATTACCATTACCGCACTCAGAATTCGTTCCAGTACCAACATACCGAAGTATTGATCTTCAAACAGATATCAGTACTACAACCGCCGCTGCTACATCCATGGATTTCTTCTCAGAATACGACCCAGGTACATCCAATGAAACATCCAATGACCCAATCCTAGTCACACAAAACCAATTGGATGGAATTGTTGCAAATTTGTGTTTGACTCAGAAAAAATCAGAAATACTGGCTTCATTTTTGAAAGGAAATAATTTGCTGGCGAAAGGTACCAAAGTAACAGCATATCAAAAACGCCAAAAAGAGTTAGAAAAGTTCTTCAATGTGAGTGATGCAAAACTTTCGCTTATTGCAACGATATTGAAAAGTTAATGAAGACGATAGGGTTAACCTATAAAAAAGATGATTGGCGTTTATTCATCGATAGTTCACTAATTAGCTTAAAAGTGCTTTTGCACAAGACAAATAGAATGCCTTCTGTTCCGATTGCGTATAGCACTGACGCTAGTGAAAATTTCGATAATTTGAAACACATTCTGGAAGTAGTCAAATATAATGAACACCAGTGGCGCATTTGCTGCGACCTCAAAATAGTTTCATTGATTACAGAAATTATCGACCTTCCTGATGATGATGACGATGACCAAGATATTAGAGAGAGCAGTGATGTTGATCCACAGCCGCCTGCTAAACGGCAACTGGCCAAATCATTAATTTAATTTATTTAATTTTTTTACTTAAAACTTTTCATAACTAACATTTCAAAAATATATTTTTTTCCATATTTTTATAATTTCTTTTTCAATGTTTCTTCAAAACCAACACTGAACAAAATTGGTACATAAAAAATGAGAAGTAAATTAATATTAAGCTGGAAAACGCAAGTTTTGTATTATGATTGTTTTCTTTTCAAATGAAATTTATTGAAGAAACTGAAAAGCATATTATAGATCAAACAAAAAGCAAAACAGACTTAGTTTTGTGGAAAATATTTTCAAAAAGCACGAAAAAAAAATAATTTTTTCAACATATTGCTTCATAAGCACCACAAAAATTTTCTAAATCAATTTTTTTAAAAATTTTAATTGTCGCACAGATCTCTAGCAATAATTTGGCTTTTACAGATTGAAAAAATATCAATTAGCCGACGAGTTATAGCCAAAAAAAACCATATAAACAATATGCTGAAAATCGGCATTTGACTGCAAAGTTCGAAGGTCGATTAAAAAAAAAATTCGAACTAACATAAACAAACGCCGCAATACGGTTCTTCTAATTTAGCCTCTATTTTCAGCCCTCACTCTCAGAATTGACCTAACTTTTGCTAACCTGAATTTGTTCCACATTGAAAAACTGCCGTGATGGCAGATCACACATCTGGCGTTCAACAAAGAATAATGGAAAAAAATCATAGAGCATTATTTGTAAATTGTGATAACATTCATTGAACTTAGTAGTAGTTACTGCAGCTAAACAAGATCCAATCGTTGCGACATGTTTTGGAATAATTGAAAACATATTTTTCTTTTTCTCACGGTCAACGTTACGATTTGAATTATTAAAAAAATGCTTTAACAAAAACTGTCAAACGTGATTCTGAAACACAATGTATCGCCAGAATATAAGCGGTTAGCGTTATCGTCGATGCACTGGAAAATGTGGTAGAAGTATTAGAAAACTTAGCAAAGGGCACTACCACTCCAAGGGACACCAGAAGTGAAGCTACAATTCTGTTGCAAAATATACTTTCTTTTAGTTTCATAACTTTAATTCATTTCTGGTATGAAATCTTAAGGAGGATTGATCGTGTGCAATTCAGGTTACATGATACTAGAATGAATTTTAGAGAAGAGTTCCATGATCTTGAATCATTAGCGACTGAACTAGCTGAAATTGGAGACAAGCTCTGTGAAGAGGCAATAGAATAAGCGAAGCCTCTTTGTGAAAAATTGGATATTGATATTGACAACAATACGTCTAAGAAGACGCCGAAAAATGCCCGAATAGTTGGCTAGAGTTGTGGGTCTTTCCGCAGAAAGAGAAATTCCTCGCGTTATGAAAAGCGTTTTTGATCGTCTCTAACAAGACATATGTATACGATTTACACGATTAAGTGACCTTAATTTCAAATTCGGATTTCTACTAGACGTTGAAAATTTATTAAACAAGGATAATATTGATAAGTAACTTGAAAAAATTTTAAAAATTTGGGTGAATTTTATAATACAGATTTCAATGTAATAGAACTCTTTATTGAAAAATGTGACTCCGCAGTAGAAAAGAAACTGAATTTCTTATTTTTATAATCTCGTATGGAGAAGATGTTTTTGCAAAACTGAGAGTGGCTCTACAAATACTTCTGACTATCTCAGTGTCAATTGCTAGCTGCGAACGTTCATTCAGCAAATTAAAATTAATTTTGACATATCTACAATCAACGATGGGACAAGATCGCCTAACTGATCTAGCATTTTTAAGTGTGGAAAGATAAAAATTTTAAATGATCAACTTTGATGATATTATTGATAAATATGCTTCATCAAAAGCAAGAAAAATTTATACATAGTAATTAGTTTTATTAATATATTATAATCATATTATTATTAAATATATGTATCTCCTTAGAAATAATAAATATTTAATTATACCCTATACCACTATGTGGTTTGGGTATAATGACTTTGTGCTGCTGTTTGTAACTACCAAAAATATTTGATCAAGACCCATCTTTTATTATACCGATCGGATCAGAATCACTATCTGATTCGATTTAACGATGCCTGTCCGTGTGTCCGTCCGTCCGTCCGTCTGTGTGTCCAAGTAAACCTTGTAATCAAACTGTAGGTCGCAAATATGAGTATATTTTGATGAAATTTGGCATATGAGCTTTTGTTGGCCATAGGATGAACGCTGTTAAAATTGGTGAAAATCGGTCCATGTTCAGACCTAGCCCCCATACAAATGACCCCTATGAAATCGACATAAATTGCCATAAGATCTAAATTATCCTATAGATCTTACTCAAATTGGGTTTGTATGCGTTTATTACATCCATTAATGAGTAGTACAAAAATTATTCCTATGGGACAACCCTTACTCATAGGCCCCATGTAGAGCTGCTTCCCGATCTGCACTTAAATCTATCAAAAAACACAAATATTGCACTGATTCTTTTCAAATTTTGTTTGTATATATTTTTGCAAAATACAAGAGACTTTACCAAACATGATCAGGATCGGTCCAATTTTAGGCCTAGTGCCCATATAGATATAGCATCCGATATGAACTTTTTCATATCTGCAGCCAAAAAAATTAATAAAAATCCCACTCAAATTTGGTTTATCTTATTTTCTATGTCCAGTTAGTTTGGCCTAAGAGATAGGGTCTCTAAACGCATTGTATAGGGTATCGTATTTTCTCTCTTGTTTTTTATTGGTTTAACATTGCGGGTTTTTAAAATAATTCTTCATAAATATGTAAAATAAATAATACTTATCACTTTATCTAATTCTAGATGATCATATACATTTTAAAATCTAGTATTGTTTCCTCAGCAACATTTTTTGTCTGAAATTTAAAGTCTAGCTTGAGCCTACGACTTTATATAGTCTACTTTATTTAATTTTTTTTATTTATTTATTAATTTGCGAGTATATTTTACATATAATATTATAAGGTTTTCGAATGGTGGGGGGCGGGAAGGGGCGCTAAAATTGTATTGTGCCCCGGGCGCGAGTTAAGCTCGCTACACCACTGTCTGCAACCCAACGAAACAGATGCCTGATAAAGAAATACATAGAAAAAGGTGAAACTTAAAAAAAAAATATTAAATTTAAACCGAAACCTAATAGGACCATCAAATTACAAAAGAAATGGTAAATTTCCATTAGTTTAAAATGAGAAACATTTTGTAATTTATAGGATATATAAAACTAATTTAATTTATGTTCCTACACAATTTATATATTTTGTACAAGAAATGGTTAAAAAAAAAATTAATTTTAAGTACTATAATAATTTTCCACAAAGTTCTGCCCATTATTTGTTATATGTTTCCAAAAGGTAACAGAAAAGAACTTTGTCTTTATACTTTTTTTTTCTTTTTTTCTTGAAGGTTTTATTTAACTCTACCAAGAAATAAATTTAAATCCCAACCTGGAAGCAAAGGTTTTATTTTGTTTTAAAGCAAAACAGAAAATATACGGCTTGTTAGCATTAGTTATCTAAAGTGCGATATGTAATAAAACCTCTGTCCGGGCAATAAATCTTTGATAAACTTATTTAAATTTAGAGTAACATTTATGACTCCAACAGCGGAGTGGGCAATCGAATTTGGAATCTAAGATAGTCTTCAACAACTAATGCTGAAATGTTCATAGTCAGCTTATAGCAATTTTATTATTTAGAAGCCAAAACAGAGCACGAAATTTATATCATGTTTTATAAAAAACAAATACCCCTGTTGCATAATGGATGGCGCACAGTGGCACCCTTAGAACAAATGAGTTTGCAAAAATCAAAAATTTTATGTGCACTTACGATATTTTTAACAAACTCATATTATAGGCAATTTTTCAAAGAGAACAAATTTTTTTATCCTCAATAAAATCAGATTTTTAGGTTAGAAGATATAACCCTTCAAAATTTACCGATTTTCAGTTTAAAAAAACGGCAATTTTAGGCAATGTTGCCCAGTTCCTGATTGAATATATAAAAAAACTAGGTAACCAATCGTATTTTATTTTATTTACACTAGCAGATTCCAGCCCTCGAAATTCGAGCGCCAATTCTAGGAAATTTAATTTTTTCATTAAATAAAGACCCTAAAAGTATGCTAATCTATTATAGCCAATTCACAAATAACACAAAAAACAAACTTATTTTTATTACAAACACATTAATAAATTTAATAAACACACACATAGCATTCTATAATTTGATGTATGTGTTAGTAGCAACTTTAAATGAAATTTACTCAAAATAAAGGAAAAAATTAAAAAATAATATACGTTTGGTCAAAATCGGGATAAAACGGTAGAGCAAAACATCAGTCACAAGAAATCGCCTAGCCTATTAATATTATAGATTGATTTATATATTTATTCAGTATATTATTTACTGTTTGCTTTGTGTTTTTCCGGGTAAATCGCTATTTACCAACTGTCTACTTTACACTATTTTTCAACTTAGATGGAAAATATAAAATTTATAATTTTTTATATCAGATACACAATGCGCAAATAAAATAATCTTTTAGATTAGCGAGTACGCATTTAAAATAGAAATATAGTCAACCATCCAATCACAGAACAAGAATATGGTTATGGTGACTTATGTTCGCCAAAGTTAGGCAATGTTGCTTAAATTTGCGTAATTCTACCTAAATATCATGTGAACACAAAGGCCACAAAAAAGTATGGATGAGTGCCGATGGCACCAACGATTTGACCAAGGACCATTTATCGGCAGCGCTGTCTATTAAATATACAAAGAACAATGACAAAGTTAGGTAGCAGATTACAATATCTGTTGCTGAGGCAAGCTCACTGCGACTTAAAAGTATTAAAAAAACATCTTCGACATGTTGGCAGCATCTTCGGTTCCATAATTATAACGGGTGATCCAAGTAGAGATACTTTTTTCAATAGCCTATTTTTGATAGATCACGTGTGAGTCGTATCATGCTGTCATGTTATTTTTGTTTAGTATTGTTTGGCATTTCATCATGGAAAGACTTACGCCTGAACAACGTTTACAAATCGTTCAACTTTATTAAGAAAATTCACGTTCTGTGAAGAATGTGTTTCATGCACTTCGCTCAACTTATGGTCAACATAATCGGCTTACTGACCGTACTATTCGCAACACCATCACCCATCTTGAGACCAACCATTCATTATTGGATAATATTCGACCGAATAGGCCATGTCCAACATGCAGTGAATAAAATATAGCGGCCGTAGCTGAGAGTGTACACGAGAACGTAACCGTCAATGGCGATCGTTATCGTGCCATGATAACCGACTATTTGATGCCTGAAATTGAAGCTCTTGATCTCGGCGACATTTTGTTTCAACAAGATGGCGCCACTTCCCACACAGCGCAGCAATCAATGGATTTATTTAGAGAACACTTCGGTGAGCAGATAATTTCACGTTTTGGGCCGGTCCATTGGCCACCAAGATCATGTGATATCACACCGTTAGACTTTCTCCTGTGGGGATATGTAAAGTCTAAAATATATGCAGACAATCCCGCTTCGGTTCAGGCCTTGGAGCAAAACATCACGTGTGTCATTCGCCAGTTACCAGCCGAAATGCTCGAATGAGTCATCGAAAATTGGACTCAATGGATGGACCATCTGAGACGTAGCCGCGGCCAACATTTGATAGACATAATCTTCAAAAAATAAATGCCAAAGAATGTTCTTTCAAATGATAATAAACATTCTCCAATAAATTTGAACTTTCTGTGTTTTTTTTTTCTTTAAAAATGTAGGGAACCTCGAAATGGATCACCCTTTAGTTCAAAAATGATTAATTAGTCTATTAGATATACTTTTGTTACGAATTGTGATAATTACTTTGAAATAATTTGAAAAAATTAATTCAAAAATCAATTTTTTTTTTTTTTTTTTGTTATTTTTTGTAAGGATAATAATGTAGCATAATATATAAGTCATCATTACCAACAAGAACATTTTTGAGCAATAAAATATAAAAAGCGATAATGTTACACACAAAATAATAAAAGCGACCAACACGATCAGCACTGCTTATTAGGGTGACTGCGGTTTGTAAGAAAAAAATTTTTGATCGAATTTTGAGGTGTGCACGAATTTTCAGCTAAAGCGGACAATGCTTTCTGGACGCGCATTGAGCTCAAAGTTCAAATATGAATTTATATGTAAAAAATATCAAAGAAAAATCATTTTTCACAAAAGTTTTGTTATTCATAATTGCGTTTCAATTCAACTCATTAATAAACAATAATCAAGAGTAAATTATCTTTCTAATAAAGCAACAAAATCTATTATCGGTTGAAAAACATCAAAGTTATATCAAGTTCCCCTGGCAATAAATGCGCCGCAGACCACTTAATTAAGAAAATCGAGCTCATATTGTTAAATAAATTGAAATAATTTACAACAACAACATTTTTGCATTCTCCTGATCCCAAAAAGATCTCATGTAAAGTATTATACATTGCGTTTATTGTTATACCATTCTACATTAATGTCAAAACGGTACGTATTTCTAAATTTTTCTTTTAACTCATACTCTCTGTCTGTCTGTCTGTCTGTCTGCCATGGGTGGACCCCATTCCCCCTTATCCAATTGATTTGAAACTAGGACCATAGTCTTGTCGTGACTACAGATTAATTTTGGGGTAGTCACACACAGTCACGGAGTGATGTAAATGTCATTTCCCCTCATCCAATCGATCTCAAACTTGGTCCATACACTTGCTGCGAAAAAACATTAACTTTGACTTGGTCACGCGCAGTCACGCATGGTCACGCACAGTCACGGAGTGATCTAAATGTCATTTCCCCTTATCCGATCGATCTGAAACTTTTTCCATACACTTGCTGTAAAAAAAAGATTGCCCTTACTTAGTCACATACATTCACGCACAGTCACGGAATGATCTAAATGTCATTTACCCTCATCCGACCGATCTGAAACTTGGTCGATATAATTGCTGTAAAGAAAGATCAAATTCGACATAGTCACGCGCAGTCACGCATAGTCACGCACTGTCACAGAGTGATTTAAAACCCATTTTCCCTTATCCGATCGATCTAAAACTTGGTCGATAGACTTGCTGTGAAAAAAGATTAACTTTGACTTTGTCACGCACAGTCACGCACAGTCACGGAGTGATCTAAATGTCATTTACCCTCATCCGACCGATCTGAAACTTGGTTGATATAATTGCTGTAAAGAAAGATCAACTTCAACATAGTCACACGCAGTCACGGAGATATTAAAACCCCACTTCCCCGCATCCGATGGATCTGAAACTTTGTCCATAGACTTGTTGTGGCCAAAGATTAATTTTAAGATAGTCACACACAGTCACACACAGTCACGCACAGATATTCAAAACTCATATGCTTAGGAAAGAAAGAGTTTTAATAAAAACTTTGTTTTTATGTGTTAGATTATTAAGCACTATTTCAAAATCTACAATTTTACTTTTGCAAAAATTTTGTTTAAGAAATTTTCCGAAATCACCGATTGCACTTTAAGGTCTTTTTAACAAAATATGTGTGATTAAAAATGCGAAATATTGTAGGTATCGTGCTCTAAATTTGGCAAGGGCAGCGTTTTTATTTCAGCGGATTTGAAGAAAAATTTAATTTTTCATACTTTTCTAACTACATCTTTTTGGGGTTTTCGTATGTCAAATATCTTTCATCAAAATATTATACTACTTAATACAAGTTCTTAATCCTGCAAATTAAGGTTAAATTGACATACTCTAAATTGTCCCCCTTTAAGGTCAAAAGTCCAATTTAAGGATATTTACATTTTTTTAAAACAAAATATCGAAATAATACATATTTATAGCAGTATTTCGATAAAAAATGTTGAAAATATTTTAATAATTGTAAAAAATAATATTCTGGTCTTATTTTCTGAAACTAACCCGCGACTTGAAGAGCACAAAAAGGTGTCCCAAAATATAGAACATTTTAAACGGAGACGGTTTACCTATTAGAAACAATTGACACAAACCACTATAAAATCCCAAATGGAAGGGTTGCCGTAAAAAGATAGCTTTAATGTAATTTCAATTAACTAAAAAAAATCAAAAATCTATATTCAATGGTTTCCTTATTATTACATTTTATTTATGTTAAAATTTTTCGATCCCACTCCTTATCTAGTACAGAAGTTAACGGATCGAAGCTCAAAAAAGAATATCGAAGCAAAAAAATGTGCTAAAGAACTTTAACGTAATTTTATCAATAAGTTTCAATCATGCTTTATGGACGATGAGCCAAATATTCTTTGCAATTTCTTATATAACATTTCTCTTAACCCAGCTACCTACTGCATGTAGCCTAGCTACTTATGTATATGTATATATATGTATGAAAAAAACAAGTTTGTCGGTTTGTTAGTGGCTAATAGGAGGCTATACTTTTGTATAGAGTTTCTTGAAATATTCTCAGCAACAAATTTCCTATTCGGAAGCAATAATTTTGATATATCAAATGAATATGGCTCCGTCCATATAAAGTAAATTTATAATGTAAAATTGTTGTAGCAGTATAAAAGTACAAAAATAATTCGATAAATCGAGTAAACAAAATTAAATTTTAAAATTGATTTTTTATTTCATGAGTATTTAATTATGTTAATGTTATTGTCCAGTATTAAAATTTATGATTTTCAAATAAATAATAATTCATCAATTAATTTAATATTTAGAGTATTTAGAACAATTATTTTTTTTATATTTTTACATTTGAATTTTAAAAACTATTCAACTTAAATAAAAATAAAACAAGTAAGAAAATTATAGTCGGTCTAAACCGACACGATACCTTATAGCATGGTTAAGAGATCCTATCTCTTCGGTTCAACTAATTGGACATAGAAAATAAGCATAAACCGAATTTGAGTGGCATTGTTATTAATTTTTTTGGCCACAGATATGAAAAAGTTCATATCGGGTGCTATATTTACATATATGGGGACTTGGTCGAAAAATGGACCGATCCTGAACATATTTGGTAAAGTCACTTATATATACAAACCAAATTTGAGAAAATGCTGAGCAATATTTTTGTTTTTTGGTAGATTTAAGCGAATATCGGGAAGCAGCTCTATATGGGGTCTATGACTAAGAAGTGTCGTATAGGTATTATATTTGGACCACTGATTAATGCGTATAATAAACACATACAAACCCTATCTGATTGAGATCTATATGATAATTTGGATTTTATGAAAATTTATGTCGATTTCATAGGGGTTATTTATAAGGACGCTAGGTCTGAACACGGAATGAATTTCACCAATTTCAATATCGTTCATCCTATGGCCAACAGAAGCTTGTGCACCAAATTTAAACAAAATATATTTATATTTGCGACCTGTAGTTTGATTAAAACTTTACATTGAGACATAGACGGAGTCGATCGGTATAATAAAAAATGGGTCTAAGTCAAATATTTTGGGTAGTTACAAACAGCAGCACAAAGTCATTATACCCAAGCCACATAGTGGTATAGGGTATAAAAATATATATGTATTTCATCGAACAAACAAAATTTTATATCAAATTTTTTGAAGTAGTATAAATGCGGTCAACGATTAGGGCTATCAATCGAAAAAAAAATATTTAATTAAGTGAACAAACAGAATTAAATTTTATACAAATAATTTAATTAGATTTTTTTCAATGGTGTTTAATTACAGAGCGCTGACAAAATTTATTCCAATCTTAAAACTAAACCCAACCATCTTGTTCAGCCAGCGCCAGATAAAACTTTCCTGCCCATTGCTAAAACAAATGATTTTCAAAAAAAAATGCATTAACTAATATTTGTGAATTCATCGAATTATTCTAATAAATCGAATAAGTTTCCATATATTTAGGAAAAAAATTTATATATTTATTAAAAAATATTCGTTTAAGATAAAACAAAACCGACTATACGATATCCTGAACCATACGTTTAGAGACCCCTATGGTCTTCAACTAACACTGTACAACACAAAAAATTATAAGGTCCGGCCTGTAAATTTTGATAGAGGAGACAAAAAAAAAAGACACGTGTATCGGCGTTTTGAAAGTTTACATCTGAATGTCATTTGAGAGGGGTTAAAGTTTCCCAGCTCTGGTACATTTTTAAAAGAGCCCAAAAAGCATTAAAACAGGGATTTAAGGGGTTAAAATGTTCCGCAAATATATTCGCCGTGATATTTTACTATAAGTCCCTGAATACACCAAAACTGAAAATTCGACCAGAAAGTCAGAAATAGGACACAACAAAAGAGAGCTTAGGGTTTATTTCGCATGTTTTTAGAATTTTATTTTAACTTATTTTGGGGTAATTTAAAATAAAAAATAAATTTTTAAAAGAAATTAAATAAATAAATTAAATTAAAAATTTATCGGTTAAACGAATACTTAACCCTACGTTTTAGGTAAACCTAAATTCGAAAATTTTATTTTATTACGAAATTTTCTCTGAATGCCCCAAATTAAAAGTTTGGTCTCTAAAGCCGTTTATATTTAAAGAACAGGAGAAGCTTAAATAAAGCTTCAAACATCAGCTCTAAATTTGTCAAAACTATTTGATGCATTTTAATGAACATTTCTCCAAAATTTAATCCATCTATCCCGACCAAACGTGTATTATTTGAAAGGTATTTCATTTTAGCCGTTTTGCAGTTTACTAAATTTGTTAATGTGTTTGTTAATGAGTTTGTTATCTTCATTCATAATAATAAACCATAAAAGTGTTGGTTTGTGAATTGGCTAAGTTGAAAAAAAAAGCTTCCTAGAAATTGCACTCGAATTTCTGGCGCTGGAATCTGCTAGTTATATATTATTGTTAAATATATTTAAGCAGAAAAGGAATATGTATCCTAAACTCTTTAAGAAAAAAAATTGTTAAATTAATAACCGATAAATGTTACATAAATAAAGAATTGAAAAATTTTTTTACAAAATAATTAAATTTGTTTCAAAATAAATTACAAATAATTCAAATATATGTACATTAATCTAATATATAAAAATAGATGTATGTTTGTATGTATGTTCCGTATGGACTTCAAAATGGCTATACCGATCTTGATGGCATTTTCAAGGAGACTTCAGAATATCTAGGCGGGTGTGATTATGAAGTCTGATTTTTGATTATATGAGTGTGGGTGGAGGGGCGTGAAAACATTAAATTTTATTATTGTATAATAACGTATGGACCGATTTTAATGAAATGTTCAGCGCACACTGTGAAGTCCGAGATTAAGTTTTTGGTCTGTAGCCGAAGAGGAGTGGCAAAAGAAAATTGTAATATTGTACATAGATATCTGATAAAAGTTTCGGGGGAGTTCATGCTTTACTTTTGTCCAACACTGTGTATTAAAATTTCGATGCAATATAAACACCAGATGTTTTCTTAGGGCCAGAAACGCGGACGGGGCCCAGCTAGTTATGTACAAAATTATATTTTCTAATTTTTAATAAAAATTAATAGCAATAAAAATCGAAGGTACAATTTTAATATATGATCTGTGTTTAGTGTTACTGTTTATTACAAGTGTTTTTATACCCTATACCACTATGTGGTTTGGGTATAATGACTTTGTGCTGCTGTTTGTAACAACCAAAAATATTTGACCTAGACCCATCTTTAATTATACCGATCGAATCAGAATCACTTTCTGAGTTGATTTAACAATGTCCGTCCGTCCGTCCGTCTGTGTGTCCATGTAAACCTTGTAATCAAACTGCAGGTCGCAAATATGAATATATTTTGATGAAATTTGGTATATAAGCTTTTTTCAGCCATGGGATGAACACTATTGAAATTGGTGAGAATCGGTCCATGTTCAGACCTAGCCCCCATACAAATTACCCCTATGAAATCGACATAAATTGTCATAAGATCCAAATTGTCATATAGATCTTACTCAAATTGGGTTTATATGCGTTCATTACATCCATTAATGAGTAGTCCAAAAATGATCCCTTTGGCCCCATATAGAGCTGCTTCCCGATTTTCACTTAAATCTATTAAAAAACAAAAATATTGCACTGATTCTTCTCAAATTTTGTTTGTATATATTTTTGCAAAATACAAGAGACTTTACCAAACATGATCAGGATCGGTCCATTTTTGGACCTAGTCCCCATATAGATATAGCATCCGATATGAACTTTTTCATATCTGCAGCCAAAAAAATTAATAAAAATCCCACTCAAATTTGGTTTTTGCTTATTTTCTATGTCCAGTTAGTTGGGCCTAAGAGATAGGGTTTCTAAACGCATGGTATAGGGTATCGTATAGTCGGTCTAGACCGACTATAATTTTCTTACTTGTTTATTTTTATACTCTCTACCACTATGTGGTCAGGGTATAATGACGTCGTGCTGATGTTTGTAACTAACTAAAATATTTGATATAGACCCAACTTTTATTATATTCATCAACTCAGAATCATTTTCTGAGTCGACTTAGCGATGTCCGTCCGTCCGTCTGTCCGTCTGTTAACTCTTATACAACCTACAGATCGCAATTATGAATGTATTTTGTTGAAATTTAGTGTGTGAAGTTCTACCAGCTATAGAATAAATGCCCCCATACAAATGACCGCTATGAAATCGACTTAAATTGTCATAATATTCAACTATCATGTAGTTCTCGGTCATTGTATGGGTCTGTGTATGTTTATTACGTCCGTTTATCAGTAGTCCAAAAATAAACCCTATAGGGAATTTCTTAGTCAAAGCCCCCATATGAACATGATCCCCGATCTTAACTTAAATTGATCAAAAAAACAAAAATATTGCACGAATTTACTTCAAATTTGGTTTGTGTGTGTTTTTGTAAAAAGATAAGTGTCCTTACCACATATGATCCAGATCGGTCGCCATATAAATATAGCATCCGATGTGAATGCCACTCAAATTTGGTTTATGTTTATATTCTACATCTAATTAGTTGAACCTAAGAGATAGGGACTCTAAGCTCATGATATATGGTATCGTATAGTCGGTCTAGACTGATTATAATTATACCATATACCACTATGTGGTTTGGGTATAATGACTTTGTGCTGCTGTTTGTAACAACCAAAAATATTTGAGCTAGACCCATCTTTAATTATACCGATCGAATCAGAATCACTTTCTGAGTTGATTTAACAATGTCCGTCCGTCCGTCCGTCCGTCTGTGTGTCCATGTAAAGTTTGTAATCAAACTGCAGTTCGCAAATATGAATATATTTTGATGAGATTTGGTATTTCATCTTTTATTTACCATGGGATGAACGGTATTGAAATTGGTGAGAATCGGTCCATGTTCAGACCTAGCCCCCATACAAATTACCCATATGAAATCGACATAAATTGCCATAAGATCCAAATTGTCATATAGATCTTACTCAAATTGGGTTTGTATGCATTCATTACATCCATTAATGAGTAGTCCAAAAATGATCCCTTTGACCCCATACAGAGCTGCTTCCCGATCTTCACTTAAATCTATTAAAAAACAAAAATATTGCACTGATTCTTCTCAAATTTTGTTTGTATATATTTTTGCAAAATACAAGAGTATTGACCAAACATGGTTAGGATCGGTCCATTTTTGGGCCTAGTCCCCAAATAGATATAGCATCCGATATGAACTTTTTCATATCTGCAGCCAAAAAAATTAATAAAAATCCCACTCAAATTTGTTTTTTGCTAATTTTCTATATCCAGTTAGTTATGCCTATGAGATAGGGTTTCTAAACGCATGGTATAGGGTATCGTATAGTCGGTGTAGACCGACTATAAATTTCTCACTTGTTTTCTTACTTCTTTTTTTTTAATTTGTATAACAATGGATTTTTATTCGTTATTAGTTCGGTTAATCGTATAATTTTAACCTATTGGTCACCCGTTCGAACGATCAAAAAAGGTTGATATAACGAAATTTTGTGTGACACCTGAATATTATCTAGAGCACTGAGATAGAGAGAGTCTTGAAACTTTGTACGAGTAACTAAATCAAATTATCTAGTGTTATGATGATGAGAACTTTAAACACTTTTGAGAGTCTACTGGATATTTATTTGAGTAGTTGTGTCAACATATCTACCATTATAAAGCAGGGACAGAAAATAAAAGCAATAATTTTTCATTTTTCAACAATGACAGCATATAGAAGTACATGTTGGAAAACCAATTAAACTATACAATATTGATTCTTATGAATTAGTCTTGCAGAAATTGCTTTGACAAACTCTAAAACAAAATTTTACATAAGCTTGAAAACACCAAAATATAATCGGAAAATATTTTTTGTTTTTGCAATAAATAAGTTTTATTTTCTTTAAGTGACTTTATATATTGCCTCAATAAATAAAAACTTCAAAAACTGCTACTTTATATTTTATGATAAACTAGCACGATTATTGCGATCCCTATTACCTATTAAATATTTAATACCACGAAGCACGACGGGGATTGCAAGTGTTAAATATGTCCTAAATGACAACCAGGCAAAATGACACTTGGTTATATAAAATGTTAAACAAAAGCAACATATGAACGTGACATAGGTCCCAACACAATCAATAATGAAAGTTATGTAAATATACAATTCAAAGTTGATGTTTTATCTTTCCAAGGGCTTACGAAGTTAAGGGAATTTATGCTGTCAAAGCCAAATTTGTAAAAAAAAAAAAAAAAATCTTTTATGAAATTCCGTAAAACTAAAATCAAAATATTTACTTACAAATTTATTTTAAAAGAACTGAAGCTTTAAAAATATTTATCAAATCTTGCGTAAATTGTTATGAACAGCAAATAAATCAAACGCAAACTTTTGTTTTGATATCCTATATAACTCTATGGTTTCTATAAGTAGCTGGAATATGTGCTGAAATTTTTAACTAGCAACAATAGAATTTCGTTTTACCTTTTCTTACACCCATCAACTCATGTGTAAAGCTTCTATGCATACTACGAGCACATGTCACATATTTGAATATACAAATTTGGAGAAAATTTGACAAATAAATTTGGATCAGCTATAGCACTCATAGATATAAGAAATTCGAGAAGTTTACTCGGAAAATCATTACGAAAAGAAAGTACTTAAAATATTATATTTTTCCTAATGTCTCGCAAACATTTCACGATTTGATTAACTCTTTTAAAATGCTAACAATTTTGAATTTATGAGGAGATAAATTTATGTAAGGATAAATTTTATCGTATGGATTTAGAGAGAAACCGGCCGGCTTTACATGTATGATTATTAGAGTGTCTTGCTTTGTATGAAACGGAAATATTTCAGCTACAGAAATATTTTATGAATAAGCAAATTGTTTGTCAATCAAATTTATTCTTAATATTCAAACAGATTATATCTTTGATCTGTGTCTTAAACTCAATATTATAAGCAATGTTGGGCACGGTTACAATTTTAACACACTTATATGACCATTAAGTTATAATGCCATTTTAATTTATAGCTGATAGTTTTTCTTTTCTAACAAGTTTTTGTTATAACTGGCAGAGCCCAGCCTTCAAAACTCGGGTGCAAGTAATAGGAAATCTTATTATTGCATTCAGTTCATTTCTTTCAATTTCTTTCTATTTAATTCATTATATTTATTTCATTATAAATATTATTGAACACATAGAAATAAGAGCCTAAAGGTATTTGAACTACCTTGTATGTCACCTAACGGTAAGCTAATTTTAGGCAATTCGCAATTCAACACAGGCCTGTGATATGTAATTTTTATAATAAAATTCGATTGCGTTATTGTCGCTATTGCCTTTATTGGTTTATGTCCAAAATTAGTTTTCAATTCAACACAGGGCTTTTCATATACAATTTTTACAAACACATTAACAAATTTAATAAACACACACACAGCAAAATTTTAGGTATATGTTAGTAGCAACTTTAGATTAATTTTACTCAAGAAAATGCCCCAGACGGTGCAAATCTGTAAATCTGGTGCACAGCCAAAAATAAATACCTTTCAAATGAGCTACATTGGGTCAATCTCGATTCAAAACTGAAAAAGTTACATCGGTTACAATAAATTGTTGTGCCTATTAATGTTATAGATTTCTTATGTTTTTTATAAAAACAATGATAGTTTTTTAAAGAAAGAATTAACTTCTATCTGGAAAATGTCATTAGTTTTGTGTTGTTAGAGAAAAGAAACTGCCTAAACCCTACTAGATTTTTTAGGTTTTTTCCTATAAGAACTTTTTGGTCGCGTAGTGGGATGCGAGTGGAATATAAACCAAAAAAAAAAAAATGTTTTGTAACTCAAGACAACGGTTTTTCCATTTTTACCATATGCACTAATTTGAACTTTTTCCTATTAGTGTGTAAGTGTTTCTAAAACCTGAAAAATAAAGCATATACTGAGAAACTAGACAAATTAACCTTTGCGACGGTATGTAATATACCTAACTAAAATTGCATACCCTCATTATTGAAATACCCACAATAAGTTAACCTCAGACAAAAATCACTTTTCTACAGAAATGTTGAAAAATTATTTTTTTTTATTTATTTGTGATAATAATTAAATTAATAAATATATAATAATAATAATAATAATAATAATAATAATAATAATAAAAACAAATAGATAAATAATATAATAAAATTTAATCTTAATCACATTAGATTCATTTATAACATAACTATTTTTATACTTAATTTATTGTAGCTGATGAAGTATTTAAATTTTGTCACTTTTTGAAAATCCTGTCTTTAATCCACCTTATTTATCGCATTTATTTGCTGCTTTTTTAGCCAATCCTTTCTTGGCTTTACTAGGTTCAGCTGTTGATTTCGCTGCTGGCTTCTTTTTTGGCTTTGGAAAGAAATCACATTAAGTAGAGGCAGAAAACTTTTTCATATTGAGTCTTCCATCGACAAGCGGTGTAAAAGCATGGTATTGAGCGGTGACATCGATTGTTGTCGCAGCATCGGATCTGCTCTTCAGTGTTTTCAATGTTTGCTCTTGATCCTTTTCGCTACTTAAAACTATTTTAGTTTCTTTACAATAATTCTTTGCCAAATGAAAATATCAACACATTCTCCTTTAGCATGAGCAGTATAATGAAAATGCCACTCAGCTGGCATACCAAAATCTTTTTTATGAGCTATAAGATTTGCGAAGCTACTTTTGTTTTTAAAATGTTGACGATAACGTCTCAAAGTCTCAAACGTAGTTCATATAACTGCTCTACAGTAAATTTAGATTTTAGATATTTTAGTATTACCTTCTGGTGCAAATTTCATCCCGTTTGGAAGATATCGGTTTCAAAAGTTGGATCGCTTGACATGAAACGTCCCATATGTACTCTTCCTCTTGGCGTAGGCTGCAAAAGCTGGCTAAAAACCGCACGATTTGGATCTTTTGTCACCTGGAATATGAGCAAACATAACCACACTAATGAAGCAAAACACAAAAACAAGAACAATTACAGCTATCACATGCAAAAAAACTAAAATTTGAAATACAACAATAACAAGAACGAGTTTTTATATATTTTCATTGAAATCTCAGCTTCTCTTGAACCGAATTTCATGATTTTACATAGCAATGTATAATATCCATTCAAAAGGAGCAGCCCGGCAGACCAAATGATGGCGTGATCGTGATTTCCATAGAACGCCAGACGAATATCGCTATACCAACTCTGGTATGGGGTCAAGATATGTTTTTTTTTTAATTACTGCCAACGAAATGAAAAATTTATATATACCCTTTGGACACTGGTGTAGAGGGTATAAAAATTATATAGCACTACTATTTTGTAGGCGTTTTTATTATACCCTATACAACTATGTGGTTTGGGTATAATGACTTTGTGCTGCTGTGTGTAACTACCAAAAATATTTGACCTAGACCCATTTTTATTATACCGATCGAATCAGAATCACTAATTGATTCGATTTTACGATGTCCGTCCGTCCGTCCGTCCGTCTGTTTGTCCATGTAAACCTTGTACTCAAACTGCATATAAGCTTCTATCGGCCATAGGATGAACGCTAATTAAATTGGTGAGAATAGGTCCATGGTCAGACCTAGCCCCCATACAAATGACCCCTATGAAATAGACATAAATTGCCATAAGATCCAAATTGTCATATAGATCTTACTCAAATTGGGTTTGTATGCGTTTACTACATCCATTAATGAGTAGTCCAAAAATGATCCCTATGGGACAACTCTTAGTCATAGGCCCCATTTAGAGCTGCTTCCCGATCTTCACTTAAATCTATCAAAAAATAAAAATATTGCACTGATTCTTCTCAAATATTGTTGGTATATATTTTTGCAATATACAAGAGACTTTACCAAACATAGTCAGGATCGATCCATTTTTGGGCCTAGTCCCCATATAGATATAGCATCCGATATGAAATTTTTCATATCTGCAGCCAAAAAAAATTAAAAAAATCCCACTTAAATTTGGTTTATGCTTATTTTCTATGTCCAGTTAGTTGGGCCTATGAGATAGGGTCTCTAAACGCATGGTATAGGGTATCATATAGTCGGTCTAGACCGACTATAATTTTCTTACTTGTTTACTATATGTCGATACAAGCCAATGTCAACCACAAAACAATTAAATTTTATTTGTATTTAATATTTAATATAACGAACATGTTTGTTTACTAACTGCAATTTTGAAATTTAAAAAATATGGTGTCATTTCCCTCGATACCGAGATATGAAAGCAATCTTTTGACACAAATTACATGTTTACGATTTAAATACTAGTTACATACACGTGCTAAAAGAAAAACTAAATATACGAACATGTCGTTAGTAGAAATGCAAAACGACATAACAAAAATTTAAGTTTTATTTTATTTTATTTTTTTTTTTTTTTTTGGCCGCATGCTAAAAATAACATCAAAATAACTTTTTATTAGACTGTACTTAAAATTTTGTTGGTGTTATGTTTTTGTTTATAACGGTATTTAGGTATGAATGTGAATAAAATGCAAATTATTGATGCGAAATTTACTTAACCGCAGTCGTGGTCTGTGATTTCTATTGGAAAGTTCTTGATTTTTAATTTTGAATGTTTGATTTTTAATGTTTGAATCGGTAGAAATGGATTAAACATTACTTTTTCTTAGGATAAGCTTAACTTTGAAATGGCGAAAAATAGGTTCCCGACCAACGTGGAAAAGGGACAAATCAAAATATAAAAGGGAAATGTCCTCTCTTATAGAGAAATTGGACGTCAAATCAAGATATCTGAAAAGGTGGAGAGAATTTATTTAGAATTAGGTGATAAAACGAACACAAAGGTAACACGTCGTAAAACCAGAATAATTAAAGAAGAAGCCACCAAAAATAAATAAAATAATAATAATCTCAGATCGTCGCGAAATTACAACTTCCAATAGGAAAACACAGTGTTCGATAGATATTACGCACGGCCGAAAATATTAAATCGAAAAAAGCTACAAAAACCTCAGTTCGCACCATACCACAAAGTGTTAAGATTAGCATTTGCGAAAAAGCTCATGTAGTGGACTGAAGATTGGAGGAAGGAAATTTTTTTCGATGAAAAAAAAAATTCAATCTCGACGAGCCTAATGGCTTAAGTTTTTATTGAAAAGATTTACGCTGAAAATGACCCTCCACAAATGAGTCGCAATTTTAGATTAGATACCATCATAATATGGGAAGCTTTTTCGTACCATGGAAAGCTTAAATTACGCTTTACTCCGGAAAAGTATATCGATATGTTGGATGACGGCTTAATTGTATACTTGGAAGAGAAGGCTGACATAAATTTTATATTCCAACAAAATAATACCAGTATAGACGTGTAAAATGAGTCCGTGGCCATCACTAAACTGGGCAGCTTGAATCCCTGATTTATATGTAATAGAGAAAATGGAAGACAGTATTCAACGGTTCAAGAACTGAAAACCTGGATTAGTTTGGGTATGAATATGCTTCGGAAGCTAATAGATTCGCTCTCATCCAGATTTATTTTAACAATAACCCAGAAAAAACAATAACCCAACAAAATAATAAATTAATCTTTTCTGACAAAAAATGTCGCATTTTAGTTGCACTTTTTTTGAAAAGTGTATTTTTTTATATATTCTGAATTAAGAGCAACCTTATATTATACATATATCAGTCGAAAGGTCTCAAAGTGCTGTGTTCATAAAATGAAAAATTTTGATTATTATCCTCTTTGAAGTCATAAAGGGAATAATATGTAAATATTCTGGCACTACGACCTCAAAGAAGCCTATGGCTGCAATTTTTGCGCTTTACGAGGGCTCAACTTTGAGACCTTTTGGTTGATGTAAAAGATTAGGTAACTCTTAATTTAGAATATATAAAAAAACAAATATTTCGAAAAAAGTGCAAATAAAATGCGACATTTTTTGTCAGAAAAGAAAACGGCATTAATTAAAGAAAAAAATTTTTTTTTGTTAATTTTTTTTTTTTTTTAATAATTCAGTGATAAGCGGCTTAGCAAATTTCGCACATTAATATGGATTCATAGTGTTAATTTTTTTCATTTTATTAGTATAAGTTTGATAACTGTTCTTATTTTTTTAATATTATAATAAAAAAAAATTATAAAAGAACTTTACATCTATTATTATTTCTTTGCTTAAATTCTTAAAAATGCATATGCGGCCAAGCAAAATTCGCCCACTCTATACATGGTGTGAAAAGTACATGGCCTCATATAGAGATGGCGCTACAAGTGCTCATTTTTTCTGTTTATTCATCAGGGCCAACTGTTAGAAGAATTGGTTCAAAATTTTCATTATTTAGAAATAAAATTATCGTTATAAAAATGCTGCTGTTTTAAGAATTTGAGAAAAAATGGATTGCGAAGGGTTTCGTGTTTTAATTAAACATAGTTCTTTCGTAGGAAGAAATACTGTACAAGCCAAAAAATGGATCGGTATTATGGTAAATCTTCGCCGTCATATTCAATGATTAAAAGGCAATAATCTGAATTCAAACCTGGTCGTACGAGCACAAATGCACAGTTGTTATATGTGGCCAAAACTAAAAAAAAAAATTTCATTAAAAAAAGAAAAATTATACCAAATGTGAGCTAATACTTTAAAACATATAATTGCAAACTTTCACGTGAGTGCATTTGCTGGTTTAGTTTATATAATGTAGCAAAATTAAGATTTGTATATATCAAATGAAATCAAGGTAGCCTATAATTTTGAATTTATAACGTTTTGAAATTTTTTTTTTTTATTTTTGAAAATTGACATTCTTCTTAACCACGCATATAAATTTCGGCTAGTTTGAGTGCGGCCTTCATAAGATTTTGTTGTAACTATAATTACTCGTAATAAATAACATAAAAAAAAATCAAAATTGAAAAGACGCAGAAATTTTTTATTAATAATTATTAATTAACGCTCATTGCCATAAAATAACTTAAGGCTTCCTAAGTAAGTACTATGAATTTCAGAACCTAGTTTAGCCGATTCTTTAAATTAGAGCCTTTTTTAGTGACGCCTATTATTACAACTAAAGAGATATTTGATATGTGGAAAGCACATCAACGCAAAGAAAATCATGAAATAACAACGATAATAATTCAACACGTTGAGAAAGTTTCCAAAAAAAAAATTAAAAATAGATCAAATGAAACAAAATATCCGAAATTTCGTTGGTATTGCAAAGAAAACGTGGCAAAATTCCAAGTATCATAAGGATTTTTTGAATATAAGGAATCTGAGTGGCTAAAAAGAGAATTTACATACTTGGAATGTGAAGATTGCATAAGTTTAAATTTTAGAAATATATATGATTAAAACAATTATCAATTTTTTATGAAAAGGATGGCGGGACAAGACGAAAATCAACTGGCGGAAGACCTGAGGTGGCATATAATGTTTCTGAAAGAATTAAGCGCCGTAAAATAAATGAAATTTGTTCATAAGGCTTCTGAAAAACTTTGTCGAGTTAAGTGCAAATATCGCTTTGATGAAGAGATCAAAATATCAAATGGTGCTTTAGCCATGTTCATGGACCTTAACTTTACTAAAACTACGTATGAGTGTCTTAGAGATTATTATGAAATGTTATTGGGTGCAAAATATTATCCTCCGCATACTAAAATATTGGAAAGAAAAAAAGAATGCTACCCAGATAATATAATAATTGAGAAAACCGGTGCATCCATAGAGCTTCAAAATCTTTTAAATCACACTTCAACTCGAATTTTACAATCATTTTATGTAGACTTGAAGAATATTTCTGAAAAAAAATAATACTGATTGGAAAGTGGGGTATGGATGGTTCTAGCGGTCAACAAATATTTAATCAAAAGTGGCAAAACGAAGAAAATTGGAAAATGTGGATGAGAAAAATATTTTTATGGTTACATTTGCTCCTTTAAAATTAATTACAGAACAAAGTAAACAAATAGTTTGGAAAAATGAGAGACCATCTTCAATCAGGTACTGTAGGCCAGTGAAATTTAAGTTTACAAAGGAAACCACGGAAACCGTTCAAAAGGAATACAAAGATATGTGTGAAGAGATACAAAAATTGTTGCCAACAGAAGTGGAGTTTAATGAATCCATCAAATTTGAAGTAAACTACAACCTTATGTGTACACTGGTTGATGGTAAAGTCGTAAAAAAAAAGTCGCACAAAAATCGTCAATATCATGCAATATATGCAACGCAAAGCCAAGTCATATGAACAACATTGAATATGTGAATTCGTTAACCCCCAATGAAAGTACCTACAAGTTTGGGCTAAGTAACTCTTCATTGTTGGATAAGATTTATGGAATGCATTCTTCACATTTCGTATAACCAAGATTTCAGGAAGGCGTTTGCTTCTAAAGAAAATAAACAAATAAAATAAAATAGAAAAAAATATATTCAGAAGGAACTAAGAAACAGAATTGGAATCTGTGTCGATGTGCCTAGACCTGACACTGCCAACTCAAAGGATGGTAACGTTGCTCGAACGTTTTTTAAAAATTATGACGTAGTTTCAGAAATTTTAAACATTGATATCGGTCTAGTAAAAAGATTTTATTGTATCTTGCAAGTACTAGCATCTGGTACAGAAATAATATTAACAAAATTCAAACTATATTGCAATGAAACTTATACACTATTTGTCGATCTGTATGGGTGGTATACTATGCCACCGTCAGGTCACAAGGTGTTGATGCATGGAGCAGAAATAATATCTCATTTGGAACTCGCAATAGGCGCGATGTCAGAAGAAGCTCAAGAGGCATCAAATAAAGTATTGAAATCTGCAAGACTTAATAATAGCAGAAATTTTTCAAGAAAAGTAAACAATGAAGATATAATACACTACCTCTTAGTATCGTCCGACCCTCTTATTAGTCATTTAAGAATAAAGGAGACCGAATCAAACAAGATATGCTACCAGAAGCCTTGGAAATGGTGACTTAGTTTTTTTGCAATTAAATGTTATTTTCTAAATTTAAAACTACATCGCATTTGGTAAATAAATAAAAAAAAAACTTAATGATAATTAACTATTTTTTTTATTTAACAGTTCAAATAGATTTAAATTGATATGTTCCTAAAAAGAAATTAATTTGACTTTAAAACAAAATATAAACTATTTAAAACACTTCACTACAAAATTCAATAAGTTTCTAGTTCATAACGCTTTCATGACCGAATTCGAATGGCTGGGTATTTTAAGACAAAACTTAGTTTAAGAAACATGTTACCTGTTAAAATTGCAATGTTTTTATGCACCATTTATGCAAATTTGGATCTGAAAGGGTTAGTAACATATTTTTATTAACTGGAGAATGAAATTGTTTTCATTCGCTATAGTTTGACAGCCATTTTTAATTAATTTATGTAGTGAATAAAAATTTAGAATATAAATCACATAATATATAACTAACCCATGTACCGAATTTTATAAATTTACATGAAATAAAAAAGTTATGGGGTTTTGGCTGGATCTTACAACTGTGAAATGGTGCATATTGTCCTGGCCATCCATATGAGGCAGTTACCGAAGAAAACGTAAGAAATGTGCATCAGGTTGTATTGGTTGATCGAAAGATTAAAGTAAATGAGATTACTGGTATCCCAAAGATACCAACAGGGTGATTACGGCATATATTGAATGATCATTTAAATATGAAAAAGCTTGCTGCTCAATGGGAGCCGCTATTTTTAACAGCTGAACAACAACTGAAACGTATGCATGATTCAAATCATGCTTTGGAGATGACTGAAGTAAATTCGACTGAATTCTTAAGTCGATTTATAATACTGGATGAGACGATGGCTCACTATTATACACCGGAGTCCAACAGATAGTCTACCGAGTGGTGACAAGGGTGCAAAAACCGACCATAGCAGCCAGAAGCTTAACAATCGGCTAGAAAAGTAATGGCCAGTTTTTTTTTTTCACTTGGAGAAAGTTAAAACAATAAATGTCAATTACAATGTAGAGTTATTGGACAGATTGGATGAAGAAATTAAGAAAAAATGACCCAACTTAAATAAGAAGAAAAACTTGTAACATCATGACAACGCACCGGTGCTTTCATCTGCTTTGGGTTTCCCCATTTTCTCCAGATCTGGCCCCGAGTAATTATGATATGTTCCCAAACTTGAAAAGATGGCTCCAGGGAAAGATATTTTGTACAAATGAAGAAGTTGACAAATCGTATTTTTTCAAGGGTATCCAGATCTCCCTTATATATAAATTAAAAAATATACATTCGTCTCTTCAGATAGAAATCAAGATTTTGTTTTATTTTTTTTTTTTTTTTTTTATTAGTAGCATTTTTATTATCATTGTTTTAATATATATATTTTTCCTCTTGGCGTAGGCTGCACAAAACTGGCTTAAGATTGCACCATTTTGACTTTTTGTCATATATGGACAAACATAACAACACTAATGAAGCAAAGCACAAAGACAAGAAAAATAACAGCTATTACATACAAAAACAAGTAAGAAAATTATAGTCGGTCTAGACCGACTATACGATACCCTATACCATGCGTTTAGAAACCCTATCTCTTAGGCCCAACTAACTGGACATTGAAAATAAGCAAAAACCAAATTTGAGTGGGATTTTTATTAATTTTTTTGGCTGCAGATATGAAAAAGTTCATATCGGATGCTATATCTATAAAGGGATTAGGTCCAAAAATGGACCGATACTGATCATGTTTGGTAAAGTCTCTTGTATTTTGCAAAAATATGTACAAACAAAATTTGAGAAGAATCAGTGCAATATTTTTGTTTTTTAATAGATTTAAGTGAAGATCGGGAAGCAGCTCTATATGGGGTCAAAGGGATCATTTTTGGACTACTCATTAGTGGATGTAATGAACGCATACAAACCCAATTTGAGTAAGATCTATATGACAATTTGGATCTTATGGCAATTTATGTCGATTTCATATGGGTAATTTGTATTTGGGCTAGGTCTGAACATGGACCGATTCTCACCAATTTCAATAGCGTTCATCCCATGGCCGACAAAAGCTTATATAGCAAATTTCATCAAAATATATTCATATTTGCGACCTGCAGTTTGATTACAAGCTTTACATGGACACACAGACGGACGGACGGACGGACGGACATTGTTAAATCAACTCAGAAAGTGATTCTGATTCGATCGGTATAATTAAAGATGGGCAGCAGCACAAAGTCATTATACCCAAACCACATAGTGGTATAGGGTATAAAAAACAAAAATTTGAAGTACACCAATAAGAAGAACGTCATAAAAAAATCATAATTTTTCAAGTTTTTATACATTTTCATTGAAATCTCAGCTTCTCTTCAACCGAATTTGATGATTTTACATAGCAATGTATAATATTCATTCCAAATGAGCAGCCCAGCGGACCAATTGATGGCGCCATCGTGATTTCCATAGACGGAGAGACGAACATCGCTATACCCACTCTGCTTATTATAAGGATTAAGAATATATACATTTTATGGGGTCAAGATTCGTTTTTTTTCAATTACTGCCAAGAAAAATATCCTGCACCATCACTACAACGCACCGGTGCATTCATGTGCTTTGGCTTCTGCCATATTCTACAAATCTGGCCCCGAGTGAGAGAAAGAGATTTTTCACAAATGAAGAAGTTGACAAATCGTATTTTTTTCAGAGATTGCGTTGAAGAACAAAATTGATCCTAAATCCAAAACAAACTGATTTTCCATTGTTAGGCCACGGAGTTTTCACTCCATGTAGTAGCTAAGTCCTTTGGATTTTCTTTAGTAAAACCGTTTTCAATCTATACTAATATAATAAAGAGGTAATGTGTGTTTGTTTGTTTGTTTGTTTGTTTGTTTGTTTGTTTGTTTGTTTGTAGGGGGTAATCTCCGTAACTAGCCATCTGATCTTCCTGAAATTTTCACAGAGTCTTACTGCGGATATGGGAAGTGCTATAGGCTATAATTTTTTTAATATTTTTAGTGGGCGTGGCACCTCCCACACAAAGTAAATTTTTAATATCATATACATATATTGAGTACCATGACAGGGAGAGCTTTGCAAATTTGTGTGAGGTCACCTATTGTTAATATTAGTAGCCGCGCCGGAAATGGGCCGGATCGGAGAAGTGGGCGTGGTACCTCTCATACAAGTAATAATTCAATGTTATATATCTCGAGTACTATGATAGAGAGAGCTTTTAAAATTTGTCTGATGGCACCTATTATTAATGTGAGCAGTCGGACAAAAAATGGGCACTATCGGACCAATAGGCGTGGCACCTGCCATACAAATAAAATATAAAATGCCATATATCTGGAGTAGTGTTATAGTGAGAGTCTTGGGACTTTGTGTGAACCCATAAGTTATTCATATGATTAGTTAGACAAAAAATGGGTGTGATCGGAGCAGTGGGCGTGGCACCGCCCGTACAAAGTAAATATATGATATCATATAACTGGTGTACTAAAAGAGGGAAGCTTTGACACTTTGCACGACACCATCAGATCTTAGTATGAGTAGTCAGACAAAAAATTGGAGGGTTCACACCAATGGGCGTGGAGCTGCCCATGCAAAGTAACTATTAAATGTCAAATATTTGGAGTACTGTAAAAGAGACAGCTTTGTGGCTTTGCGTGAGCCCATAGGTTCTTTGTGTGATTAGTCGAACAAAAAAATGGGCGTGATAGAAGCAGTGGGCGTAGCACCGCCCATGCAAAGTAGATATCTAATATCATATAACTGGGAAAGGCTCGACATTTTGCACGAGTCCCTCAGATATTAATATGAGTAGTCCAATAAAAATTGGACGGGATGGGATAAGTGGGCGTGGCACCTCCTATATCAAAAATATGATGTACTACGAAAGCAACAGTCTTTTGACAAGTACATTAGTTATCAATGTGATTTGTCGTGGAAAATATATTGTCAAAATCAAAAACCGCGAAAACAAACAAAAAAAATTTTATATCAGTAAGTATCAAAAAAAAAAAGAATTAAAGAGGTAATGTGTTTGTTTGTTTGTAGGAGGTAATCTCCGTAACGACTTATCTGATCTTCCTGAAATTTTCACTGATTCTTACTGCGGATATCGGAAGTGCTACAGGCTGTATTTTTTTAATATTTTTAGTGGGCGTGGCACCTCCCATTCAAAGTAAATTTTTAATATCATATATATAAAGTACTATGATAGAGAGAGCTTTCAAAATTTATCTTAGGTCATCTATTATTAACGTGAGTAGTAAGACAAAACAATGGGCGGGATTGGACAAATGCGCATGGTACCCCTATACAAACTTAATATTAAATGTGATATATCTGAATTACTGTGTTAGTGAGAGCCTTGGGACTTGCGTGAGCCTTTTCGCAACAATTCGGAAAGGGAGGGGGAGGGTGTAGCGAAGCGCACCGGGTTACATCTAGTAACAGTATAAAGCTAAAAATGTATGGGGAAATATTATTTGTTTAACTATATATAACAACAAAAACAATTATAATGTCAGGAATGTTGATTTAAATATAAACACGGATTATAAATAATGCAGCGTGTTTGACTATTCGCAGTTACCATGGCTTCTGCATGTAACTAAATATTAACAATATGCTGTATTTTATGTTTTCTGAATTAAGAGCAACCTTATCTTATACATAAAAAAATTGCAGCCATTAACTTCTCGCAGATCATAGTGTGGGAATCTTTTCCCATTGTTACCTTCTTTGAATATTTTCACCTTAGAGCTTCAAAGAGGACAAAAATCAAGAATTGTTTGCATCTTATGAACACAGCTCTTTGAGACCTTTCGATTGATATATAATATAAGGGTGCTCTTAATTTAGAATATATATAAAAAAAATACACTTTTCGAAAAATGTGCAAATAAAATGCGACATTTTTGTAAGAAAAGAAAGCGGCATACGTTTTTGCCCTGATTAAGGTAAAAACATTTGTTTTCGATTCAGATTTATTTCTAACTCAATCATATTGTGAAATTTTTATTTTTCTGGTACATTACTAACTCAGTCATCTATACTAATCTATATTAATATTATAGAGGTAATGTGTGTTTGTTTGTTTGTTTGTAGGAGGTAATCTCCGTAACTACTCATCTGATCTTCCTGAAATTTTCATAGAGTTTTACTGCGGATATGGGAAGTGCTATAGGCTGTATTTTTTTAAATATTTTTACTGTGGTAGAGAGAGCTTTTCAGATTTGTCTGATGTCACCTATTATTAATGTGAGTAGTTGGACAAAAAATGGGCAGCATCGGACCAATAGGCGTGGCACCTGCTATACAAAGTAAATATAAAATTCCATATATCTGGAGTACTGTTATAGTGAGAGTCTTGGGAGTTTGTGTGAGCCAATAAGTTATTCATGTGATTAGTTAGACAAAAAATAGGCGCGATCAGAGCAGTGGGCGTGGCACCGCTCTACAAAGTAAATATATGATATCATATAACTGGTGTACTAAAAAGGGAAGCTTTGACACTGCACGACACCATCAGATCTTAGTATGAGTAGTCGGACAAAAAAATGGCGGGTTCACACCAATGAGCGTGGCACTCCCCATGCAAAGTAACTATTTAATGTCATATTGTAAAAGAGAGAGCATTGTGGCTTTGCGTGAGCCCATATGTACTTTGTATGATTAGTCGAACAAAAAAAATGGTCGTGATCGAAGCAGTGGGCGTAGCACCGCCCATGCAAAAGAATTTATACTAATAATCTATACTAGCATAATAAAGAGGTAATGTGTGTTTGTTTGTTTGTAGGAGCTAATCTCCGTAAAGACTCATCTGATATTCCTGAAATTTTCACATAGTCTTACTGCGTATATGGGAAATGCTACAGGCTGTATTTTTTTAAATATTTTTAGTGGGTGTGACACATCCCATACAAATTAAATTTTTAATATCATATATATTAAGTACTATGATAGAGAGAGTAGTCATCAAATGATAGAGTGAGTAGTCATCAAAAAAATGGGCGGGATTGGACAAATGCGCTTGGCACCCCCATACAAACTTAATATTAAATGTGATATATCTGAATTACTGTAATATTGAGAGCCCTATCATTACGATTCGAGGGAGAGGGGGTAGCGAAGCACACCGGGTTACATCTAGTTACATATAAATTACCAATACGATTTATCATATATGTATATGATTATAAAGTAACTATCTGTATCTTAATTATATTTACTCATGCAAGTATAATCAAACCCTAGCAAAATGCATTTGCAATCACTGTTACTGGAAAAACTTTTAAATTAAGTTAATATCTGCAATTTTACAACTGTAAGTTTTATTAAATTACAGAAAATTCACACACTCCCAATCACAGCAGCCATAACCTATGTTAGATGCAAACATGACCTGTAAAGATAAGTAATTTCATATTATAAATACTCGTATACAAGGTTTTGATAAGAAGTGACAACTGTTACTGAACTGTTTGCAAAATACGATAAAACCGAATATACGTATAAACAACCAGTGACTGACTGATTGACAGAACAACAAAGTTTATGTTTAACAAAGCTTTGCCAAAGTATACAAGGGATGAAGACTATAAACACATATAAATTGGACACAACAACAGTTTATCGTGTCATATACACAATAAAACATAAATCAAAAGTAAAATGCAAATGTTGCCTGTTTCAAAATATTAGAGCATATCAAAATCTAACATTATCAAACAAAGCGAAAAAATACTCGTTGTTATACCGGATACACCTAGAAAAATCCATAAAACTAGAAACATAACAACAACAAAAAAAAAAGCACCAATGGTATATAACAAATAGGTGTCATTATTGAAACGATTTAACAAAAATGTATCTTATTTCATACAAAAAGAATTTATAATTTTTTTCTTACTTCATTCATAGCCACCGCCCGCACCCACTGCTTGTGTACGTGTGTGTGTGGGCAAGTATCAAATTACCATTTCTTAAACAGCTGAGTTCACTTAGGAATTCTATGAAAGCATGTCTAATGCTAAGAAGTAAAAGTACAAGATGTAAGAGACCTTCATATATAATGTTGGATATTAAGTCAAGACAAATTTGCAAACAAACCCATAAAAAAAATACTTAAAGCAAAGCTGCAATAATAACAGTAACTGTAGGAGCAAAACAGAAGCAGTTTATTAAAAAATGTCACACACGTTCTTACACTCATAGAGCAGCTACATAAAATATCCCAACAAATATTAATACAAAACTTTGATGGATTATTAAATTGTAATTTGAGAAATAGTATATATTTCAAATTAATCTCTAGGAAAAATGTGAAACGCTGTCTGTAATAAAAAAGTTTAATATACCCTCAAGTTTGTTTTTCTGTTTTTATCAATTTGAGAAAAATCAGGATGCCATGATATATATTGATTCTTATAACAAGCAGATTAAATATAGCGATGTCTGTCTGTCCGTCTGTGGAAATTACGATCACGACCTTATCAGCTCCGATGAGTTGCTCATTTTTAGCAGAAGTGCTTCACTAATATCCTGAACAAGTTTCTGTTTAAAACCGCTACAATCGCTTCAATAAGTCCCGAGATTACAATGAAAATGTAAAAAATACGATGTTTCTATATATTTTTCTTGTTATTTTTTGTTCTAAATTTTGTTTCTTGCGTGCGATAGCTGCAATTGATAAGTCCAGGTCATTCATCTTGGAGCCGGTTTAGCGCCGCCGCCGGTGTCAGGAGAAAATTTATTTCAATTGAAGCATTGAAATTAAAAATACTGATAATAAATAGCATAAAAAAATCTTTGGTTTTTATGATGCTGTTAATGGCTACACATAGACGAATATCTTTTTTCAGTTACGCTTAAAAGATGAACTCCAATCTATCCTAAATCTCATTTATAGTATTATTATATATTATTATATATTTTTATATATCATTATATATCATTATATATTATATAATATTTTATACTAGTATAGCCCAGCACTCGAAATTCGAGTGCAAATTCTAGGAAATATTATTTATTCATTCAATTTTTGTTTTCCAATATCTTGTTAATCGATATATGTATATGTGGTCACAAGCGATAACCGCCTAAGTTGACTTAAGAATGATTTGAGTTATGTATGCTATCATATTCTACTAAAAACGCTTTATATTTACGTGAAATCCCATTTCTCTAACACTATTTATTAAAAAGATATTAATAAAAATATACTGACCTAAGTCGTAATGAAGCCTCATTATATTTATATAGAAGGTTGTTTTTTCGAAAGCATGATTTTCGGCTTATGCAGTCAATGCTTGTGACCACAGATATGTGCATAAAAATACATAAAAAATTTATTAACATTTAAATAAACCTAAAGTTATGTTAATAAATTTTAGCAATTCACAATTCATCACAGAGCGAGTGATATATAACTTAAATAATTCACGTTAACAGGGTGTAACGAATTATTATAAATAATTGATTTCAATTAATTTAATATATTTTTAAGACAGACTAAACATAAGTTTTATCATTATCAGCTTCTCCTCCATATGAGCTCTACCTATGCCAATTTGCACACTCCTACGTGCCCGCATATTGCTTAAAAAGGGGACTAAATATTTACGTTAACATATTAATATATAGATAATTGCAAGAAACTGCATTTTCACTTCAATAGAATATTTTTTGATGTCTTTGGCGTTGAAGATGGCGGCGCTAAAAAACAGACAAATAGTCAGGTTATCCCACAGGCACTTATTAATTAAAACGCATATTTAAAAATTATGACCTCAAAAAGATGGGAGATTTATAATTAAAGTTGGGTGTTAAAATGCCTACTTCCCATTAATTAAGAAAAGAAGATAAATGTGGAATTTAACTAAATTATCATGTAAGACTCTTTAATGAAATGAATTAAATCAAAATATGCATGGATTCAGAATTAAGGGAAAAATAGGACAACCAATTACTTTGATAAATTTCAGAGTACATTTTATTCTATTAGTCCCTCAATGAATGACAGATTAACACAAGCGTCTAATCCGCCAATTATCAACCTATAACGATGCCCCACATTCTAAAGCCCCTAGCCAATACATCAACTCGTTCATTGAAAATAAAAACAATAGATACAACATTTTTCAGCTCATAGATTTGGGACTCACTTCTGAGAATTGCAACTGAAAGTAGCCCGAAAAATGAGAACTTCTGCATCATTAGTTTTGTCAAGTTTTTATACCCTATACCACTATGTGGTTTGGGTATAATGACTTTGTGCTGCTGTTTGTAACTACTTAAAATATTTGACGTAACCCATCTTTTATTATACCGATCGAATCAGAATCACTTTCTGAATCGATTTAGCGATGTCCGTCCGTCCGTCCGTCCGTCTGTGTGTCCATGTAAAGCTTGTTATCAAACTGCAGGTCGCAAATATGAATATCTTTTGATGAAATTTGGTATATAAGCTTCTACCGGCCATAGGATGAACGGTATTGAAATTGGTGAGAATCGGTCCATGTTCAGAACTAGCCCCCATAAAAATGACCCCTATGAAATCAACATAAATTGTCATAAGATCCAAATTATCATATATATCTTAGTCAAATTGGGTTTGCATGTATTTATTACATCCATTAATCAGTAGTGCAAAAATGATCCTTATTGGACAACTCTTAGTCAAAGGCCCCATATAGAGCTCCTTCCCGATCTTCACTTAAATCTATCAAAAAACAAAAATATTGCACTGATTCTTTCCAAATTTTGTTTGTATATATTTTTGCAAAATACAAGAGACTTTACCATACGTGGTCAGGATCGGTCCATTTTTGGGCCTAGTCCCCATATAGATATAGCATCCGATATGAACTTTTTCATATCTGGAGCCAAAAAAATTAATAAAAATCCCACTCAAATTTGGTTTATGCCTATTTTCTATATCCAGTTAGTTGGGCCTGAGAGATAGGGTCTCTAAACGCATGGTATATGGTATCGTATAGTCGGTCCAGACAGACCATAATTTTTCTACTTGTTATATTTTAACACGGTTATAACCCGATAACCGTACGGAACATCTCTTTTGTGTCTGATATTGAAGAGGAGAAAAAAAAAGCGGAACAAACATACCCGAAAAAAGTGCATCCAGTGCCTTAAAAATCGCAAAAATGCCCAAATTTTTCCCCATTTTCACCTTTTTTGGTAAATAACTGGAATATATATTTTGTGTCTGAAACAAAGTTGTAGCTATTGAATAGGAGAAAAACAAGCGGAACAAACCTACCCGAAAAAAAAATGCATCCAGTACCCTAAAAATTGCAAAACAGCCCATTCTCCCCACAATTTTTTTTCCCCATTTTTACCTTTCTTGCTAAATATCTGAACTATATCTTTTGTGTCGCAAACAAAGTTGTAGATATTGAATAGGAGAAAAAAATCGGACAACCGTACCCAAAAAAAAGTGCATCCAGTGCCTTAAAAATCGCAAAAATGACAATTTTCCCCATTTTTCCCCATTTCCACCTTTTTTTCTAAATAACTGGATTACAAATCCACAAATATGCTGTTTTTTTTCTTTATAAACTTTATTTTGCATGAAAGTAAAAATTCCGATTCATATTACAGCTTTCCTTACACATTAATATGAGAATTTTATTTGTTATCTATGCATGGAAACAAAATTTAGAACATCTTATCAATTATTGTCTATATCCATCCTCGTTGAAGTTGACGCTTGTGTTCTGATGATCTTGTTTTATTCGTAGGTTGTTCATATTCATGGTCTGAGTCTGCATCATCATCCGAGTTAGACATAATATTCTTCAGTGTATCCACCAATTTCAGTGTCATCTTCATCTTCAGTGCTTTCATCTTGAAACTGCATAATTTTAGAACTCCACCAACAAACCTCCGCAAGCAATGCATCTAATTTCGAAGGAGTTTTAGGGAAAAACCATGTACAGCGAGATGACATACAGACACGAGTAGACAAGTTGCTGTATTATTTTAAAAAAATCAGTGCATCCATGACGTTAACATTACATATCATGCATTTCCACCTTGATACCACTTTGGCACAATTACCTCAGGAATGGGACAAACAAGGAGAGAGGTTCCACCGGGTGACCATGCCAATGGAAAAGAGATTCAAAGGCAAAAAAATTAAATGCATTGCTTGCGGTGGTTTGTTGGTTGTGACGGCCGTTTATTTTGGTGATGACTGTACTTAACAGCACATACAAGTCACATTAAAACGAAACGTCATTTATGTCTTTTGCCATGCAAAATTTTTACATGAAAAAAAATACCGTTTCGTCTGTATGTGATTTGTTTAAATGTTTGTTTGTGTTTTCAGTACACTTTTCTAAAACACTTGATGTGGGTTTTTTTTGTTACCAACTGCCTGTTTTATTGTTGTATGTCCATTCACTCAATCACAAACTTAGCAATCAGTCTGGTCAAACCACTTTTTTTGTTCTTGTATTGATTTCACGTACTCTCGTCGTCATACATGAGTGAGCGTGTTTTCAGTGCTAGAGACTATTATGAATGAGTGTGAATGTTCTCCTCAATGAATGGTTGCGAGTTTTGTTTTGGAAACAGGTTTTCATCTTAAGATGAATGGAATGAATGAAGATAGGTTGAATGTTAAGAAAACAATTTTGATTTAGGGAGTTGAAGTTTTGATATTGAAAGAAAAGTTTGAGGAAAAACTCCGAAAAATTTAAATTAAAAAAATGTAGTGTTTAAGAATTAAAGAAATAAGAAAAGTCTAAAGAAATTTTAAATTAAATTTAAGAAATGTAAAATTAAAAATATAATTTTAACTAATAAGTGACAAAATTAAAATAGTATAATAAAGTTTCATAATTTTTGATGGTGTTAAAAAAAAATGGAGTTGAATTGAATTTTTGCAAATTGTATATTAATTAACTTAAATAAATAAAACCACAAAATATTGGGTACCTGTTGGATAAAACTAAATTAAGGAATTAAATTAAAGTTTACCTCCTAAACCAATTAAACTTATACAACAAAGTCGCATAAATAGTTCTTTGGTGTTTACTCCTATCTCCATATAAACATTTCGTATTGAAATCAGCAACAATATCATTATTAATGCAGCTATGGCCAATTTTTTTCAATGGCATATTGCGAGATACAACCACGGCGTCTGGCGGCAGCAGCTTCATCTGTACTTCAACACCTACAACCATATGGCGGAAATGTTAACTTTATTATTAAAAAAAAAACTTTCTAGAAATATAAGGAAAATTTGTCTACATATAAATTTAAACTAAAAAATTTTTTCTACATTAATAAATTTTCCTATATATAAAAATTAGACTAAAAAATTTTCTAAATTAAAAATGTTCTAAATTACGTAATTGCTAAAATTAAAATTGTGTAAAATTTAAAATTAGAGCTAAAAATTTTCTAAATTTAGATTAAAACTAAATTAAAAAGTCTTTTAATATAAAATCAAACTAAAATTTTTTTTCGTATATTACGAAATGTTTGTAATTATAAAATTAAACTAAAAATTTTACTGCGTTAAGAAATTTTATGTATTTAAGCTAAATAGAAATAAATTTTGCTAAAAATTAATTTTCCTACCTAAATAAATATTTCTAATTATAAATTAAAAATTTTTTAGATATAACATTTTCTAACAGTAAAAATTTTTTCTAATAGTTATATATTGTTAAAATTAAAAATTTACATAAAATGAATTGGGCTAAAAATAAAAATTATGGTAAATATAAATTGTGCTAAAAATTAAATAGTGCTAAAATTCAAATTTTGTTAAAGCTAAAAATTTCATAAATTAAAGTAATTTTCTTAAATATGCATAAAATTAAGCTAAAATTAAAAATTGTCCTAAAATTAAAATTTGGCTAAAAATGAAATGCTGCTAAACTTAAAAATTTGTTTAAAGTAAAATTTTGCAAAAATATAAAAAAATAAAATAAATTTTGCTAAATATAATTTAAAATTTAAATTTTGAACACCTTAAAATTGAAGGTTAAATAAATGTTATATATCCCAATGTAGGAATCCAAACCAAACCAATTTTTTCTTATCATTAAGTGGGTTACCTCCAAATAAGATGGATCATAGGTAACAAGGTAGGGAGGACAAAAGGGGCAGAACACCTCGTCCCCAATCCCAAGGTAAGTATGGCCATCCGTCCCATTAGCGACCGTTTTTTTTTCAGTTTTTTAAAAATCGCACGTGAACATCTGTAGTGCGGTTTCCCTGAGTCTCAACAAGATCCCACCCCTCCGGCGAGCTAGGCCCCCTGCCAGCACGTGCGACCCGTTAAGGCTCAGGGAAACGGAAGCGGAAATTCCACCAGAACCGTACCATTACATGGTGCAGTTCTAAAATTTTGCTGTCAAAACCGAAAATCGCGAAACACAAAAATTGCCATATCACTATTGATTTTATTTGTTTAATTTTCATAGTTTAGGATATAAAATCTTTCATTACGTTAAAGAAATACGTTGTACTGATCCCACCCACACACACACTTACAATACATTCGTAATTTTTTAATTAAAAACAAAAATGTTCATTAGAAATAAGTCATATGGCTAAACAACGTTTGCCGGGTCAGCTAGTGTTCCTTCTAACAACTCGAGGCGATATAACTATGCCCGTCTGTCCTTCTCTCCATCCGTCCGTCTGTCTGTTAAAATCACGATCATTCACAAAATAAACCATTTACATGGGTAAACTTAGGATAATGTTGTCTATCATTATTACGAGCAGTGGCAAATCGAACATAATTATGCCATGATGTGTCCTAAAATATGGACACACCTTTGAAAAATACTAAAAGTTCAGTGCGTTTGTTGTAATAATTTATTACTAAATTTATCAAATTGTTTACTTTTCAAATACTTTGTTAAAATTTCTTATGAATCGTGCAAAAAGAACTTGTTTATTGAAAAATTGATCAAGTTGTTCTCAAGCTATGACAAAATAGTTTGAGAATTCTCTTCAAAAATTAAAAAAAAAATTAACAAAAACTTATCTATTTAATTTTAAATTTCGACTGTTGTGGTTAGGGGGCCATAACCCATTAAAAAAAACGAGTAAGAATATTATAGTCGCTCTAGACCGACTATACGATACCCTATACCATGCATTTAGAGGCCCTATCTTTTAAGCAGAATTAATTGGATATAAAAATAAGCATAAACCAAATTTGAGTGTCTATTAATTTTTTTTCCTTTGAATATGAAAAAGTTCATATCGGATGTTATATTTACATAGCGACTAGGTCAAAAATGGACGGATCGTGACCATATTTGGTAAGATCACTTATTTTTGCAAAAACCTATACACACCGTATTTGAGAAATATCCGTGCAATATTTTTGGTATTTGATAGATTTAAATGAAGATCGGGAAGCAGATTTATATGGAGTCTCTGACTAAGAATTGTCCTATACGGTTTATTTTTGCATTACTGATTAATGGGTGTAATAAACACATATAAACCCAATTTAACCGAGATCTATATGACAATTTGCATCATACGGCAATTTAAGTCGATTTCAAGGATGTCATATATATGGGGACTATGTCTGAACATGCACCGATTTTCGCAAATTTCAATACCGTTCATGCTGAAAGAAACTCACATACCAAATTTCATCAAAATACGTTCACATTTGCGACCTCTAGTTTGATTAGAAAGTCTACATGGACACACAGATAGTCAGACGGACAGACATCGCTAAATCGACTCAGAAAGTGATTCTGAGTCGATCGGTACATGATCGGTACAAAATGTGGGTCTAGGTCAAATATTTTTACCCTGACCACATAGTGGAATAGGGTATAAAAATATAGTCGTTATCAGATGTCATAAAAAAATTTTAATTTTGTTGCATAAGGCAATTCTGTTTTTTTTATACCCTCCACTCCAGTGTGCAGAGGGTATATATAAGTTTGTCATTCCGTTTGTAATAATTAGGAAAAAAATTTTGGACCCCATAAAATATATATATTTGTGATCCTTATAACAACCGGAGTTGATATAGCGATGTCCGTCTGTCCGTCTGTGGAAATCACGATGACGGCATCAATCGGGCAGCTAGGGTGCTCGTTGACATAGAAAATGATTATCTAACATCCTGAAAAGTTTGCTGTTTAAAATTGTCCAAATCAGTCGATCAGAGCCCGAGATTTGAATAAGAACTAAAAAAAGTATTGAAAAAATATAATTTTCTATGTTGTTCTTGTCACGATCACGCCCTCAATAGTGCAGCTACTGTGATCATTTCTAGTGAAAATGATTCACCAAATTCATGGGAAGATCCCTATTTCAAAAATCATTAAAATCGGTGGAACAGGTCCAGGGAAATCTCTGAAAAATTAAAAAAAAAATTAAAAATATGATGCTTCTATATTGTTCTTGTTGTTATTCTACATGTTGTATTGTTTTCATAGCTGAAATTGTTATTTTTGTGGTCGTTCTGGTAATAATATGTATAATAAAAACTAACCCTTTGTAAATTTTTTTATTAACTCTGGTAGAAAAACTTAAAAGTTTCCATTGTTTTGGCATCACTAAAAAAATTTGTTAGATCAATTCTGTTATCACCGCGAGCCTGTCTGCAAAATATCAAATCGAATGGGTCACGGGAAAGGGGCTAAAATCGATCCAAAATTTTTTCGACAAGCAGACACTACGAGTTAATATAAAGGGAGTAAAAATTCACCAACATCTAAAGCAAATAATGCTAAAATACCTAGTTGTTAATAAAAAAAAACATTGTAAATTTAGCAAAAAAAAATTTTATGTATAAATTTATTTAAAGAGAAAAACACAAAAATAACGTTTGATGTTGTATTTTTTGTGTGTAATATTTACATATACATACATAAACATATTAAATAATACAAATAATATACATATATTCTACATATGTATATCCATAACAACTGCATGTTAGAAATAAATCGGTATATTATTTTATATACATAAAATTCCGCAATATTTTGTTGTGGGGAAAATACATTTCTTTTGCATTAACAGAGTGTCACTTCATTTATCTCAGCGTGACTATGCCACAGTAGATGGCGCCACAATTTTTGTTTGTTCTAATTAGCTTTTCAATAGTTATTTCAATTTTAACATGAATGTTAATATTTTCAACTAGATATCATACAGAACAATGTTAAGTGTATGCACGGGCTGGTCTTTTATTTCACACGTCTTTTCATTATTCTTTTACAAATATGAACATAAGTTTGGCATATTAACTTTTTGTTGTCTTTACACAATAGAGTTACCGAGTTCATCAATGAGTTTTTTGCTTTCTAAACAGTTCTACATAGTTATATAGAATTATTATTCTGCTTTACCTACAAAATATCTGATTGCGATTACATCTAATTTTTAAAAATTGTTTATAATTACTAAAGCACTATTATTCACATAAATACAAAATTGCACTTTTTAAATTTTCCATTCAAATTTTAGAAATATCAATTCTAAAAACTGAAATTAAAATTTCAAATTATATATTAGAAAATATTAATTGAATTTCAGAAAATCATATCAAAACGTCGGAAATAATAATTTTAAATTTAGAAGACATCAATGGCACACAATTTGAAATTCCAAAAAAACACAAAATATGTTTACATTTAAAAAATGTTTACATTTAAAAAAAATATTGGCATTGGCATAATAGCTTTTCAGTAACTTCTTTTAACGATAGTCGAATCGTTAAAAAAAAAAAAATAGCAAAATTATCAGTAAAATTTTTAAACGATATTTGCTATTGTTAAAGTCCCTGTTGTTGTTGTCTAAACGACAACCATTTTTGTGTTTTTATTCAATCGATAAAAACTCAAATTTTTAGGTTGAAATGTCGTCATACATAAATAAAAATCATAAAATAAGGAAAATATTTTGCTTCTATTAAAAAACTTTTTTATATAAATAAAAAAATTAAATAGCATATTCGATTCATTAAAATTTAAAGTTTTTCAGAAAATTAAGATAACAAATTATTTTATTTAAAATGTTTGGGACATTTGGTTTTTGCGTTTGGCATCCCTAATTTAATTATTTATTAATATAAATTTATTCTATATGTTTTCCAAATATGGCAATATAAAAAATCCATACAGAACATAAAATCCTTTATATTCACGAGTATTTCAATATATAACATTTTTTCTTAACAGAAGGAATACAAAAGGTGAAAAAATTGTGTTATTGGCGTTAACAGCAGTAATGTTAAATTAATAGAATTAGGCCACAAATGGTTTTTGTGGCTGTTATTTGCAACTAATAAATGTTTACAAAAAGAAACATGTTGTTGGTAGTAATGAAGCAAAGAAAACAATATAGAGAATTAGCTATTTATTACCAATGGTATCCCTTAGAGAAGTTTATAAATAATGGTAATGGTGAATTATCCATTAATAATGTGAACCCTTTTTATATTTAAATCTAATATATTTGAAATTTCGTACACAAATAAATGGAAGTAAATTTTTTTATCATAACAGAAACTTTATAGCTGTCATTAAATACGATTAAATACGATTGATACAATCGAAAATGCAGTTGTATATTAGGGTGGCCCTTTTTTATATGGAGAAAAAAAAGTGTTCAAACTCTCGGTTCCAATCCCCAGAAATATGCGAATAGCAAAAAAAAAGTGAGAAATACAAAGATTTGGGTCAATCAAAAAAACATTTAGAGGTGGCTCAACGCGATTGAAAATTTCAAGTGTGTTTTATATGGGGAAAATATGACTTTCTTTCAGATTTTACGAAAATTTCGTTCTATAGTTTCTGAAAAATTGTTATATAATTCGAGATCAACATTAAATTATCTTTCAAAAAAGCTATAAAACTTCAAAATCGAAGAAAAGCTCGCCAAGAAATAGCAAATGACACCGACCACTTTTGTGTTAAAAAAAACTAGGTCATGAAATTTGATGGCATATTTTTCAACATTGGGAAATTAATTAAATCCAACATTTTGTTTTAGTTTCGATACCTGTATGTACTCAGATATGAAGTATTGTTTCATTTCCACCTTGTTAACCTATTAAGCATTGAGACCGAAAAGGAATTTTTTTTTGATAAAATTTTGAAAACTTCTTTTTCAAGTTTTGAAAAATTTTCTTAAACAAAATTTAAAAAAATTCACCTACCTCTACAAGATCTTGTTAAATGCATGTCAGGAACTTACTGTGTGAATTTTTAGGTAAATCCCTGTGCCAAAATTTTTTTGGCAAGGATTTTATTTTTGCGGATTTGGAGAAAAATGGGATTTTTGTAAAATATTCTGTAAATGTACTCTTTCTAAATACTTTGTATCAAAAATTCATCACTTTTCTACTTTTAAATGTTATATTTTATCTTAGTAGCCTAGGGTTTCGGAAAAAAATAATATGACCCCATTAACCCTTTTGGAATTGGGGGCACATATGAACCCAAGCTAATAAAAGACAATTTATTAAAAAAATTCAAATATTTTGTAATTGCTGCTGAATTTTTAGATAGGATGCTTAAAATATAATAACCAAAAGTGTTGAACTTCCGTTCCTGAAATTTGGGATAAATCTGAGAACGTTGTCTATAACAAATAATTTGGAACTGGATAACGCTGTGGAACTACTCACTAGCTCGGTGCATGAAGCTGCTTTTATGTCAAATCCAAAATGTAATCTTTCAGACTTAGAAAACAAAGTTAAACTTTCATCAGAAACACGCGAGCTAATTAGAACTAAATGAAGATTAAGAAAAACTTGGCAACTAAGCAGAAATCCGTACGACAAAAGGTTACTAAACCATGCAACAAAAAATCTTAGAAATCATTTAGCCAACTTAAAAAATAAATCTATTGAAGATGTTTTTGACAATATAAATACAGATAATAACAATGGGCACAATTTGTGGAAATCAACCAAATTTTTGAAAAGACCAACGAAAAGAAATCCCCCATTCAAAGATGATAGTGGTACATGGTGTCGATCTGATGCAAGTATGGCAGAAGCTTTTGGCAAACATCTTTTTAAAACATTTGAAATTCACCCATTCGACAACTATGCGGTAGATGAAGAAATTGCCCGATATCTAGGTGCTCCATGCCAAATGAGCTTGCCAATAAAACATATTTCGCCTTCGGAAATCAAAGCCGAAATAAAAATTTTGAATATCAAAAAATCTCCCGGATATGATAACATAGACGGGAAAGGTATAAAAAATCTTCCATAAAAAGCCATTATATTCCTAACAAAGATTTATAACTCAATTTTACAATTAAATCACTTTCCATCGCAGTGGAAATGCGCTGAGATTATTATGATAAAAAAGCCAAATAAGCCAGAAAACGAAATCACTTCATATAGACCAATAAGCTTTTTAAGTATTTTTTTCAAAACTAAAAAATATTTTTGCGTTGCTTGTCACCAATTCTAGAAAATCTGAGAATTATTCCCGAATACCAGTTTGGGTTCAGACCACGTACACCAGAACAATACCACCGTGTAATAAACGTTATACGAAAATCTTTCGATGAAAAAAATACTGCTCTGCAGTTTTCTTAGATATACAACAGGCATTTGACAGAGTGTGGCACACTGGTCTGTTATCAAAAATAAAAAGACCTCTTCCAGCTACCTTTTATTCCATCATCAAATCTTATTTAGAGAATAGAATGTTTTACGTAAAAATTCAAGATGAGAAATCTAATATTCCAGATATAAGAGCAGGCGTCCCTCAGGGCAGCGTTCTTAACCCGGTGTTATACACGATCTTTACAGCAGACATGCCAGTTCTGGAACAAGTAAGCGTTTCAACATATGCAGATGATACTGCAATATTAGCTACAGATGAATCCTGTTCCATGGCTTCCACTTGTGTACAAAATGAGTTAAATTTGTTAGAATCCTGGCTAAGAAAATGGAAAATTAAAGTAAACGCAGAAAAAACTGTACACGCCTTACAATAAAAAATATAGCCTTACAATAAATAATATGCAAATCCCTAATAAGGATTGTGTAAAATACCTTGGAATGCACATGGATCGTCGTCTAACGTGGAAGCAACACATAAAAGCCAAAAGGCAACATTTAAACATGAAAAATAGAAAACTTTTCTGGTTACTCGGTCCAAAATCACAACTGAATATAGAAAATAAATTAAGACTTTACAAAGCAATTTTGAAACCTGTATGGACCTACGGCTTTCAGCTCTGAGGAACCGCAAGCAACTCAAACATTGAGATACTTCAACGATATCAATCCAAAACCCTAAGACTTATTGATCAAGCTCCATGGTTTATTACAAACGAAGCAATACATAACGACCTTAAAATTCAAACTGTTAAGGAAGTAATAAAAACTTTAAGTGAGAAATATTTGTCTAGACTTAGTAACCATGTTAACCCTCTAGCTATTGCATTACTGGACGACTCAAATGAATTCCATAGATTGAAAGGATACCACATCTTAGACCTTCCTTTTCGAAATGAAATATTTGTTAACAATCAATATTTTCTTTGTTTTATCTTTGTATATTGTTTATATGTAAATACTGTAAGAATATTTAAATCTTGTTAGTTAAATATAAGTTAAATTTATGTTACAAATATAAATATTTTAAATTTATTAGTAAAACTTTTAAGTTTTCTCGTTATAAATGCTGTAATTATGTTTGTTTATATCTGTTAAACAGAAGATTTTCTGAACTTATTGTTGTACTTTCTGGAGTACATCTGCAAATGTTATTATTAAACTAGTGGATTGTGTGGCGCCTAGGCGCCCGTTTATTTTGACTTTAACAAACAAATTTTTTTTCCCCTTTCAAAATTTTCCTATATTTTATATATTTAAAAAAAATTAATTTTAATGTTTTTAAAATTTAAAAAAAAAAAAAAAAAAAAAAAAATCGGAAAACAGTTGTAAAAAATACAAACCAAAAACTTCGATTTTCAAATGAAGTTTTGTAAAAGGTCCTTTTATGTATATTTTCGCATAAGTTTGCCAGTAGCCAACCTTTGCTTTATATTTTCTGCTTCTATACATAAGGAGTTTTTAATATTATATGATTTCAAAAAAATATTTTATTTTGATAGAAACTCGGTAATTTTAGTCTTAATAATTTAGTAATTTAATTTATGTTTTATAACTTTTTAAAATGCATCAAAATAAGTAAACTTATTCAACTAAAAAAAATTTTTAAACCTTTCGGACAAAACAAACAAAAAATACTACGGTTATAACGAACTTAGTCTATAACGAACTAATTTGGCCGGTCCCGCCGAGTTCGTAACCGAACTCCATTTTATTGTAGGAAAAATAGAATAGCATAGAAAAAAAACGTTTTATAGCAAGGTTCCTAAAAGTTTCTTAAGGGGGGGGTTTAAAGGTTTTAAAATTAATTAATTGCATAATTCTTTTTTGAAGACATGAATACACGTTATAGCATAACATTTAAAAAATCTTTGAAAAATTTTTCAACTAAAAATTTTAATAAATAAGTCCGTGACAGCCAATATCCTGAGGCGTTGTTGTTTTGCGGTGAACATCATAACTCGTTACCGGACCATGTGAAAAAAAAAATCGAAATGCGTTTAAAAGGTGACATGTTTCCTGAAGTCGTGACGAAGAGTTTTTCAATTTTTTTTGCAGCATTTTGAAGTGAAAAACGATTTTTGCTATACAATTTCGGGAATTAAAAAATGGGGAAGAAAATGGAATTAAAAAAAAAAACTTCGTGGTTACCTGATGATTTTTGTGTAGATATAGTGTCTAAAATTTCAAAAGAATCGGTCAAGAAGATGTTCACGGACTTCGAACATTTATTTGCGAGAAAATCGGTTTAAAGTTTTTTAAAAACTGATTTGTATACTATATACCCTATGAGGCCGGTCGCTGGAAACGCTGTATCTTCTTAAGTTTTGTTCTGATTTACTTTGACACAACACTCTCGACATGTTGTACATTCAGGAAGAGAAATACAAAAAAAGGTTTTAAAACCTACCACCCCTTAAGGAAATGCAAACACCAATACACCAACGTACACAAAAAAGAAAAAAATATTTCATATTTCATCATACATGTAAACTGAAAAAAAAGAGAATTACATTTTTTGCAAAGTTATCCATGAAGTTTTACTTCAAAAAAAAAATAAAAAAAATCGCTTTTAATTCTTCCATTATAATTTCAATAAATTATTCAAATTAAAATCTTAAATATACCTTTTTACGTAATTTATGTTTGTCCAAATTTTTTTAAAAGCATATTATGCAAAAATTAATATTATGAGTGAAAAAAAATTATTTTCCCACCTCTCTTTTAAAATTACAATGTAATTTAATTGTGCAAAGTTACAATAATTTAAATTTTAACCTAAATATTGCACTATTTTTTCAAAGGCTTTTCAATACAGAGCTATAAACGAAATCATACGTTGGACAACAACAAAATCTACATTGAAGATCTCTTTTTTCTCAAATATTTATCAAAAAAAGCATGCTCTTTGGTAAGTGCTGGCCATCAATGAACTGAGCGAAAGTGCTCTTAACAATACAAAACAATTTTGAGATAAAAAACAAAACAGACAAACGAAGAAGTTTAGTAAGTGTTGCCAATTTTGACAACTTATTGTAATTTCGACGATCTTGAAATTTTGCCAATTTTGACAACTTATTGTAATATCGACGATTTTGCAATTTGTTAAAATGATTTGTTAAATTTGTAAAAATGATGATTGAAGATTTAAAATTATCAGTAGTATAAAAATTACGATTTCAAGGGTTACCAATTAATGGGTTGTTTATCGAAAATTGATAGTTTTTGTTCAGTGTAAATGGAAATTACAAAGTATGTATAGTTTTAATTCTGGGTCAAGTCGTTTCAAAACGGAAATACCTTGAATAGCATCTCTATTTAAGATTTAAGTTTCAATTACGCGATACTTTAAATCTATATTATATGTTTCAGCTATAGATACATGTCAATAAAATTATTTAGTTGATTGGTGTGTTAAATTTTTTTCGTTGAAATTTCACCACTAATACATTAGAAATAACCAATGCTGTAATAATATTCGTAATATGAATGATATAAATAAATTTGATTGTTTCCTTTTGTAATATTTTGTAGAGTTTTATTTTTATTATCTTGACAATTTCTTGTTTTCAAAATGACGATTTTGGCGATTTAGTTTCCATAATTGTCGATTTTCAGAAGATTTTATCAGCAGCACTGGTTGGTAACATAGAAGAGAGAAAATTGTGTGTGGGTTTGTATAAAATGAGAAAGATTAAATTTTGTTTGTGTATTTCGCATAGCTTTGTAGGGAGTGCTATGTGTATTATTTCAGCGTTACAGAATCAGTCAGTCAGTCAGTGAGTCAGGGATCAGCGTAAATATATATAAGATTTTCATCAAACTTGCTTATTATCGTATGTATATAGATAGATTGCAATTTAAATAAACTAACAAAAAAAAATTTTTCGGTCTCAAAGCTTAATAGGTTAACAAGGTGGAAATAAAACAATACTTCATATCTAAGTACTAACAGATATAGAGACTAAAACAAAATGTTGGCTTTAATCAATTTCTTAAAGTTGCAAGAAAATTCCATCAAATTTCATTATCTAGCTTTTTTTGGCACAAAAGTGGTCTGGGGCATTTGCTATTTCTTGGCGAGTTTTTATTCCATTTTAAAGATTTATAGTTTTTTGGAAAGATAATTTAATACTGATCGCGAATTTTATAACAATTTTTCGGAAAACTTAAACTATAGAACGAAATTTTCGTTAAATCTGAAAAAAAAAAATCATATTTTCCCCATATAAAACACACTTAAAATTTTCAATCGCGTTGAGCCACCTCTAAATGTTTTTTGATTGGCCCAAAACTTTGTATTTCTCACTTATTTTGCTATTCGCATATTTCTAGGGGGTGCGACCGAGAGTTTGAACACTTTTTTTTTATTAAGGGCCACCCTATTGTACATATTCGGGTCGTTATTTTACTTTTTTCTGTGGGAGGAAGTTATTGATTGATACGAATAATGGCAGGTTTTTAGGTAAAGTGCTTATTTCTGTTAGCAACAAACAACAAGTCAAACTATTTCAACGTTGACCACACATCTGCAGCCATTAGCAATTCAATCCCTAATTTTCGTTTTATTTTTCATTTCCTTTCAATTAAATTGGATTATAATCTTCTGTAAAATAACATCATATATATATATATATATAAGATAACTATAATATCCGATCTAAATATAAATCCAGAAAATTTAAAGCAATCGCTTCCTTAAGGCTGACAACAAAAATGCTTCTTTAAGTGTAAAAAGAGTGTTAAAGTACGAGAACGCAAACGAAATATCTAATGTTGATTTTATTATATTGTATTGTATGTTGTATTATATTGTATTCTATATAAAACTGTATAAAGGGACGATACTAGCGGTAAAACACAACTAATTCAGGTCACGTAGTTAAAATTTCATAAACACTTGCACACATCTAAAAAATGGTGAGTGAGACCAAAAAGATTTACATTTATATTTTAAACTGATATTGGGTATTATGGTTAGGTTATGATAAATTCAGTTGTTATTTCTGTACATTTTATTAATGTGATAAAGTACAACAAAAAAAAATCATTCGTTTGTACCTAAACTTATCTAGTTAAAATACTCCTCACATTTACGTAGATCTACATTCGTGTTATGATGAATTTGTGGGACTTAAAATCAAATAAGCTTAGGGAATAACAAATTTGTGAAAATAAATAATTAGCTGGGAATATTATGAATAATAAAAAGAAAACAACATGAACAAATAACAACAAAATAAACTTCTATTTCTATAAAGTAAAACTTTAGTTACAAAAACGTTTGTAATTCGATAGGTTTTTTGTAACACATTTTTATACCCTATACCACTCTGTGCTCAGGGTATAATGACTTTGTGCTGATGTTTGTAACTACCAAAAATATTTGACCCTGACCCACCTTTTATTATATCGATCGACTCAGAATCACTTACTGAGTCGATTTAGCGATGTCCGCCCTTAAGCCCGTCTGTCCGTCTGTGTGTCCATGTGCAACTGTGGATATATTTTAATGAAATTCGGTATATAAGCTTTTATTGGATATAGGATGAATGCTGTTGAAAATGGTGAAATTCGGTCCATGTTCAGACCTTGTTCCCATACAAATGACCCCTATGAAATCGATATAAATTGCCATAAGATCCAAATTATCATATAGATCTCGGTCATATTGGGTTTGTGTGTGTTTATTACATCCATTTATCAGTTAGCAAAAAACAAACCCCATATGGCAATTTTTGATCATAGCCCTCATATATAGCTGCTTCCCGATTTTCACTTAAATTAATCAAAAACTAAAATATTTCACAGATTTTTCTCAAATTTTGCAAAAAATAAGTGACGTTACCAAATATGGTCAGGATCGGCCCATTTTTCGACCTGGTCCCCATATAAATATAGCATCCGATATGAACTTTTTCATAATCAAAGAAAAAAAAATTACTAACAATGCCACTCAAATTTCGTTTATGATTATTTTCCATATATAATTAGTTGGATGGAAGAGATAGGGTCTATAAGGTATCGTATGGTCGGCCTAGACCGACTAGAATTTTCTTACTTGTTTACTTTTGTTTTTTAATAAGTGAAACTTTTTGAAAGTTTTATGTTAACTTAGTAACTTTTTTAATTAGTTTTCTATTTAAAATGTAAAAGACAGTAAGCACAATCAATTGATTTTTTCAATCAATGTGGTTGCTACTCCCATTGTGACAAATATATAAATATGGTGAGGGAAAATTGCTGTGGGTTTTAGAACACCTGTGAAATTTGAATCAGTATCATTAAGAACATTATTTACATGCTTTATTTGTAGTATTTTTTTGTTTTTTGTTTTGTAGAGTTTATTCTCTTCATTTGATATCCGTATTAATGTATTTGAAAGTTATATATCATTTTAAACTTGTAAGACCTTTCAAAGAGACACAAGTGTACGTAAATTTTTTGCATATTGTATCTCATCTAATGAAGCATAACCAGCAATCGCTTTCAAAAAGTTCCTCGTAGAGTGTGTCGATGAAAATCTTTATTAAAATCAAGAAGTCCATTTGTATTCAAAACGAGGTAGTTTCTAAACAAAAACATTTTTAGGCAGTAAATAGCTTTCGTTATCCATCGAGCGTGACTAGTAGCTCCCGGTGGGTTGAAATTATGGTTAAATTTGTTTTAACCTATGAATTATATAACAATTACCAAAAATTCATTGTAATCTCTTCTGAGTTATTTTTCGCCCAATTGAAGTAAACAAAATAAATTGATTTCAATTTGGATGTACACTGCAATTTTGGCTCATGCGTTATTTTACTCGACCATCTTCTGTGACAATAAGCGGAAAATGGCAAATGTAGTTCATATTTTTGAAGAAGCGAAAGAGGAATACGAGGAGTGGTATTCCGTTGATGAGATCGCCGAATTTTTCGAAGAAGACAGTGAAAAAGAGAGTAAAGAAGAAGATGTTGATAGCTAGAAATAATTTAGAGGACAGCAACGACAGCGGAAATCAATATCGTGCTCATCGAATACATGTTGTTGGCTTCGTAGGTGTAAAAATAATCACCTTGACATTAAAACAAGTGAATAAAGAACTCTTGACGAAATATTTAAATCATTTCGTCACACCTGAAACAACAAAGTTTTTCGCAACCTTCGGCTTGTCAACAGACCTTATTGCCACCCATCCAGGTACATGGTAAGAGCGCGATGACTACCAGCAACCACCAGAAATACTGCATAAATAACATGTTGTCAACGACGTGGCCGGAAGAGGCGTAAAACTAATAGAGGTATAGCAACGTGTTGTGTCGTAACGAGAGCAAAAATCATTTTTGCTTCAGGTCGTCCACCCCATGAGAAAAACCAGTAATAAAAGTTGTTATTACATAATAATTTAAACTAGCAAATTCCAGCACTCGAAATTCGAGTGCAATTTCAAGGCAGCTTTATTTTTCAACTTAACCAATTCAGAAAACAAAACATTTATGGTTTTTTATTATTGCGAATGAAGATAACAAAGTCATTAACAAACACATTAACAAATTTAATAAAACACACATAGCATATGTATAATTTTATATATGTGTTAGTAGCAATTTTAAATGCAATTTACTCAAAATAATGGAAAAAATTTAAAATCCGAAAATCTGCTGAACAGCTAAAAAGAAATACCTATCAAATGATATACGTTTGACCAAAATCGGGATAAAATGGTGGAACAAAATATCGGTCACAAGTATCCTCCTAGCCTATTAATTTTATAGATACCGAATCAAACTTCTCGATTTCATAAAAAAATCTTACATTTTGTATGGAAGCCCCCTTAAGATATGAAGATATTGGCTAGTTATATTAGAAAGAAATGGTGGGGAGGAAAAATTAATTGGAGTGAGTTATAATTTGCCCCTTCTAGGGGATCCTAGGCGGTGAAAGGCCAAATTTAACAATTTCATAAAACCACCATATATTAATGGGAGCTCCTTTACAGGGTGGAGATAAGGGGCCGGTATGTTTTACGAAAATGTTAGAAACACAAACTTATGTTGGGGAACTCTTGAAGGACTTCTAGATAGTTACAGGACTTTTTCTTCTATGTGTTTATAGATGGTAATAAAAATTTTGTATGGGGGCAACCTTAATGATAGGAGAGAGAGTGGGTATGTATGTTCTAAAAAAAATTTGGTGGGTGGAAAATAAATGTGAATCGATCATACATTGGACCCATTTAGGGGCACCTTAGAAGCTGTGGTGGCCAATTTTTCTAGAATTCCATAACATTTTAAACTTTATATGGGAGTTTCCCTAAGGAGTTTCTTTATGGGAGTTTCCTTGGGCAAAATTGAGGGAGTGAAAAATTAAGCTACGGAGTTTTTTTTTTAATTTTTAATTTTTTTTTTTCCTTTTTGCAGCCACCTTGAGTTCATAGCTGTCATTGTTTTAGTTATTATGGTCGTTGATTCGTTCGGCGCCTCCGCCGAATCTTTTGTAAGTACCTAATATTTACTTACCGCATTACCTATCATAAACAATTTCTTATTTAAAATATTAATATAAAAAAAATTTGGTTAGCAAACAGGAGGAACTGTATTTAAATTGAATCACTGAAATTTAAAACAGCGATAATTAACCGTTGTGTCAGCAGCTGTTGGGTTTTATCCACATCGACAGTAGATGTACCCGGGTACTTCATACGTTTTGTATGGCAGATAGTTGCTTTTGATATACAAATATTAACTACTACCTGGATTCTTGTAATTTTCTGTTTTTTTTTTTTTTTTATTTCTTGGAAATATTGTCTAGTTAACAAAACTTTTATCATAATTTGGGAAAAAAAAAATTTGGTACCTAAATAATCCATTTTTACCAAAAATGGGAATTGCCAAAATCCATAAAAATTTAACAATTTCCAAATTCTTTTTTAATCCTTGTAATTTGATCCCTTTTTACAAAGAAAAATAATTAACATTGAATTTTCATTCGCAAAATTCCGTTATATTTGAACTGAAAATCAACCGCTCTTGCTCATAGTGCTATTTTTAGTACCTGCGCAGAATAATTATAACTCATAAAATATTTGTTCAATGTAAACATATTTTTTTTTGGAATGTGTAGGAAAACACGTCTACTAACAGGAACAAAAGGGTATTTGGGAATATCTTGCCTACCTACCCTTGCACAACCAGTTTTGCAGGCAGAAACATGATTTTTTGCGCAGGTTTCGTTTTGAGTAGGTTTGTATGCATAAGTCAGTTTATGTGCGATTTTTGAAGTGTAAAGACCTAAAAATTTATTTTGTGCGGCAAATATATAAAAAGTGAAAATAAAATGGCAGATGGTGAGTGGCTAGCTCCGCGTCGATTGAATGCACTACCGTATGAGGAGCAGCGTGACTATATACGCACACTTGTTGAGGCTTCTGACTCCGAAGAGAGTGACCACGAACAAGCGGTAGATCAAGAAGACTTAGAAGGAAATATTGATGACATTGGTGGTGAATCATCTGACGCTGAACAAGTCCAGGAAATTCAGTATCACCTAGAGGACGAGAGGGATTCAGACGAGGAGTATGAAGAACCGCCACTTGAAACTGGTGATTATTATACGGCAAGAGATGGCAATGTATGGTCGTCAATACCACCAATACCTGGACGAATACGTGCGCACAACGTTCTAAGAAGTCGCAATCCTGGACCAGTGCCATCGACAAATGGCTTGACAATGGCAGAAACCTTCAATCTTATGATGTCAAATGAAATATGTGATGTTATTATTCGAGAATCAAATAGAAAGGCAAGGCAAACTTTTGATGCGTACAATCAGCAGCATCCAGATGCGGAACCACGAATATGGGTGCCTATAACTGAAGTAGAATTTCGTGCATATTTGGGTGTGCTTTTGATGGCTGGCGTATGTCATTCCGGTTATGTTCATACCACTGACCTGTGGAAAACAACTTCACATCCATTATTTCGTGCATCAATGAGCTTACGCAGATTTTGGGCAATCAGCCGCTTCATACGCTTTGATAACGGAAACACTCGGAATGCACGCAAACAAAATGATAAGGCAGCTGCAATTACAGACGTATTCCTGATGCTAAATGCCACTCTGCGCAAGTATTATATATGTGGCACAAACGTTACCGTAGATGAGCAATTATACCCATATCGTGGTGGAACTGGCTTCACACAGTACATTCCATCCAAACCATCCAAATATGGGATAAAAGTGTGGTGGGTCTGCGACGCCATTTCATCATATCCCGTGCAGGTAAATCAGTGTTCATACATTCATTTTATTATATCAACTTGTTGCAAATAAACTAAATGACTAATTCAAATTTCATTTTTCAATTTTTATTTTTTCAATACAGGGTCAAATTTATACTGGAATGGCAGCGTCCGGCGAACGTGAAAGAAACGTTGGTGAGCGTGTTGTGAAGGACTTAGTTGTCAACAATTTTGGTGGAAGTGGGCGAACAGTGGTATGCGACAATTTCTTTACAACATATAACTTAGCAAAAACTTTGATGGTGGACAACAGTTTGGCTTTGTTGGGCACTTGCAACAAAAGGCGTATGTTCGTGCCAGCATCATTTGCCAATCCTAAAGGACGTGAAGCAGAGTCTACGCTATTTGGATTCTGTAACAACATGACGATGTGCTCATACGTCCCAAAAAAAAATAAGGCTGTTGTGATGCTGTCTACTTGCCACGACACTACAGAAACTGCAGGTCCAAAACGGAAACCATTGCTCATACTTGATTATAACAAACATAAAGGCGGCGTGGATAATATGGATAAGTGCTTGACTGAATATTCAACCAAACGGCGCACAAATAGATGGCCTTTAGCATTTTTTTATAATATGCTTGACGTAGCTGCGTATGCTGCGTATGTTATATATATGGAAAACAACCCCCATCTAAAACCATCTACCAACCGCCGTAGGATATTTCTGCAGCAGCTCAGCGATCAGTTATGCAGACCACAAATCGATATAAGAGCGGACAATAGCCATATTACGCGCATATTTTCTACTAGACACGCTATGGAAGCATTATATGGTATGCCCTTGAAGATGAATGTTGGTGCACAAGAGGAAGAGGAACGTGACAGTTCTGGCCGCATAAAAAGAAAAGGAAACTGCTATATTTGCATTGCAAAACGCCAAACGAGAAAAGTATGTGCAATTTGTAATAAGCCTGTGTGCGCAGAGCACTCGAAGGATCATCCACAATGCCTCAGATGCTGCTAAAATTCATAAAATATATTTTTTACTTTCATTATAATGATTTTCTATAAATAAATAAACAAATTTCCATAAAATAAACTAAATATTTCCATTTATTTCTATATATTTGTATGAATTTTCATAGAAGTACCTGGGTACATCAGCTGTTGACGCTAGGTCATTTTCTAGTAACTGGGTTATATTTTCCAAACGGTTGGTCCAATTGACCTGAAATTTCACACCAATATCAATTACATATTTCCAAGCTATGATACGAAGTTTCATCAAGATTGGACCAGCCGCTTGGAAGATATAGCAATATAAAGTGAACTTTGCCATTTATTTCTATATATTTGTATGAATTTTCATACAAGTACCCGGGTACACCAGCAGTCGACGCCATTCCACTAACTTGAATTTGGGCTGTATCGACTGAACTGCTGCTCCAATCTTGATGAAACTTTTCCACATGATGCAAAAGTGTATGGTTGAGGATATCATGAAATTTCAGGTCAATCGGACTAACCGTTTGGAAGATACAGGAAAATTAAAGTTGCAAATGTACCCGTGGGCTCTACGATCGACACAACGGTTAATAAATAAAATTTTTCTTTTTTTCTGAAACCTTTTATGGCTCAATATACTTAAAATTGTCATAGCGGAATATTTATTTTTTATTTGTAAAAGGAAAGCCTACTCTAATAATAGAAGTTAATTCATTCTATGAAAAAAATCATCATTGACCTAATAAAAAACAAGTAAGAAAATTATAGTCGGTCTAGACCGACTATACGATACCCTATACCATGCGTTTAGAGACCCTATCTCTCAGGCCCAACTAACTGAATATAGAAAATGAACATAAAACAAATTTGAGTGGGATTTTTATTAATTTTTTCGGCTGCAGATAGGAAAAAGTTCATATCGGATGCTATATCTATATGGGGACTAGGCCCAAAAATGGACCGATCCTGACCATGTTTGGTAAAGTCTCTTGTATTTTGCAAAAATATATACAAACAAAATTTGAGAAGAATCAGTGCAATATTTTTGTTTTTTAATAGATTTAAGTGAAGATCGGGAAGCAGCTCTATATGGGGAATATGACTAAGAGTAGTCCAATAGTGATCATTTTTGGACTACTCATTAATGAATGTAATAAACGCGTACAAACCCAATTCGAGTAAGATCTATATGACAATTTGGATCTTATGGCAATTTATATCGATTTCATAAGGGTCATTTGTATGGGGGCTAGGTCTGAACATGGACCGATTCTCACCAATTGAATAGCGTTCATCCCATGGCCGATTAAAGATTAAATACCAAATTTCATCAAAATATATTCATATTTGCGACCTGCAGTTTGATTACAAGCTTTACATGGACACACAGACGGACGGACGGACGGACGGACATCGTTAAATCGAAACAGATAGTGATTCTGATTCGATCGGTATAATTAAAGATGGGTGTAGGTCAAATATTTTTGGTTGTTACAAACAGCAGCACAAAGTCATTATACCCAAACCACATAGTGGTATAGGGTATAAAAACAATAAATTAGATATTATAATAAATACTGGACAAAAAAGTAAAACAATTAACTATAAACTGAAATGGTATAGGAACTTGAAGGTTAAGTAACGGTATGCAAATGGTATCCGTGTCGTATAATGGCTATAATATTGAGTTTATGATATAGGCGCAGGTTATCAAAAATTCTTAACACTCTTCAATTTTATAGCTTTTATTACTAATCCTGAATATTAATTACGGAAATGACACTTAAAACATTTCAAAAAAAAAATTTTGAAATTCCATAAGCAAACACAGCAAACAGTTTAGAACAGTGTGTCCCGAAGAAGCTCCAATGAGCATAATAGCAATGGTTTACCTCAAATGTATTTATAGCCTATACCAATGGATGAGGGTATAATGAATTTATTCTGATGTTTGTAACTACTATATTACTACTATATTGACCTCAAAATCACTTTCCAAGTCGACTTAGTGCAGTCCGTCCATTCGTCTGTCTGTCTATTCGTCTAGCAATCTAAACCCTGCAATTAAACTACAGGTCGCAAATATGAATATATTTTGATTAAATCTAGTATATAGACTTTTATTCACCAAAGACGAACGATGTTGACATTGGTGAAAAGTGGTACATGTTCAGAACTAGCCCACATAACAATCAGCCTTATCAGACTGACTAAAATTGTCCTAAGATCCAGATTATCATATAATTATCGATAAAAATGTGGTGTATTTCTGTCCGTTAAACCCTGTAGGACCATTATTGTACCATATACCACTATCTGGTCCGTCTGTCCATCTGTGTGTGCATGTAAACCTTGTAATCAAACTACAGGTCGCAAATATGAATACGTTTTAATGAAATTCGGTACGTAAGCTTTCATCGGTTATAGAATGAACACTGTTAATTTTGGTGAAATTGGGTCCATGTTCAGACCTTGTCCCCATACAAATGACCCCTATGAAATCGACTTAAATTGCCATAAGATCCAAATTATCATATAGATCTCGGTCAAATTGGGTTAGTGTGTGTTTATTACACCCATTTATCAGGTATCTTAAAATAAACCCCATATTGCAATTCTTTGTCAGAGCCCCCATATAAAGCTGCTTCCCGATTTTCACTCTATCAAAAAACAAAAATATTGCACAGATTTTTCTCAAATTTGGTTTGTATATATTTTTTCAAAATATAAGTAAGCTGACCAATTATGGTCACAATTGGTCCATTTTTTGACCTAGGCCCTATATAAATATGGCATCCGATATGAACTTTTTCATATCTGCAGCCAAAAAATATTAATAATAATGCCACTAAAATTTGGTTTATACTTATTTTCTATATCCACTTAGTTGTAAGAAGAGATAGGGTCTCTAAACTATGGTATAGGGTATCGTATAGTTAGTCTGGACCGACTATAATTTTCTTACTTGTTAATCATAGTTCCCCTTTGAAATATATCAAAGAAACAAATTTACACAGATTTTTTAAAATTGTATTCATATGTTTTTACTAAATATGGTCCATCCGTTTGTAGACCTAGACTCCAAATTAAAACAACAACAGATATGAACTTGTTCAAACTAATAACTATACCATTAAATTTTGGTTTATGCTTTTTTCCTATATCCAGTTATTGCCTCAGTTTAGTTGGATCGATACAAATGGTATAGTGTATAGTGTAATCAGCCTAAGTCGACATCCCAAAGAAAAATTAAAAAAACATATTTAAGTGGTTATTTCACCTTTTTGTAGGGTTTTTTTTTTTTAATTACGGAAATGACACTTAAGGTATGACCTCTCTGTAAAAAAAAATTTTTCTCGCTTTTTTTAAATTCGAGTTATTTTTGGAGTTAAAGAGCTATTATTGTATACATATGTTTGTACGACAGAATAGAAAATTCTTGTAATAAAATTTTAAATGCGTTTTTCTCGAAATCACTTTTTACACCCTATACCACTATGTGGTTTGGGTATAATGACTTTGTGCCGCTGTTTGTAACTACCAAAAATATTTGACCTAGACCAATCTTTTATTATACCGATTGACTCAGAATCACTTTCTTCGATTTAGCGATGTTCGTCCGTCCATCCGTCCGTCCGTCTGTGTGTCCATGTAAACCTTATAATCATACTACAGATCGCAAATATGAATATATTTTGAGGATATTGGTATATAAGCTTTTATTGGCCATAGGATAAATGCTATTGAAATTGGTGAAAATCTGTCCACGTTCAGACCTAGTCCCCGTACAAATGACCCCTATGAAATCACATAAATTGCCATAAGATCCAAACTATCACATAGATTTTAGTAAATTGGGTTTGTATGTGTTTTTTGTATCCATTAATCAGAACTCCAAAAAAATCCCTATAGGACAATTCTTAGTCATAGGCCCCATATAGCGCTTCTTCTCGATCTTCACTTAAAACTATCAAAAAACAAAAATATTGCACAGATTTTTCTCAAATTTGGTTTGTGTAAATTGTTTCAAAATATAATTGACTTTACCAACTATGGTCAGGATCGGTCCATTTTTCGACCTAGTCCCCATATAAATATAACAGCCGATATGAACTTTTTCATATCTGCAGCCAAGAAAATTAATAACAGTGGCACTCAAATTTGTTTTATGCTTCTTTTCTATATCCAATTATTTGGACCGAAGAGATAGGGTCTCTAAGCCATAGTATAGAGTATCGTATAGTCGGTCCAGACCGAATATAATTTCTTACTTGTTTCAAATTGGGGTGTTGTTTTTCCTGACTTCATTTTGTAGATAATCACGTTAGGCAGGTCCTGAACTAGGATAATTGGGCTATATTAACTACCGCTATATTAACTACAAAACATCTAATTTAAAAAAAATTTTTTTTTTGGAAATATTCTAGTTCAGGACCTGCCGGACGAAATTATCAACAAAATGCCCTCCGCCAAATTTCGAAGTGACATATGGTTTTCAAGAAAAATGACACCCCGTTTGCCTTCTCATTTTTACGTACCCATTTTCATCTCTCTGTGTGTGGGAGGACAAAAAAAATTAAACATAAACAAATACGTACGAAGTAAGAAAATTACATCTACTTTTACGTAAAAAATCCCAAAGTTGATAAATTTTAATAAACGTTGTTTTTGTGGGATTAAAAGCTAGGACATACCTTAAAACACTTCAACAAAAATGTAAAATTACATAGACTAACTTGGCAAACACTCTAGAATAATGTGTATCAATAGGTGCCCAATGAGCAAGATAGCAACTTAGTACCTCAGTATTTTTTTTTTTATATTACGAGTTCTCGATATTTGAATTTGAAAAGGTTTTTTGATTGAGAAAATACATATTCGGCGGTATTAATGGAATTTTCAATATAATGACATAATTATTATTTTTTTTTGGCTGTAGATATGAAAAAGTTCTTTTGGGTGGATGGGGGCCTAGGTCGAAATATGGACCGATCCTGACCATATTTGGTAAAGTCACTTATATTTTGAAAAAAATATATACAAACCAAATTTTAAATATTTTCGTTTTTTTAATAGATTTAAACGAAGTTCGGGAAGCATTTCTATATGGGGCCTATGACCAAGAACTGTGCTAGAAGGAATATTTTTGGACTACTAATTAATGAATATAATAAACACATACAAACCCAATTTGACTGAGATCTATATGATAATTTGGATCTTATTTCAATTTATGTCGATTTCATAGGGGTCATTTTTATGGGGACTAGGTCTGAACATGGACCGAATTTTACCAATTTCTACAGCGTTCATTCTAAGGCCGGTAAAAGCTTATAAACCAAATTTCATCAAAATACATTCATATTTGCGACCTATAGTTCGATTAAAAAGATTACATGGACACATAGACGGACAGACGGATGGACGCACATTGCTAAATCGACTCAGAAAGTGATTCTGAGTCGATCAGTATAATAAAAGATGGGTCTAGGTCAAATATATGTGGTAGTTAGAAGCAGCAGCACAAATTCATTATACACAAAACACATGGTGGTATAGGGTATAATGACTCGACCTAATGGCTCGAACGGCGCCGTATTAATTTTCCTGGCCTTTTAACAACACTCTTGCGCACTATGCTTATATATTGACATTTGAGCAGCTTATTTTTGAATGGCCAGTGACGACCAATTGATCCAGTCTTCCTGAATTTTCAATTAACTTTATTCACAGTTGACGAAGTTAAATCACTATTACGACAATATATTTACGAAAATTATAAACTGTAGAGCCAAAATTTCGTTTGAAATTTTGTTCAACAATGAAAATGCGTTATATGTAATAGTCAATTTCTACTAACTCAAAAACTGTCAGCTGGCAAACTGCTTTTTCATTCTCACAAATGCGTGAATTTTGGGATACCCATCATATAATGGAATTACATTTTTCCAATTTTCATTTTATATAATAAACTTTTCACCAATACGAACAAACCCACTTAGTGATGTTTAAAATATTGTGACTTTATTTTCGAATTTATTTACTTACGGCTTCTATTAAATATTTACAAACTTAGAAAAAAGGCCAACGAGATAGGCAAGAAGAAGCCGAATACAATTTTATTTATGACACAATTTCCATTATATATAATCGTTCAAACGATTAGGCAACATACTGCATTGGTATCTATTGGGTTAATTTGTTGACTACAAAAGTTGATGATGATGATGTGATGATGATGACGATAATGATGATGATGGAGAAAAATGTAAACGCAAGCTTTTAAAAAGACTGTAGTCGAACGAAATTATATTTAAAATTTGAAATATACTTGAAATTGAAATGTAGCTGTAAATTTAACTTTATCCAAAAATTTGTTTGCTTCTTTAGTCGTACATACCGAAAAAAATTTGTCAACCGAATTGTACTAAGGTTTAACAACTTTATTTTCTATCGTATCAACATAAATTTTGTAGCAGTAAACCAATTTCTCTTATGATAAAATATTTCCTGTTAACCCAAGAGCATTAATTATAATCAACTCAAATTCGGTTATCAACTTCATCGAAATTCGTTTGGCAATAAATTCGATAGGGACAACATTAAAAAGAAAATTTAATAGCCAAGGATTTGCTAATTGTTCTGAAAGAATATATAATTTTAATTATCGGAAGCAACTTGCAAACACAAAATAGTTCTTTAAAAAATTTTACACTTTTCCCTTTGTTTTTTAACATAATTGCAGAAAAAGAAGTAAGAAATATAACAGTCGGTTTACACAGGCTACACGAAACCATATACCAAGAGCTTAAAGACAGAGGCTTTAATCTAACTTTGTCATAATTGTATATAGAAAATAAGCATAAACCAATTTTATCACACATTGTTATGAATTTGAGGCCTGAAAATATTAAAACGTTCATATCGGATGCCATTTTTAGATGGGATCATTTGAATGGGGGGGCTATACCGATTTACATAAATTTCAATAGAGGTTGTCCTATAGCCGATAAAAGTTTGTATAGCAAATTTTTTCAAATTAAATTCATATAAGCGACCTAAAGTTTACTAACAAGGTTAATAATGATACAAAGCCAGAGAGACAGACAGCCTGACAGACCGACAGACATCGCTAAATTGACCCTAAGGGTAATTCTGATTCTATCGGTTTAATAACAGGTGTGTCTAGGTAAGACACTTTTAGTAATTACAAACATCAGCACTAACTCAATTTACCCTAACCACTGAATGCTGCAGGGTACAAAAAATTCAACATTATTGAAAGCGATACTTTTTATTTTGTATAATATGGGTAACGAACGAAATATATGGCAATGTTGATATAACAGTAATAGGCTACAACAACATTATCTTTATTAGGCCAATTTTTATGGCCTACAGTGACGATTTCTCGGTCGACATTTTCAATGTGAATTCTTGTGATTTAATGTTTATACTTAATGTTGTCAAATGTGCCTAAGGATGTATGTGTGAACATACATACACACATGTCTGTGTGTCGTTGAGTGAGTGAACAATTTTGTTAACCAAATTTGTTTATGCGTAAAAATTTTTATCTTTTATATGTGAAACCTTTGTTAAATGTTTCAAGGTTAAAGTTTATAACTTTTGTTTACCTTTTGATTAACAAATAAAAATTATGGCATATGATATTTAATGTCATTGATTATTTAAATAACACAGACCGACATTTTTAGAAGGAGTTTTAGGAAGGAACTGTGTACAGCGAGATGACATACAGAAACGAGTGGACAAGTTGTTGGACGAACAACGAAAGAGGTTCCACTAAGTGACCATGCCAATAGAAAGGCGATTCAAAGGCAAAAAATTAGATGCATTGCTTGCGGAGGTTTCTTTGTGGAGTTCTAAAATTATGCAGTTTGAAGATGAATGCACCGAATATAAAGATGAGACTGAAATTGGTGGACACACTGAAGAAAACATGCCCTTGAATATTATGTCTAACCCGGATAATGATGCAGACTCAGACCATGAATATGAACAACCTACGAAGAAAACAAGATCATCAAAACTACAAGCATCAACTTCAACGAGGATGGATATTGACAATAATTGAAAATGTTCTAAATTTTGTTTCCATTCATAGATAACAAATAAAAATCACATATTTTCTCTGTAAGAATAGCTGTAATATGAATCGGAATTTTTATGTTCATGCAAAATAAAGTATATAAAGAAAAAACAGCATATTTGTGGACTTGTAATCCAGTTTTCAATTCAATTCAATTTATTTAGATCAACTATTATTTACATTGTTTCTTAATGTAATTATGTACAAAGAGTTCAAGAATTTATCTTTTTCTACTTAATAATTATTGTTAATTTATAGAATTTTATATATATTCATTTAAATAATATTGGAGGCAAAAATTTTCAAAAACCTATTTGAAGTTATGATAAAACTTAAACTAAGAACTTATTAACTACCTAAGCTGAAGCTAGTTCATTAATATGGGCATGTTCAGAATTTAAACAACGGCAATAAAAGCTATGGGAAAGTCTATTAATTTTGCTTTCCACTAACTCTATATCTGCAAGAGCATGGAGTCGGCGGGTAGAAAAATATATTGGAAGGTTATAGATTAACTTAAGCAATTTGTTTTGGGAAATTTGTATTTTATTTATATGGCATTTTGCGCTATTTGGCCAGACAGGGGCTGCATAAAATATAACGGCCTGAAAAATTGACTTAAATATGAGTTTTTTGTTGTTTATGTTTAGGCTTGAATTCCGGTTTATAAAAGGATAGAGTATTCGTATTAATACATTAATTTTATTAACAATATATGGTATATGGTCTTTAAATTTCATTTTAGGGTCTAATATTACTCCTAAATATTTAACTTTCTGTCCCCATTGAATTAAGACATTATTTATGTTGATATTTGTCTGTGGAATGTAACAAACTTTTCGTTTCCTAGTGAAATATATGGCTTGCGTTTTGTCATTATTCAGCATTAATTTCCATCTATTAAAATATGAGGAAATTTCAACTAAGGCTCTTTGAATGTTGGTTATAACATCCACAGCAAAAGTTTCAGAGCAAAGTATAGCTGTATCATCAGCAAAAATTGACATGGTGCAATACTCGAGTTGAGGGATATCATAGGTATATAAATTGTATAGTATTGGTGATAGACAAGAGCCCTGTGGGCAACCAGCTGGAACATTAAAACTTTCAGAACAATAGGAACCAATGTGTACTTTAAAAGTACGGAAAGAGAGAAAGGACTGAATAATTTTAATTATATAAAAAGGGAATTGTAAGTTAATCATTTTATATATAAGCCCATCATGCCATACAGAATCGAAAGCCGCTTTAACGTCCAGTAATACCATTCCAGTGGATTTTTGGTTGTTGAAATTAGAATTTACTAAATTTCTTATTCGCACTAACGGTTGAATTGTATTGTGTTGATTTCGAAAACCAAACTGATATGAAGGTATGATATTGTTCGCTTCAATAAAATTTGTCACTTTTTCTTTAACAACTTTCTCAAGTATTTTGCTAATGGATGATAGTAGGCTAATAGGTCGGTATGAGGAAGGCATATATTGTGGTTTGTTAGGCTTTTTAATTGGAATGATCTTAGACTTTTTAAACTCTTGTGGAAAATAACAGAGAATTAAACATTGATTTATTATGGTAGTTAAGTACTTTATTCCCTTTTTAGGAAGAGCTTTTAAACAGCTGTTATTAACACCATCATCTCCCGGTGACTTTCTGGTTTTCAGGTTCTTTATAATGCGAGATATATGTGAGGCGTTTATTGAAAGATGGGATGTAGAGTTTGGGGTTGATAATTGAAACGCTCGAAGGGTGTCGCTTACCAGAGAATTTGTTGCTGGATCACCAAGATTGGAAGCAATCGAATGGTTTAAAGCAAAAGTTTGTGCAAGGATTTCGCATTTTTCGGATTTAGTTGTATAGCATGATGTGTTGTCTTTCAAAATTGGAATGTTATTGCATTTTTTTCTTAAAATTTTCGTTAGCTTCCAAAAAGGCGAGGAGCCTTTATCCAACGTAGAAAGAAGGTGATCCCACGATTTATTTTTAAATTTATCCATTTCCTCCCAAATAATTTTATTAAGCATTTTCATGTCGTAGAAATCATTATAGTCTCTAAAGCGTTGCCAATTTCTTCTTAGACTGTTTCTTTGTAGTATCAAGGATTTTAAATAAAAAGGTAATGATTTTCTTGAATGCGAATGTAACTTCCTTGGTACACTGGCATTAATAGCCTCATTAATAACTGTTTTGAAATTTTCTAATAAAGTATCAATATGTTCCTCAAGTATGGTATCTCTTGTGTTTGGTAAGTTTAAATGTCTATCAAGGTATCTTGAAAAGGCATTCCAATTTGCTTTACTAAAATCAAACTTCAATAATGGTAAATTATTAATATTACGAGTTAGCTTTATTTTGACTGGTAAATGATCTGAACTTAGGTCATTTATTACGACTGCTGGAGTTATAGTATCAGTTACATTGGTAATTGATACTAGCAGAAAAGTAAGTATGATCACTAGGATATATCATATCAGTGCCATATGACTCTAATTTTTCATACAATATATTTCCCCTAAAATTTGCCCTGATGCATCCCCAGTTCTGATGCCTGCTATTAAAGTCCCCTCCAAGTATGTATTTTTGGCTACTACTAAGTTTACGTATATCCGAAGCAAAAAGAAGTTTTTTATTACCATCTGGACCCGCTAATCCTCCCGGAAAATAACATGAATAAATATTTACAATATCATTCTTAGTAAACAGTTGTATACCGATATTTTCAATAATGTTAGTATTAACAATTGGAAGTAATTTATGAGAAACATTTTTTTTGATAATAAGGGGAACATCTGGCAGTTGAAGCATTGGGTAATTTTAGATTTATTGGCCTGTTGAAATTCCCATCTAACCTTGACATAATCGATTACGGAGAAGTGTTGTCTAAGTTCCCTTATTGTAATTGACTGGCGTTCAAAGTAAACGACATATATAACATATTCCACATTATAATTACTATTTTTTATAACGAGCTTTACATCCAAGGATTTTAAACCCGTCAGTAAGATTTTTCTTAATGATCATAGGGTCACATTTATCGAGCCCAAAAATAAGGGCTTTGTAAGGTTTTTCGTTTTTGGTTGCATAGGTGAAAAATTCAAATTTGTTAGTAAGCACATTGCAAACCGTATTAAAATCACTTTTGGTTTTACAGAATAATTTTAAACCAATTGAAATTTTTCTGATTGCATAATCTGAAATATTGTTTTTTTTGCAGATTTCATGAATTTCCTCAATTTTGCATTTTAATATTGTTATGGGGGGTACTATAACTTTTTTTGTTTTTTCGACTATTATTTCGTCTTCTATTTTGTCATCATCAACGGTCTGTAACGGAGAAAAATAATTTGAACGATTCACATTCATTGCGTTGTTGTTATTGGGTTTTGTTTTTTTAATCATTGTGTTTACGCATAGTGCGTTTACATCTTCACTTGGTCTTGTACGTTTAATGTTGTATGCTTTAAGTTGTTGTTTTAAAGAACTATTTATGTACAATTTTGTTTTTTTTTTTTTTTTGTTTTTCAATATGCGAATTGTTTTTTTAATTGTTTTTATTTTGATATGCAAATTGTTTTATTTTGAACTTGTAAGAAAAATTACCGAAAACACGCAAGGGCTTAAGCATGACTGTAATCCAGTTATTTAGCAAAAAAAAAAAGGTTAAAATTGGGAAAAATTGGGGGAAATGGTCATTTTGGCATTTCTAAATCAGTGGATGCACTTTTTTCGGGTAGCTTTGTTTCGCTTTTTTTCTCCTATTCAATCCAATATCAATAGGCTAGGCAATTTCTTGTGACCGATGTTTTGTTCTACTGTTTTATCCCGATTTGGCCAAACGTATATTATTTGAAAGGTATTTCCTTTTAGCCGTTTTTATTTAATGAAAAAATAAAATTTCATAGAATTTGCACTCGAATTTCGAGGGCTGGAATCTGCTAGTATTTATAGCTTCGTTTCAGACATAAAAGATATATTCCAGTTATTTAGCAAAAAAGTGAAAATGGGGGACAAAAAATGGGGGGAATGGGCACTTTTGCGATATTTAAGGCAATCTACAACTTTGTTTCAAACAAAAAAAAGATATTCCGAACGGTTACCGAGTTATAACCGTGTTATAGTATACAAAAAGTGCTAAAAATCCACCTTGAGCAAAAAAATTATTAAATTATAATGGCAGCCAACTTGACAAGAAGGTCTTATTTTTCGGGCTAATTTCAGTTGCAATTTTCGAAATTGAATCCATAAATCATGTGTTGTACTGTGCTATTTGTATGATATATATACTAAATAGTTGGTTAAGGGATTCAGAGTAACTAGTAGCATGATTATTATTCTATCGCAATTCGTATTGTTGTTATCTTGTAATGGAAAAATTATATCTAATTCTACCGGCATATGATCAGAGTAGGGTTTAGAGCCAATATAAAAATCATCAACATAGCTCAGAAGACTATCAGAGCAGACACAGTATTCTATTACGGTATTACCTCTTCCACTATACAAACTAAATTCCACAAATCGGTTTCCATTTGTTCTTCCACTTTAAACTACCTAATGAAAAATTATATTTTTCTGAAAATCCACATATATATAATACAGTAGGCCAGGCGATTTCTTGTGACTGATTTAAGCTTCACAGTTTTACCCGGATTTTGACAAAAAATTTATCATTTGAAAGGTATTTCTTTTTACATGTTTACCAGATATACAGCTTTTCATCGTCTGGAACATTTCTTTGGAGTTACATAAAATTATACAATGCTAGGTGTGAGTTTATTAAATGTGTTAATGTATTTGTGTTAAGGTGTTGAGCTTGTTTTCTTTATTTAAAATGAGTTTAATTATGAAGCATACCTTTAGGATCTTTAGTAAATGAAAAAATAAAATTTTCTGGAATTTGTACTCGAATTTCGAGCGCTGGAATCTGCTAGTTGTATATTATTACATTTTATGTATGCTAAAATTTTTTCGACCATATTCCTTAACAGAATATAATGTTCTAATGGTCCTTGGCGTGCTAAAGCAAAATCCTTACATAGAATTTCTCCATCATTTTTCCATTCTTGCGGAAACGTAACTTTAAAAAGCCAACAAATTTTGTCCTATTTGGAAAAGTTGCTACTTTTTTTACATCTGATACTACTACTCCCCCCCCCCCCCCCCCCGCCCTTCAAAGATTTTTTTTTTTTTTTATTAGATACCTTATTTCTTATCTTATTCTGAAATAAAAGTATATTGTCTAAATCAGAATTTGCGTCAAAAACATTAACACCCGATCCCGATAGTACAATTAAAAAGTGTTTTTTTTACATTTTTCGGTCAGATTTCCACAAAAACCTGATGTCGCGGAAAAATTCTATGCAAATATTCGTATTACGAGGGCCAATGATCTTTAGAAAAGTACACTTTGGTCCTGGTTTGATCATATTTTGTCGACCTGTGTAATCAATGATTGAAAACATAATTTTAAAAACAATTTTCGAAGCCATCAGCAATATATTTTTCATTGTTTTTAATTTCGTTTTATTAAGAGATAATACAATTTAATCACGTGTTTACATGATACGCTGATTTGTAATTTTTGAGCTCCTAAAAGTTAAATACAAAGCAGTTAACATTAAAAATTCATCAATAACGTAAGTCATATCAAACATAATTTTCTAATTTATTCAGCTACAAGCTGTGACCTTTTGTAAATGAACAAAAGTTTTTCAATTGCTCTGAATGATTGTTTTGTTTATGTTTTGTTTATACAATGGTTTTTCGCTGAGCCAAAGGATTTTGAAAACAACATGTGTATTTGTGGCCAAAATTCTTTAAGATTCCTAGACATTACATGGATATATACTACCATAAGCGAAATTTATAAAGGAAATTTATAAATACACGCTATCTAAAAGGGTATTTTTGAAATGAAAAGTGTCTTAGAAGATCATAAAAGATTTATTTATATTGATCCTTAGCATTTGTTGCTTATACCATGATTATTCCAAAGTTTTCCCAATTTTGTTGTAAACTATAAAAACTGGATTTTCGATTGTATCATATGAAAGCTTATAGCAGCTAACCAATTTCTATTGTGATAAAATATTTTCTTTTAAGACAATAGAATTGTACTTGCAGTCAACTAAAAATTCGGTTATTGACTTCATCAAAATTAGGTTGGCAGTAGCTTTGGTAGCGTTCTGTGTGCAATGAACTAAAACTATTTTAGAATTAAGAGAAAAAGCATCTGACTGTACATATTACAAAAGAATCGGATGGCACACCTTCTGAATTTAGTACCAAATTACCAAGAGCATAAGTATTTAGTTATATTTTTTAAACGGTTTTAATAACTATAAATGCAGTTTTACTCCATTTGGTCCCTAGTTTCAGACGACTAACACCTGGTTCGAACGAAATTTATTTTTTTAGACGGACAGTATAATCTGTTATGATAAGGAAATATTGATTGAGAATTTGAGGCAAATTATCCTTGTTCTTGAAATTTCGTTTCTATTTCAATCAAAGTCCACATACAAAAGTTTTTAACAGTTTTTACTTATCCCATTTGCAAACTTCAACAGTGTCGATTCTAGAAAGCTTAATGTGGTATACAATAATGTAGCTAAATATGTTTTTAGCAAGAAAACAATCGATATATTCATATAACCTGTACAATGTGCGCTTTTGTTACCATCTAAACAGCAGATGTCATACTCTGATGCATAAGATTATTTATTTGGCTGAGCTAGATTATTTATTTAAGCTAATAAATGAATCCAGATCACCTCGTGGAAAGAATCTTGTAAAAAAATAACCCCAAAAAAATGTAAAGTGGAACAAAAAACTTTCCAACACAAAATTCCCTCAAATGAAAAAATGAGAAATGTCCCAACTTTTTGGGCTATTTTTCGTAGTTTTTCTTCTTTTTCCTCATTTTTTAAAAGTAGGGCATTTTTCAAAATTAGAAATGAAAAATATCCCACAGTTTTGCGCCATTCTCCGTTTCTTTAATTTTAGTAAATTGTAGTCGAAATTCATAAAAATTACTGCAAACAAATTTTTATCCTGTTTTCGATCTTTAAATCTATCTAATTAATAACAGTTTAATATTGAATGTAGAAATATATTTTTAATGTATTCATATAAGCTAGCGGAGCCCAGCCCTCAAAGTTCGAGTGCCAATTTTAGAAATATTTATTCGTCATTCAGTTATAAATATTTGTTGAACACAGCGAAGATATATATCTGTGATTGTTAATAAATAAATTGATAAGAGCCTAAAGGTATGCTAATCAATTTTAGCCAATCCACAATTCAACACATGTTTAGTAATCACACACACAGCATTGAATAGCTTTTTACTTGAAGCTTACATATGTGTTTTGTGTATTGCTTAAGGTGTGTTTACACTATGTGTATTTTCCATGTGTAAATACAGTTTTACGATCCATACGTAATTCCGTGTGTGTGTCAAAATTGCCGTTTTACATACGATTCATAATTTTTGCGTTCAAACGTACATATGTATTTCCGTAAGACATAACTTCTAAATGTAAACAACAGCTGATTTAATTTGTGAATTTAAAAAAATTATTGTTAAAAATAAAGTTATATATTTTTTAATTGTTAATTAATATTAAACAATTTATTTTCCTACCAATATTAATCTTTATAACTTACTCTGTTTTTTTTTCGCCACAAGCAGTGTTGTATTTTCATATGTTTATCTTGCCAAAATAGAACCTGCTCTAATTGAAAAATTTACATATGTCTTGCAAAATGTGTTGTACATAAACAATGTTTGAAAGGGTTCACACTATGTGTACAAATTACACGTGCTAAAAAAATAAGAAAAACACGAGCAAAACACGTAGTGTGAACGCAGCTTTAGTAGCAAATTTAAATGCATTGTACTCCAAAAAAATTTTTCCAGACGGTGCAAATCTGTAAATAGAGTGGGCACCTAAAAAGAAATTCCTTTCAACTGGGGTATTTTTTTCGAAATCGGTTGTTAATTGAAGGTTTAAAATCAGTCACAAGAAATCGCCTTACCTATTAATATTACAGATACTTAGTACACAGTTAAAAAAAAAAATTTAAAAGTGTCTTGTACAACTGCATGACAATGTGGGCAGTAAGAAGAGCTCAATCCTTTCGTCAAGCAGGTTACTTGCATTTTTTGTTTTCACAAGAGCCCAATAATTCTGCACTGGCCTATTCTCCGGCCATGTTGGAGCATATACCTCCCTTGGTTCAAAAACCTAGTTATTCAATATATGGCATTAATATTTCAAAATGATTTCGGCCACCGCGGCTGTTATTGAAGAAGCGCATTCTGTACGTAAAATTTGGGACACTTTCCCGAGCTGTGCTGGCGGTATGACACGAATAACATGAAGAATGTTGGCATTCTAGGCGTCAGTTGTTGCTGGTTTATCAGCATAAACCAGTGACTTCACCTAGACCCACATGAAATAATCGAGAAGTGTCAAATCGCACGACCTTGGAGGTCAATTGATAGGTTCATTTCTCGAAATCCATTTATCACTAATAATTTGGTTGCGGTCGCCATATGGCACGTAACTCCATCCTGCTGAAACCACATATCGCCCGTATCAATATCGTCCATATTTGCAAAAAAAAAACGGAAGCAATCCCCATTTACCATAACGAGATTTCCGACTTCATTTTTAAAGAAATAAGGTCGAATAATGCCGTGCAAACGACACAAAACGTTGCATTTCTCCAGCTATAAGGGAGTTTATAGGTCCCCTTGTGGATTGGTGTTACTCCATAAGTGGCAATTTTGTTTATTATGAAACCTGTTAAACTAAAAATGATGCCCATCGGTGAACACAATTTCTCGATAAAACATAGGGTCAGTTTTCAACTGCACTACAGCCCATTCACCAAAAAAAAAAACGACACATATGATGGTCTCGTGATGGTAATTACTGCATCAGGTGGATCGTATACGGGTGTTGGCCACCCGTCATCCTACGACCGATGACGAATCGGAAATTTGGATTTTCTTCTACACTTGCATTTATTGCATCATTTAGAGCTGGCCATCGAGAGAAATGAGTCGGTAGTAGCTTTTATGAGCATGTGTTAGTTGTATTTCACTGATCTAGCCATGGACATAACACAATTCGATATTGAATTGGTTTGTTTAGGTTTTGTATGAAAGTTAACATAAATGACTGAAAGGAAAAAATGTAAATTCACGATGACTATGGGCAAATTTTCAATTTGTTTTAAAATTTAAAATCTAACATTTTGAAAATATAAAACAAAATCTAAAGAAAATTTAATCATTTTTATACCCTACTAGGAGATTCCAGACCTCGAAATTCGAGTGCAAATTCTAGGAAATTTTATTTCTTCATTAAATAAAGACCCTAAAAGTATGCTAATCAATTATAGCCAATTCACAAATATACACAAAAAAGAAACTCATTTTTATTACAAACAAATTAACAAATTTAATTAACACACACGCAGCCGTGTATAATTGTATGTATGTGTTAGTAGCAACTGTAAATGCAATTTACTCAAAATAAAGGAAAAATTCTAAAATCCGTAAATCTGCAACTCGGCTAAAAAGAAATACCTTTCACATAATATACGTTTGGTCAAAATCGGGATAAAACTGTAGAACAAAACATCAGTCACAAGAAATCGCCTATTGTATTAATATTATAGATACCACTGTGTGGTTTGGGTATAATGACTTTGTGCTGCTGTTTGTAGTTACCAAAAATATTTCACTAAGACACATCTTTTATTATACCGATTGACTCAGAATTACTTGACGTCCGTCCGTCCGTCTGTCTGTCCATGTAAATCTTGTAATCAAACTACAGGTCGCAAATATGAATGTATTTTAATCAAATTTGTTACATAAGCTTTTATCGGCTATAGGATGTAAGCTATTGAAATTGGTGAAATTCGGTTCATGTTCAGACCTAATCCCCTTACAAATGACCCCTATGAAATCTACTTAAATTGCCATAAGATCCAAATTATCATATAGATCTCGGTCAAATTGGGTTTGTGAGTGTTTATTATATCTATTTATCATTTGTCCAAAATTAAACCCCATATGGCAATTCTTTGTCATAGCCCCGTATAAAGCTGCTGTGTAATATTTTTGATTTTTTTATAAACTTGAGTGGATTTGAAATCTGCTTTACATGGGGGGCTACAACTATGAATTGTCATTTAGGGTTTATTTTGGGCTACTGATTAATGGCTGTAATAAACCTATGCAAATCCGATTTGAACAAGATCTGTATTGTAATTTGGAACTATCTATATTTGGTTTGGTACCATTTGTCCCATTTCTGAAGATATCTTCGTTTGTTTTCATCCTTGAACTCTTTGAACAATTCATGCAAAAAATATCACGTTTTGTAATTTTCTTTTACAAAATCGACAATTATTCAAAATTTTCCGTCCTCAGGTTAAATAAAGTTAGCGATATCCTAACAAAAAGCTCATATTTGTGTAACTATGGTCAAATTGAAATTCCAACATTTTTTTCAATTTGAACTGTTGTACAAAATATACAGATCTTGCAATCCCATCACGCTAAAATTTAATAAATATTATTTTTACATATATGGGTCGTTTCATGTCAAGTGACCCAACTTTTGAAACCGATGTCTTCCGATCGGGATGAAATTTGCAGCAAAGTTAGTCCTATTAGACAGTAGCTTAGACACACTTTTTCAACAAGATCAGTGAAGAATTCTCTCAGTTAGAGGCCAAACTGGTGATGTGTCTCATCCATGTAACTTTTTACCTATTGTTCTTAGCAAAATTTGTCCCAAATAGACTAGATAGCTATTTCTTCAATCTTTCGGAAAAAAAGTTTAAACAAAAAATTGTTTTATTTTCTTTTTGCAAAATCAAAAATTTTTGAATTTTTTCAAAAAACGCCTTTTTTGCTCAAAAGAAAGCTTAGGTTTTTGCTTTAAGAGCTTTTGGAGTTTTGTAACTCAAGAAAACGGTTTTTAAATGTTTAGCATATGCACTAATTTGAATTTTTTCCTATTAGTGTGTAAGTGTTTCTAAAATCTTACAAATGTTGAAATTTATATCGATTTGATTGGGGCAACAGCAAGCATCCTATCACCGGTGGAAGCTTATATACTATATTTCATCAAAATATATTCATATCTGTGACCTGTAATTTGATTATAAAGTTTACGTGGACATACAGACATACGGACAGACGGAAGGATGGGCAGACGTGGATAAATCGACTCAGGAAGTGATTCAATTTAAGCAAAAAAACACCCTTTATATTATTACTAACGGGGCAGTCATTAAGCATAATATATGATATCTTTTTCAAACATATGTTGATAAAAAAAAAATAAAAAATGCTTGCGGAAAAGGTTAAGTGGAAAATCGTGTATTAAGATTTGTTCGCTATCACTCGTTAAACAAAAATCTAGCGATTCGAAGTTAATTGTGAACAAGTAATTAAATATTGAACTTCTCTGTGATTTGAATACGATTTTCCACTAAAAACTTTGCGTGCTGTCCTTGCTTAGTAAAACACGCAACTAAACAGTTGTTATTAATATGACACATGACCATGTACAATAAAAAAACAACATTCTTAAAGTTAACAATATGTTCATTTAAAAGTTTAAAAATAAAATTTATTAAAAGTTGTAAAAAAAAAAATCGAGTTATTTGCCATAAAAGTTATTTGCCATATTTATTTATCACTCTTTTTCATATATCAGAAAATAGTAATTAAATTTTTAATATTAAACAAGTAATTGCAATTGTTTATTGCAAATTAATTCCATGATTAGATTACCAACCAACAACTAGTTGGATATCACACAAAAACAAACAGAAATTAAAACATAAATAAACTATATATAATACGAGTTCAAATATTTTAAAGGCAAATAAGAACTAAACAACCACACATATAAAATATTTACATAATCTGCAATTGATATAATAAGCATTTTAAAAATATATTTCACACACAATTTATTTGTTTATTTATTCGTTAGCTTTGTCAGGTTTACTTTTACCCTACTTAGGCAGATTTAAATTAGTATGTTTTTAATTACTAAAGTACTTGTCGCAGACCCAGCTTTTATTATACCAATCTAGGGATTGTTTTTGAAAAATTTGCAGTCCCAGAATTAATAATTTTCCAGCGAATTCCGAATTAACAGCTTTTATAATTGTATTTTGGATTTCGCATATATTAATATCCTAGATTAGATAGAATGATTTTGTATGATATTTTTCTTCTTTTGAATTTAACTTCGACTTCGGAATCTGTTAAAATATATGTAAAAGAATTATACATGTCCATACAACCATAGAACCACTGAAATTTATGAAAATAAAAATAATTGACAAAAATTTTCAAAAATTCAAATATAATTATTTCGGCTGATTGTAGTTTACATTTACAGTGGCATATCAGCACTGGTACTGAAGCAGTGTTCCTCGATGATATGGCTTCCATTGGCAAAACTTTTTAGCGCTTGTCAAGCCTTTAGGTACAGTATGGGTACCTTTCCCTCGTGATGAAAAATTGCCACTGTTCAGCCAATGTCAAATAGTTAACAACTTGGAAATTACCGCCCAATTTCAATTTGCTCTACGCCATCAAAGGCAGTGTAATACGCGATTAATTACAATTTTGTGAATTACATGGAGACAAATTTCTCACCCAAAGAGTTTCAGGCAAATGCAGGGGTCTCGCAAGACTATGGTATTTCTATTTTACTTTTCCTTTTTTTGATGTGTAAACATCTATACGCGCAGGGGGGTCAATTTCAATTTCACAATACAATCACAAAAACAGCGCAACATGTAGTACGTAAGACAAAATCGGTGTGACCTATGCTTGGATTGGTGAAAAATTATGATGTTTGAAAATGAAAAATGTGAAAAATGAAAAATAAAAAGTTATAAATGAAAAATAAAAAATTAAAAATAACAATGAAAAATTAAAAACAACGAATTAAAAATTAAAAATAGAAAATGAAAAATAAAAATACATGAAAAACTAAAACTAAAAAATAAAAAATGAAAAATTGAAATTTAAAATAAAAAATTAAAAATTAAAAATAAAAATAAAAAATAAAAATTAAAAATTTAAAATTAAAAATTAAAAATTAAAAGTTAAAAATTAAAAATTGAAAATTAAAAATTAAAAATTAAAAATTAAAAATTAAAAATTAAAAATTAAAAATTAAAAATTAAAAATTAAAAATTAAAAATTAAAAATTAAAAATTAAAAATTAAAAATTAAAAATTAAAAATTAAAAATTAAAAATTAAAAATTAAAAATTAAAAATTAAAAATTAAAAATTAAAAATTAAAAATTAAAAATTAAAAATTAAAAATTAAAAATTAAAAATTAAAAATTAAAAATTAAAAATTAAAAATTAAAAATTAAAAATTAAAAATTAAAAATTAAAAATTAAAAATTAAAAATTAAAAATTAAAAATTAAAAATTAAAAATTAAAAATTAAAAATTAAAAATTAAAAATTAAAAATTAAAAATTAAAAATTAAAAATTAAAAATTAAAAATTAAAAATTAAAAATTAAAAATTAAAAATTAAAAATTAAAAATTAAAAATTAAAAATTAAAAATTAAAAATTAAAAATTAAAAATTAAAAATTAAAAATTAAAAATTAAAAATTAAAAATTAAAAATTAAAAATTAAAAATTAAAAATTAAAAATTAAAAATTAAAAATTAAAAATTAAAAATTAAAAATTAAAAATTAAAAATTAAAAATTAAAAATTAAAAATTAAAAATTAAAAATTAAAAATTAAAAATTAAAAATTAAAAATTAAAAATTAAAAATTAAAAATTAAAAATTAAAAATTAAAAATTAAAAATTAAAAATTAAAAATTAAAAATTAAAAATTAAAAATTAAAAATTAAAAATTAAAAATTAAAAATTAAAAATTAAAAATTAAAAATTAAAAATTAAAAATTAAAAATTAAAAATTAAAAATTAAAAATTAAAAATTAAAAATTAAAAATTAAAAATTAAAAATTAAAAATTAAAAATTAAAAATTAAAAATTAAAAATTAAAAATTAAAAATTAAAAATTAAAAATTAAAAATTAAAAATTAAAAATTAAAAATTAAAAATTAAAAATTAAAAATTAAAAATTAAAAATTAAAAATTAAAAATTAAAAATTAAAAATTAAAAATTAAAAATTAAAAATTAAAAATTAAAAATTAAAAATTAAAAATTAAAAATTAAAAATTAAAAATTAAAAATTAAAAATTAAAAATTAAAAATTAAAAATTAAAAATTAAAAATTAAAAATTAAAAATTAAAAATTAAAAATTAAAAATTAAAAATTAAAAATTAAAAATTAAAAATTAAAAATTAAAAATTAAAAATTAAAAATTAAAAATTAAAAATTAAAAATTAAAAATTAAAAATTAAAAATTAAAAATTAAAAATTAAAAATTAAAAATTAAAAATTAAAAATTAAAAATTAAAAATTAAAAATTAAAAATTAAAAATTAAAAATTAAAAATTAAAAATTAAAACTTAAAAATTAAAAATTAAAAATTAAAAATTAAAAATTAAAAATAAAAAATGAAAAATTAAAAATTAAAAATAAAAAATGAAAAATAAAAAATTAAAAATGAAAAATAAAAAATGAAAAATAAAAAATTAAAAATTAAAAAGGAAAAATGTAAAATAAAAAACTAAAAATTAAAAATTAACCGGTTGAAATAATATATAATAATAAATATTTTACATTAGCAGAGCCACTGAAGTTGATTGCTATAACTGATACATAGATGACGCTTTCTGTTTGATTTTAAAAAAAGTGCCATAGAAAAATATTTAATTACTAGACGTTTACACATCTCCCCAGTGATCGGACTTTCATGATTTTTTTTTTCTTAATGGCCCTCTATGTTAAACTTCCAATCCTAACTATTCTTTTGCAGACAGCAGCATATTCGTTTGATCAAAGGGCAATTCTTAGGGAGATTTTAGACATGAGGTTATATATATAAGGCATACTCAATGAAGACCTTTTGACAATCTCAGATTGGGACAAGCGAGACTCAACGCTGTCTACTGGATCATAGACGTGCCATGGACTCATCAATGTCATGAAAAGTAAGTGTGAAGTCTCCTGAAATAAACACATTTTTCAAATGTCGAAAAAAGCCTTCAAGTGTCTAAGTTCCCTAAATCGGTGGAAGAATAAATTTACTTCATCCAATGCTTAATTTTTATACCAGCTATATCTGATCAAAAATGGGATACAACTTCCATAAATGGGTAGGGGCTTCACAGTCGGTTTTGAAGCTTTGTTGTGTTATACTATACTATGTGTAGATTTCAACAGGAAGTGTTCTGCTGAAATAACTGAATTCATCCCTAGAGTCCGCGTTTTTCGTTGCACCACCCGCGAACTCTTCCTCTTGCAGTCTATTGTCCAGTAGCTAACACAACACGATACCGTGAGAAATTGTTAAATAGCCGTACAAGCCACATGTAGAGTAAAATTCCCGCTGAGGTGTTTCCTGTCACTTACAACAGAAATATATATAAGCCAAATATCCAAATAACACTAGTGCTTGGCTCATTTAACCTCACAACGAAAATGAGCACTTACTTTGTATTATATGAAATTTCATATTTCTTGCATTAATTCATAAAAGAAAATTAAAAAATTCTAAATTAAAAAAATTAATTAAATATGAAGAAAATTCAGTAAAAATGTACACAAAAGAATATTTCTGTTTTTATATAACGGGTGATTTTTTTGAGGTTAGGATTTTCATGCATTAGTATTTGACAGATCACGTGGGATTTCAGACATGGTGTCAAAGAGAAAGATGCTCAGTATGCTTTGACATTTCATCATGAATAGACTTACTAACGAGCAACGCTTGCAAATCATTGAATTTTATTACCAAAATCAGTGTTCGGTTCGAAATGTGTTTCGCGCTTTACGTCCGATTTATGGTCTACATAATCGACCAAGTGAGCAAACAATTAATGCGATTGTGACCAAGTTTCGCACTCAGTTTACTTTATTGGACATTAAACCAACCACACGAATGCGTACAGTGCGTACAGAAGAGAATATTGCGTCTGTTTCTGAGAGTGTTACTGAAGACCGTGAAATGTCGATTCGTCGCCGTTCGCAGCAATTGGGTTTGTGTTATTCGACCACATGGAAGATTTTACGCAAAGATCTTGGTGTAAAACCGTATAAAATACAGCTCGTGCAAGAACTGAAGCCGAACGATCTGCCACAACGTCTAATTTTCAGTGAATGGGCCCTAGAAAAGTTGGCAGAAAATCCGCTTTTTTATCGACAAATTTTGTTCAGCGATGAGGCTCATTTCTGGTTGAATGGCTTCGTAAATAAGCAAAATTGCCGTATTTGGAGTGAAGAGCAACCAGAAGCCGTTCAAGAACTGCCCATGCATCCCGAAAAATGCACTGTTTGGTGTGGTTTGTACGCTGGTGGAATCATTGGACCGTATTTTTTCAAAGATGCTGTTGGACGCAACGTTACGGTGAATGGCGATCGCTATCGTTCGATGCTAACAAACTTTTTGTTGCCAAAAATGGAAGAACTGAACTTGGTTGACATGTGGTTTCAACAAGATGGCGCTACATGCCACACAGCTCGCGATTCTATGGCCATTTTGAGGGAAAACTTCGGAGAACAATTCATCTCAAGAAATGGACCGGTAAGTTGGCCACCAAGATCATGCGATTTGACGCCTTTAGACTATTTTTTGTGGGGCTACGTCAAGTCTAAAGTCTACAGAAATAAGCCAGCAACTATTCCAGCTTTGGAAGACAACATTTCCGAAGAAATTCGGGCTATTCCGGCCGAAATGCTCGAAAAAGTTGCCCAAAATTGGACTTTCCGAATGGACCACCTAAGACGCAGCCGCGGTCAACATTTAAATGAAATTATCTTCAAAAAGTAAATGTCATGGACCAATCTAACATTTCAAATAAAGAACCGATGAGATTTTGCAAATTTTATGCGTTTTTTTTTTAAAAAAAGTTATCAAGCTCCTAAAAATTCACCCGTTACATATATGTATACATATATTTTTTTTTTTTTTTCGTTTCATTCTCTGAACAATCTATAATATTAATAGGCTAGGCGATTTCACATGACCGATGTTTTGTTCTACCGTTTTATCCCGATTTTGACCAAACGTATATTATTTGAAACGTCTTTCTTTTTAGCTGTTTTGCGGATTTACAGATTTTTAATTTTTTTTCCTTAATTTTGAGTAAATTGCATTCGCTACTAACACATACATAAAATTCTACATATGTTATTTGCGTTTTATTAATTTTGTTAATGAGTTTGTTATCTTCATTCACAATAATAATAAACAATAAAAGTGTTGGTTTGTGAATTGGCTAAGGTCGAAAATAAAGCTGCCTCGAAATTGCACTCAAATTTCGAGCGCTGGAAGCTGCTAGTAGTTAATTAATGTTTAAAAAAAAAACGTTCATATTTACCAACTTTAACAAATATGATATTATTCACATATATCGTTTCTTTTTATTTGTATATAATAGGAAGTACTATCCCAACAAATAAATATTTTATATCTCTACATGCAGAATGCTATCCTTTAAAAAAAATTGATTTAATAAACATTTAAATTTTGAACACTTTTTTAAATTATGTAATTTTTCATATTAAAGATATGAGAATCAAACAAATGAGAATTTTAACGAAACATGTCACTTACAGTTTTCTATATTGTTACATTTCTAATTTAAATTTCGGATACTCGAACTTCATTTTGAATTCATAATAATAATTTAAAAATATAAATTATCAACTTAAATGAAAAATGCGAGCCATTGGCATTTTGAAGCATTGCCAAAATGTTGCTTGTATTACACTGTACTACAGGTATTGCAACGGCTTACCATGAATATTCATTTAATAACCAAATAAGCCGTATGTGGCATAAACTTCCCGCTGAGATCTTTCCTGTCACTTACAATGTAGATATATTTAAGTCAAATATCCATACCCATAACATAGTTTTTGATATCAACGCGGTGCACTTCTTTAATAGGGGAATCAGCGTCTACTGATTATTCTCTAAATGTTAATATTGTAAAATTTAAAAATGTTATTGTTATGTATTGTTGATCTATATTGGAATAATTAGTCATTTATTGTTCGGTTTAAGATGTGAAATCTTAACAGATTACACAAATGTATTGTACCTCATGTGTTGTATGTTATTGTTATGTATTGTTGATCTGAATATTTCTTTCATTAGAAAAATATATACATGATCTTAAACCGAACAATAAATGACTAAAAATTTAAAAATTTTATATTATATAATTTTATTGTCTGTACGAATTTATTCCATAGACTAAAATAAATAAATTAGCAAAAATTATTAGGAGTGATTTAATACAAAAACCCAAAATTTTCTTTTGAGATTTGACAACACAAAATTCCCAACCCAATGAAAAAGAATAAAATTTAATGAAAAAATACGAACTGAAAACAAAATAACTTCTGATCGATATAGCGATGTCCGTCTGTCCGTCCGTCCTTCTGTGTGTCCATGTAAACCTTGTAATCTAACTAAAGGCCGCAAATGTGTACATATTTTGGTGAAATTTAGTATATAAACTTCTACCGGTGATAGGATGATTGCTGTAGACCCCCATGAGATATAATATCCAAATTATCATCTGGATCTCGGCCGCATTGTATTTGTGTATGTTTATTACATCCATTTTTCAGTGGTTCAAAAATAAACCCTATAAGACAATTCTTAGTCATAGCCTCCATATAAAGCTGCTTCCCGATCTTCATTTAAATCTCAAATTTGGTTTGTATATGCTTTTGAAAAAAATAAGTGACCTTACCAAATATGGTCAGGATCGGCCCATGTAAAAATAGCATCCGATATGAAATTTTTCATATATACAGGCAAAAAATTAATAACAATGCCACTCAAATTTGGTTTTTGCTTATTTTCTATATAATTATAGGGTCTCTAAAATTATGGTATAGGATATCGTTTAATATGTCTAGACCGACTATAATTTTCTTACCAGTTTTTTTTTTTTTTGAATATTCAAATCAAGTTGTAAAGTTCCGTTTCGACCAAACAATAGCACCTTGGCAACCTTTTGCTTGAAATCGTTGAAGAATTAGAGTACTCGTTGTACCCCAACCAAGTCATTTTGGATTTTGGACCAAGTCACTTTTAATTTGTTGTCAGCTTAAGATCTTTTATTTTTCACGTGATCTTTCATGTAAGTCTTCTATTTATTAAAACTAGCAGATTCCAGCCCTCGAAATTCGAGCGCAAATTCTAAGAAATTTTATTTTTTCATTAAATAAAGACCCTAAAAGTATGCATCAATTATAGCCAATTCACAAATCAACAGAAAAAACAAACTCATTTTTATTAAAAACCCATTAACAAATTTAAATGCAATTTACTCAAAATAAAAGAAAAAATTTAAATATCTGTAAATCTGCAAATCGGCTAAAAAGAAATACCATTCAAATAATATACGTTTGGTCAAAATCGGGATAAGGCGGTAAAACAAAACATCAGTCACAAGAAATCGGCTAGCCTATTAATATTATAGATGTCTAAGCAATGAAGATTGTTCTTTTTCCAAGTTGTCAGACCGCTAAGTTTAACGCGGTATGTTGTTTTTTGTTAAATTACTTTAAGTGTATAACTATGACTATAAAGCATGTAATTCTTGTATTATTTTTGTTTATTCTATTCTTTTATTAAATTCGAGAAGTAAAGTTTGACATCATATATGATGACTGCATAGAAATACCCTGCACAACAGGTAAGTGGTCTCAACTATGTATATTGGATATTTTTCCAAAGCTATTTCCGTTAAAGGCAATCAACTTCAAAATTATGACGTTTCTTCGACGAAACAGACAGATATTTTAGTGAAACATAGATGAACATATCTCCTCTATTCTACCTCCAGCTAAAGTTTATTCTGTAAACTTCTGAATTTATGGGTATTCAGATACCCATTCGACATTAATAAATTAACAACAATTTTTGGTTTTCATTTCCTATGGTTGAAACGTGAAAATGACATCCGTTGATCCTTTTATATCAATTAAAAATATTGCACCACAAACCTATTTGACACCTAATGGAATCTCTTATCCGATATACACTAATATTAGACTAACAAACTTATGGTTTAGGATATCGTGTAGACAGCATATACTCGTACAGACAATAAATTTCTTACTGAATATCTTTAATCTTAAAACCATTTTGTTTGCTAACGAGACCATCGCATTGAGACACACTAAGTATTTCAAAAGTTTATGTTAATGTCACAAAACAAAAAAAAAAAAACAAAAATACGTTTTATTCATTTTGTTTTTCTATTTTATATTTTCATTCCTCAAGTTTTTACAACTCCAATGTGTTTTATTTGTGTGAGTCTATGAGAATACAATCGTAGACATGCTTCTATTTTCATGTAATATTCTTAACTTTTTTTTTTTGCTTAATAAGGCGTTTGTGATGGGAGGTTTGGTAAAAAAAAGTGCGGTTTAAACTGAAGTAAGATCTCATGAATAATTTATAAACATTAATAATACAAAAAGACGTAATATTTTTACACCACTTCACAAAAAACACCAAAAACAATTAATTTAATTAACATGTTTAAACAGTTTTTTCCAACAGAGAAAGACTTCTCAGCCATATGGTTCAATATAACCACAAACAAAGAAGAATCAAATTTTCGCCTTAGTGGTGGTTTTAATGCTCACTATTATATTAAAAATATAATTGAAATAGTTGGGAGAAAATTCCTGGTTTTCCTATATATGCAAAAAAAACCAAGAAACACTATATTGAATAAAATTTGTCCATAAATCTTTCAACAATTCAGAATAGTTAATATTAATAATATTTCAGTACCAAATAAAAGCTGTCTGAGCTGATCAAAGTTTAAAATATGTACGACGATGTGTCCTACTTACAAGAGCCACACTAACAATTGTTCATATTTTAATTTCCCTTCGGTCTTAAAGGAAAAAGAAAACGAAAAATAAAAAAGAAAACGAAAAAGAAAATGAAAACGAAAAAGAAAGCCAAAAATAAAAAGAAAAAACAGAAAAAAGGAAAAAGAGAAAATTGAATTTTTCAAATGAAAACAAGTAAGAAAATTACTGTCGGTCTAGACTGACTACACTATACCCTATACCATGGTTTAGAGACCCTATCTCCTCGGCGCAACTAATTGGTTATAGAAAATAAGCAGATATGAAAAAGTTCATATCGGATGCTATATTTATATGGAGACTAGGTCGAAAAATGGACCGAACCTGACCATATATGGTAAAGCAACTTATTTTTTGAAAAAATATATACAAACCAAATTTGAGGAAAATCTGTGCAATACTTTTGTTTTTTGATAGATTTAAGTGAAGATCGGAAAGAAGCTCTATATGGGGGCTATGACAAACAACTGTCCTTTAGGAATTATTTTTGGACTACTGATTAATGGATATAATAAACAAAAACAAACCTAATTTGACTGAGGTCTATATTATAATTTGGATCTTGTGGCAATTTATGTCAACTTCAAAGGGGTCATTTGTATGGGTACTAGGTCTGAACATGGACAACGAGTTTTACCAATTTCAATATCGTTCATTTTATGGCCGATGGAAGCTTATATACCAAAATTCATCAAAACATATTCATACTTGCGACCTGTAGTTTGATTACAAGGTTTACATGGACACACAGACGGACATCGCTAAATCGACTCAGAAAGTGATTCTGACTCGATCGCTATAATAAAAGATGGGTGTAGGTCAAATATTTCTGGTTGTTACAAACATTTTCGAAGAAGTAAGGCCCAATGATGACACCAGCACAAAATTCGCAACAAAAAGTGACACTTTATAGATGCATTTGTTATACGATAAACACATATGTATTCTCTGAACCTCAAAGTGCAGCAATTTTGATTACTAACGGAACCACAAAGGTGAAAATATGATTCAGCCATTAGGATGATCAGGCTTCAGGCTTTTGTCAATTAAATCTTATAGCCCAGCACTCGAAATTCGAATGCAAATTCTAGGAAATATTATTATTTCATTCAATTTTTGTCTTCCAATGTTTTTTTTAATCTATATATGTATATATAAAAGTTATGAATATTTAAATGAGCCTAGAGGTATGTTAGCAATTCTTAATTCAACACCGAGCATCTGATATATAACTCAAATCATTCGCATTAAAAGGGTGTAACGAATTATTATAAATATTTTATTTTATTTAATTTAATTTAATATATTTTTAAGACAGATTAAACAAAAATTTTATCATTTACAGCTTCTTCTCCATATGAACTATAACTACGCCAATTTTCACAATCTTCCGTTCCCTCATATTGCTTAAAAAGGGACATAAAAAGTTACCTTCACGTATTAATATAAATATAAGCATGGAGACTCAGAGCTTCAGTCGGTATGCGATTTATGGAACTTTTTAAAATTTGCAATACTTGTCCGTATTGCTGAATTGATGTACTTGGGCTTTCATCAACAGCCTTAGGCACTGTTTCGATATTGAAATTTGAACGGATTAGTTTTAGACGACCACTTTGTTTAGCATCAAAATTGATCCAGTCTACCTGAAATTTTAAATTATTCTCTCTACATTTGACGAAATTAGAGTAATATTCCGAAATATTATTCAACAATGAAGATGCGTTCTTCTATCGTGTAGTGCACCACTTTTAAAAGCCATAAATGTCAGGTGTCAAACAGCCTCCTTCATTTGGTTACTAGCATCTTGCTGCACAAATGGTGGCAAATTCAAAGTTTGCGTGAATTTTGGAACAAACTTTGTAAAGAATACAAACTTCAAACTTAATGCCTGTTATGCATTCTTACCATTTTGGGATGGATATACTTCCCTTATGGAAACCAATATATAATATATAATTGAAATATGCTGACTTTATTATAATCTTCATTATGAGTTTCTGTAAAAGGTAGGAAAATTGGCATTTGTCAAATTTAAAAGAGTTTCGCAAGTATCTCATACTGTAGATTTAAAGTTCGTATTATTCAAATATGAGATTCGCTAATGCGAACTAACTGTTTGAAGTAAAACTTTTATGACTTTATCACCAAATGTAGTGATGGTTAATCGGCAACTCCATGTTAAATTTAAGCCAAAAAAAATAACTACAAATCCAGATCAGTAGCTGTGATTATTAATCAGTATTTTGGTAATCACTTTGTTTGCTGGGTATCTACACTTAATAATAGTGTTGGAGCATTTGTATGTGTAAATTAACATGTACTTACGATAAATCGTTTTCTCCCTAAATATTTACTAAAATATACACACTTACAGTAGTTTTGATTGTGTCTGTGTGTCTAAGTGTTAATTCATGAATAAACCAATAAGATAGAAAATTAGTTCGTATCTTTTAGCAGCAATTTGATACTATAAATGTTAGAGCAATTGTCTGTGCGCTTGTATAATTTGCTAAGTATTTATTTGCTATAAAATATTTTTCTTATAAAGATTTGAAATGTCAGTACATTGACTGGTATTTACATTTTGGTAACCTATAAATTGTCATATTGAATACAATTTCAGATTTCCATTTTAATTAAACAATAAAAATTGAAGATTGGAAAAAAATTATGTGGGGAAAAAAATCTTTTTTAGGAAAAATGTTTAGAAGTAATAAGCAAGGGGCAGTTAGCCCATAATATTTATTGAATATCCTTTAGCACAGTGATGCCAATTTATTCTTAAAAAAGCCCAACTTAGTAGCACAAAAAGCGCTAATGAAGCTAAATTTGAATGGAATGTAGAGCACTTAAATGCACATATATTTTATGTTATTTTTTAAGTCTACTTAAATAAATTACGGGAAAATATATTATCTTATTACATTTTTATCCTCATTTTCATAGTTCATATTGTTTTATATAAGATTTTAATTTTTTAGTCAGTTTGTGTGAAAACATTTATTGGTGTTAATGGAATGATAAGAGGATATTTAGTATATACTAGCAGATTCCAACCCATGAAATTCGAGTGCAAATTCTATGAAATTTTATGTTTTCTTTTAATAAACTCTTGACCCTAAGTGCATGCTAAACAATTTTAGACAATTTATAATTCAACACTTATTATTATAGTGAATTATTAACAAATTTAATAAACACACACATAGCATTGTATAATTTTATGTATGTGTTACTAGCAACTTTAAATGAGCATAACTCCGAAAAAATTTAAAAATTTAAAAATTTGTAAGTCTGGTGGACACCTAAAAAGAAATACTTTTCAAATAAGTTACGTTTGGTCATAATCGGGAGAAGTCACAAGAAATCTCCTTGCCTATTAACATTATCGATTAAATAATTGAGGGAATTATGTATTAAAGAATTTAAGAAAATTCATTTTGCTGAACACTAAATCGTCTGCATCGCTTCAGTATGGAAAATTGAATACATCTTTTACGAAACATGACAATTTCTTAATGAGATATTAGTTTACTTACTTATAATCCAGGTTTGCCTTGATTTTTCTATTTACGTAGATTTAAATTTTTCAGGCATTTTTTGTACTCTTCGATTTCTGTTTCAACTTTTCAAATTTCTTTTATCAAATTAATAACATCATCAGTATATTTTATATTTTAGTGAAAATATGATCTCAATAAAATTTTGTTTGTTAATTTGTTTGCCCGATTTTTCAATATTGTTGTCAAAACAGACTTTCAAAAACGATATCCTTAATAGCCAAATACAGATCCGATGCTGGTCTTCCAGTCAGAAAATCAAAGGACTTTGAGGTTAATAGTAAAGGAAGATCGTTTAAGGAGTTCTGTGAAGACTTTGGCTTACATATTTTAAACGGATGTACAAAAGGAGATGAAGAAGGTGATTTTACATTTATCAGTGGTGTGGGTGCATCTGTAAATGATATGTGTGCTGTGACACATGAACTTCTGAAATTTGTAAGCAATTTTAAAGTTGATAGTCGAACCTGGTAGGATCATATGCCAATATTGTTAACCCTTAGTGTAACAGTCAGATATAGTCCAAATAATACAATGAACCTCCTGCCTAAGTTGAAATGGGATGAAAAAAATGTTGATTTGTATAAAAGTAAACTCAACCAGCAAACAAATATACTCAAGCAACAAAATGAGTTTTTAGAATTGAGTCAGTTAGTGGAAATTATACGATATTCAAACCCACATACAAACAAACCAGTCAATCCTATAAGATCAGGAAATCGTTGGTTCAATTTCAAATGTCATAATGCTCGACAAAAATCTTTTAAGGCATTGAGAAAATTCAGACAAAATACATCAATGGAAAACAAACAGCAATATTTAAATGCAAATCGTAATTTTAAAGATATATGTGAAGAAAGTAGAGTAAACTACCTCAAAAATCTTGAAGTTCAAATTAACTCAGTTAGAAACAATAAGGACTGGTGGAATGTCGTTAAGGAAATACGACAAATAGACAGACAGGAAAGTCCGGGAATATCTGCTTCTGAGTTTAAAACCTATTTCTGCGCGCTACTTATTCCCATACAAGTTACAAATGATGTAAGCTATGCTCCTCTGTTTTATTCTGACCCTGACTTAGACGACCCTATTTCACCATTGGAAATAAAATATGCTTTGGCAAAAGCTAAGGATAATAAGGCCCCAGGCGAAGATAGGATATCCTATGAATTTTTTAAAAATGCTACTGATAATTTTATAGAGGAATTAGCTAAATCGTACAATATATTATTTGAAACAGCTAAATTAGATGAAAAATTCATTACTAGCATTATTTTCCCTATATTCAAAAAAGGTGATAAAGGGTTGGTTAATAATTATCGTGGAATTTCCTTTATGAATACAATTGCAAAAATACTAATGGGAATTCTAAACAATAGATTGAATAAATGGTTGGAAAAACGAAACGTTGTCACAGAATATCAAGCTGGATTTCGAGAAGGATATTCTACAGCAGACAACATTTACAATCTAGCTACAATTGCGAACATAAAATTCAGTGAAAACCGCAAACTATACGCCTTTTTTGTCGATTTCAAGGCAGCCTTTGATAAAATATCAAGAAAAGCTCTTATGTATAAACTTCACAATGCAGGTATATCGTCAAAAATGGTAAATATGATCGAAAGCATATATAGCAGAACTAATTTCACCGTATGGACTGGAGAAGAGTTATCGGAAACATTTGATACAGCATCTGGAGTAAAGCAAGGATGTTTATTGTCACCAACCCTTTTCTCACTATATCTGAACGATTTACACGATTTTATAATTGGAGGAGTTAATATACGAGGTTTAACGGTTAGATTATTATTATATGCTGATGACATCGTTATATTAGCGGACGATATTTCAACAATGCAGAATATGATCAAGAAACTTGAAGTATACTGTGAAACTTGGAATCTTGAAGTTAATTTAAGCAAGTCTGAAATGATGATCTTTCGAAAAGGTGGAAAGATATCTAATCGCGAAAAATTCTTTTTTAGTGGCAACCCAATAAATATAACTTCAGAATATACATACTTAGGGGTAACACTTACCCCAAAAATGTCATTTAGCAAACATCTGGAAAAAAGAAATGTATCGGCAAAAAATAACATTAATGCTACTTGGAATAATTTTTTGGGGAAAAAGAACATATCCCTGAAGGTGAAATGGAATCTTACCCAGTCTGTGTGCAGAGCGATTCAATCATATGGCGCCCAAATTTGGGGCTATACACTTTTCGATGATGTTGATAAACTTCAACGTTTTTTCTTAAAGAAGATTTTAAAGTTACCATCATTTACACCAACGTATGCATTAATGCTAAAAACAAACATTGAAAATAGCCACATATACACCTTTGAATTGCACCTGAGATATATTATCAAAACATTATTTCTATACAAAAACCACCGCCTTCCAAATCAATTATCCAAAATTTTAATAGAAAAGAATTTATTCTGGTATAACAATATTGAAAAGTTATGTGAAGATTGTAACATAATTCAAATTAGCGACTGCTCAACAAAAGAAGAAGAATGGGAATTTTTAAGATCAGAAATGCTTGCCTCTACAAAAAATAATATAAAAGAAAGGTTTCTTCAACAAGCCTCTGCAACAAACCGCTTTTAAAAACGATTAAATTATGGAAACCCACAGTTTTACTTTGAAACCATCCCCAATGTAAATATAGCCAGTTAGATATTTAAAGTCAGATGCGAACTAATTGAACTAAATGCAACCAGATTCCAGCAACAGAGATCCAAAATATGTTCATTATGTAACCTCAAAGAGGAAGAAACCCTTATACACTTTTTAGCCTACTGCCCTATTCTGCGCCACATTCGATTACACTGTTTGGGAAAAATATCATTAACTGAAAATGAAGTAATTAACATATTGAATACAGAAAGGAGTTAATCATTGAATTCAATTATTAATACATATGTTAAAAAAAAAGTACTCTTATTATATGAATTATAATTTTAAATACTTATAACGACAGTATGTCAAAGTCGTAAGTTCTTATTTTATTCATATTTTTCTTTTTTTACCTAAAAATTATTAAAATCTGGAAATATTAAATTTTATATTTAGTTTTATATTTTTGTAAAACACTTATTTTGAAAAAATAAAAAACAATTAATTAACTAACTACAGATTCGATCTCAGCCGTCACATGTAATTATCATGCTTTTTAATTTTTTAACTATTTGTACATCTGATAAAATTTAGGGCAAACAAATACGTTATGTAAATATGCTTAGTTCAAATGTATCTGTTCTAAGACGCTAAAAGCACTTACAAAGAAAAATGGATATCATAGCAAAATGAAATCAAATATTAGAAAATTCCAAAAATGTTTTACAACTTTGTAAAGTCTAAACGTAAACTTGCATCTTTTCCTCCCACTTTAGATGTGCTGAATTTTTGTAGGAACCTAAAATGTATAAAAAGTTCATTTAATCCTGGACTTCCCAGCTGCATCTTGAAAAATTATGGCGAACCAATACGTTGCTCCATTAACTCACTTATATAATTTAGATACTTCCCAAGGACATGCTCACTATTCTGCACTACAAATCTGCCAATATTTGCCAGACTAAATTGGAAGACTTAATGCTGTTGAAAAGTCTTCGAGAAAATGAATTCTATCACCAGCTCAATTTAGTTTTTGCAAAGGACGGACTACATGCCCTTGAATATTATGTCTAACTCGGATGATGATACAGACTCAGACCATGAATATGAACAACCTACGAAGAAAGCAAGATCATCAGAATCACAAGCGTCAACTTCAACGAGGATGGCTATTGACAATAATTGAAAATGTTCTAAATTTTGTTTCCATGCATAGATAACAAATAAAAATCTCATATTTAATGTGCAAGAGTAGCTGTAATATTTATCGGAATTTTTATGTTCAGAAAAAAACAGCATATTTGTGGCTTTGTAATCCAATTATTTAGCACAAAAAAGTGAAAATGGGGGGAAATTAGTACTTTTGCTATTTTTAAGCCATTGGATGCACTTTTTTGGGATAGGTTTGTTCCGCTTTTTTTCTCCTATTCAATATCTACAACTTTGTTAAAGACAGAAAAGAGATATTCAGTACGGTTACCGAGTTATAACCGTGTTAAAATATACAAAAAGTGATAAAAATCCACCTTGAGCAAAAAAATTTCTATGCCCATTAAATTATAGTGGCAGCCAACTTGACAAAACGAATGATGCAGAAGTTCTTATTTTTGGAACTGATTTCAGGTGCAATTGTCAGAATTGAGTCCCGAAATCATGTAATGTATATATTATGTCCTGTGGTTCCTATAAGGGACAAAGAGCCATCATGTAATGTGCGTTTACGATATTTTGAATAAACTCATCTTATAGGAAATTGTTCAAAGACTACAAATTTGCTTCCTTCAATAAAATTATATTTTTAAGTGAAAAGATATAACCCTTCAAAGTGGACCGATTTTCAGTTAAAAAAAAACAGAAAACATTTTGTTCGACAGTTTGGTCCAGCTTCAGGTAGAGTATTAAAAAAAGTAGATCACTAATCGTGTTTTTTTTTTTTTATTTCTATTGATTTATTTATTTACTTGTGTTTCTCCATCTAAATTGCTATTTACCAACTGTATATTTTTTCACTACTTTTCAACTTCGGTCGAAAATACAAAAAAAAAAGAAAAATTATTTATAGATAATAACTTTAAAACATAAAAACCTTGAAAAAAACATAAATAACACAAGGGAACAATGGTTCTGTTGATTAAGAACTGAATATTGTTTTTAAGGTTATTTGGGACGCTGAATCCAAATCTGCCCTTGGTTTTTTTTCTATCAGCTCGACTTTTCGAGATATACCGTTATGTTCAAAATTAAGGCACTTCCGCTACATATATTGGAATAACTTGAAAACGGTTCACCATATTAAATTAAAAAAAAAATCCGAAACTCGCAAACAATATTCTCTTAAAGCCGTGCTTACTTTGTTTTTAAATTTTCCAAGTAGTTTTAGAGATATCGTTCAAGTTTTGAAAAAAATATTAAAATTTTTTAAAAAAAAAACATTTTTTTTGTTCTTTAAAAATTCCTAAAATATAAAAATGGGACAAAAATCACAGTTTTGGTCTACAAACAGTTAGTTAAATATATTTCGAATAAAATGAGCTTTATTTCATTGCAATCGGTGCACAACTTTTGATTTTGTTCACGATTTACTGAATTGATATAAATCGCGATTTCCATACAAAAATAACATTTTCTAATGTGTAAGTGTTTGTATGTAATAAGTTAGTTTTTTATGATTCTAAGAATTAAAAAAATTAAGTAGTAAAAAAAGATTATTTCATTTTTATGGTTGCGGTAGCAAACTCATAACGCCTATAAATTTTATTGTCCCTTTATGACACCTAGTCAGTTCACAGTCAATTAAAGAGAAAAAAGAAAAGTCCACTTGTTTTTATTGATGTGTGGTTTACCGTTGGTAACGGATGATTTTTTAAAGGAATTCCCCTGAACACATGTGTTCATTCATAAGTGACTGTCAATAAAATTGTGGATATAATTTTTTTTGGTACTTCAGTAAAAAACTACTAAGTACTTATATGGGTTCATTCAACCAATATTTCTCATTCAACAAGTGTTTACGAAAGCGAAAAGAATAACGACAAAAAATATAAATCATTTTACATTGAACATTTAATCAGTCAACACAAAAAAGTTCAATTTTGTTCCCGTGTGTTATTTATTGAAAATTGTGTTACTTTGATATATACTTCAAAATTGTGCAATGGCTACGTCAAGAAACACCTGTAAAATCAATCCCAACTATTTTTGTAACATATGTGGCGAATACACGTTTATAAAAAATAGAAAAAGTGTGTCAGATTTTATTAAAAAAATTTACTATAGCACTATAGAGGAGCGGTACCAGGGTCACTGGGATAAGCATATGATGGCGGACTATTGCTGGAGCATTAAAACAAATCCCTCTAAACAAGGTTATTTAAGAAAATCTTATAAAAGAAAATTTTTCGATGAGTTGTAATTACATTGTAATATTTGTGTATTAAAATTTTTTATTTTTCTTTAAAATTCTCTTTTTGTGTTAAATTAAAAAGTATAGCTGACCATAAAAATGAAATAATCTTTTTTTATTACTTAATTTTTTTAATTCTTAGAATCATAAAAAACTAACTTATTACATACAAACACTTACACATTAGAAAATGTTATTTTTGTATGGAAATCGCGATTTATATCAATTCAGTAAATCGTGAACAAAATCAAAAGTTGTGCACCGATTGCAATGAAATAAAGCTCATTTTATTCGAAATATATTTAACTAACTGTTTCTAGACCAAAACTGTGATTTTTGTCCCATTTTTATTTTTACGGAATTTTTAAAGAACAAAAAAAATGTTTTTTTTTTAAATTTTAATTTTTTTTTCAAAACTTGAACGATATCTCTAAAACTACTTGGAAAATTTAAAAACAAAGTAAGCACGGCTTTAAGAGAATATTGTTTGCGAGTTTCGGATTTTTTTTTTAATTTAATATGGTGAACCGTTTTCAAGTTATTCCAATATATGTAGCGGAAGTGCCTTAATTTTGAACATAACGGTATATCTCGAAAAGTCGAGCTGATAGAAAAAAACCAAGTGCAGATTTGAAATCAGCGACCTCAAATTAGTAAAAATTTGCTATAAATTTCAAATCAACACAAAAAAAGTTCAATTTTGTTCCCTTGTGTAATCTAACCCATATAAACAAAGTTTTTACTAAAACTCTTTCTTTCCTTATGCATATGAGTTTTGAATCCCTCCATGACTGTGCATGACTTTGCATGACTATTTTAAAATTAAGCTTTGGTCACAACAAATCTGTGGACCAAGTTGCAGATAGACAGCATGAGGGGAAATGGGGTTTTATCACTCCGTGACTTGGCGTGATTATGCGTGACTGTGCGTGACTCTGTCGAAGTTAATCTTCTTTAACAGCAAGTGTATCGACCAAGTTTCGGATTGATTATATGAGAGGAAATCCGTTTTAAATCTCTCCGTGACTGAGCGTGACCATGCGCGACTGTGCGTGACTAAGTCAAAGTTAATTTTTTTTTCACAGCAAATGTATGGATCAAGTTTCAGATCGACCGAATGAGGGGAAATGACATTTAGATCACTCCGTGATGGTGTGTGACTGTGCGTGACTACCCCAAAATTAATCTGTAGTCACAACAAGACTATGGGTGTAGTTTCAAATCAATTGGATAAGGGGTAATGGGGTTGACCCACGACAGACAGACAGACAGACAGAGAGTATGAGTTAGAAGAAAGAGCTTAAAAATATAAGATTGTTTAAAAAAGGAATGTATTTTAGTTAACACAAATTAGATTTTTTTTCATGCCGTTAGCAAATCTAAACTTTGATAACCCATAAGTAAACACCTAGAAGGCGTAGAACCTTGTTCAAACACTTATTTTATATGTTGGACAATTATCGTTATGATTTTTGCAACGAAAAAAATCAAATGGCTTCACTGTGCGTCGATGAAATGTTGCATATAATATCATTAGTCGTTATGTTTTTGGCTTAAGGTATTTTCATACTACTCCCGTCTCTGAAAGATAATTTGGTTTGTCTTTTGATAATCTTTTAAAAGTTAAGTTGAAAACGCAACTGGGACGAACGACGAATTTTTCGTTCCGAATATTCGTCGTCAGAAATAAAACACATTTGTGTATATGAAAATGCACACAATCAGTGCGTCGAACGAAATACGTAGTGCGTAACGAACTCTGCGATAGGATTATTTCTATTTCTAACGCCGACGAACGACGAATAAATTGGTGTAGAGTGACCGTAATTTATTTAGTTTTTCAAATGTTTTAGTAAATAAAGTCATTTTTGTCTTTAATAATTGTTTTATATTTTATTTATAACTTATAGGATAAATAAAATCTATTTTTAATTATATAATTTTCTTTTACATAGTTTTTTGTTAATATTTATTCTTTTTCGTTTAGTACTTCGTTTTTTTTTTAAATATGGCTACAACATGTAAATCAAAATTACATATAATTAATTTATAAATGGAAATTTATGTAATTTTTTCAGAATTAAAAAATTAAACGCTGCCGTACAAAAATTAAGCTTTTACCATCGCGAACATGATGTTTACAATTGGAATAACTCGTACCAAGTTAAAAATTCTTTTATTCATGTTTTTCCAATATTTAGTTATGTACATTAGGTTTATGACTTTTTTATTTATTTTTTTTTTTTTTTTTTTTTGCAAATATCAAATTTTACATGCCCTAGCCAAAAAGGCTATTAAAAAAATATTAAGAAATGCAATCTTACTTCTTCGCTGCTCTCAAAAAAGTTTCCGCACCAAACGCGTTGAAATTTGGTTTATATTTTTTTTATTTGAAATAAAATATTTCTTCTACGTTTTAAAGACCATTGTGTATTTTTGGTGCGATGCCCCGAATGGTTTCAAATTTGCACCACTTATAACACATTTTATTGCGCTTCTAGCAAAATATTTATTTTTCGACCGTCGAGATATTTTCCGAGTTATGAACCTCCAAAGCTTGGACATTGACTTGTATATAACTGGAGTAATATATATATATCATTTTGAAGCTCACATGAGTGCCTTTTATTTGATATTTTTAAATTTGAAATCCAAAACTTGTCATTATCTCATAAAGCGATATCTGCAATGTTGATATCGACAACAAGTGAATAAAAAAAATCTTGATCCACTAGCTTCATTTCGATGTATATTTTGACCTCTTAACCCTTTCCCTTCATAAATTTCAAAACCATACCACCAATAAGCGGTGCTCGGTGGAATTGTAGAACAATTCTGGCAATATTAGCATTTATCATAATTCCAAAATACCAAGCAGAACTATATAAAATATGTCAATTTATATGTGGTGCATGGTACGACGTATGGTTTTCAGACCATTGTTTCCGCGAAGACAATTTTGAATTATTTAATTTAAAAAAGGTAATGAGTGTTTTATAAGGCATGGGGTTATGCAAAGGTCGTAAATAATAAATCAGCAGCGTAGTAATATTTGTGCAGAACGTCCTATAAAAGTTGTTCAGGACATTTTCCTTTCTGCAAAAATAGTCGCACTTTAAATCTTAAATTTATATCATACAATATTCAAATAAATAAATAATCATATCTCGTATCAAAATCTGCATTGTCTATATAATTTTTTTACTATGTATATGTGACCTTCTCCGAGAAAAGGGACCTAGTGTGTCAAAAAATGGTTTGTGTCAAAAACGGTGGATTCTGGTACCTAAAAGAATGTAGAAACTTTAAATGCGTTTTTTTTCTCAAAACTTAATTTTCACACACTAGGTCCCTTTTCTCGGAGAAGGTAACATATATTAAATTAAAAAAAAAATAAAAAAATAAAAATAAAAAAAAAATTCAGTGAGTTTTTTCAAATTGCATTTGGTGTGGAAGGTTTTTCCGGCAAAATGACCTGCAAATACGATTTTTATTATTAGTTTAGTATTGCCTATCACGTGGTGATAGGTAAAAATTTTGTAAAAAATTAGTCATAACCCTAATGTACATATTATAAATTAAAAACAATTTCAAATGACGTTACAGCTGTTATATGAATTCGTCGTAATTGTATTTCATTCGACGAATTTACGCAACGAATTGTTGCCGAAAAATTCGTCGAGCTGTGCGAAATTCGTCATTCATTTCAGTTGTGTTTCCACCTTTAAGGTTATAATTTTTATGAATTAAATTATATACACAAAAAACCTAGCTACCTCTTCGAAAAATTGCGAAAAATTCCTACTCATAGGACAACTGCCTCAAAACAGCTTTTCTTTGTAATGCACTTCCACAGGCAACGTAAAACATTTAAAAAACTAATTTTCGATTATTTTACATAGTAAATTCTTGAAATTTTCTTATTTTTTTATCTTATTTTTTTTATTTTATTTCATAAATACAATTATAATTAGTTAATCCTGTACTGTAATTATGAAAATAATTTTTCTTTTTGTACAGGAAAGCACAATTAATGAAGTATGACGAAGATTATGAGTCTTTGCGGACAATCTATTGCGGAATGTTTACAACAGACAGATAGACAGATAAATGTAAAGACAGAGGGACAGCGCCACATCGGCTTCTGCTTTTATAAGAATCAAGAATATATGTAGTATATGGGGTCTCCGGAACTTATTTGGATGAGTTACAAATGGATTAACAAATTGATATATACCCTCTGATTAAATCATATACCACCTTTTGTATTTTCATAAATTAAAGTGAGGATCAGAAAGCATCTTTAGTGGGCACTAAGACTTGTACTACAGGTAATTTCTAAAATATGCATAAACCAAATCTGTTGAAGATATATATCAAATACCTGACTTACCAAAGCCATTAACATTGCTTTGTGTCTTTTTTTTTAACTTTTTTAAACGCTTGATTGACAACTAACTGTTTATATTCGAAACAAATTTCTTTAATAATATGGTGTTGTTAATATTGATAATCTTTATTATTATTGGAGAAATTTGTTTTGAATATAAACTAACAGTTGTCAATCAAGCGTCTTAGCAGTTATTTGTAGGGAGGGTATGTCTGGGCATGTACTAGGGCGGGTCGATTTGTGGGGTGGCAAAAAAATAGCTCAAGTGACAAGGACAATCATATTCTATGGATCAAAATAAGAAACTTTGCTCAAGGAACCATACCTCTAAGACGATTTCTGATGTCCCGACTTTTGAACTGTCTGCTTGTCTGTCTGCTTGGGGCAACCCCATTCCCCCTCATGCAATTGATCTGAAACTGGGCCCATAGTCTTGTTGTGACTACTGATTAATTTTGGGGTAGTCACACAAAGTCACGCATAGCCACGCATAATCACGAAGTGATCTAAAACTTATTTACCCTCATCCGATCGATCTTTTTAAATAACATAACATAGACAAGGCATATGATTATTATTTATTAGCAGAGTAGAAGATACGTATACCAATGAGTGTAAATTTTAATATTAAATCAAACATAGTCAGCCCAATACTAAACAAAAAAATGGTGATGTTTGTATGGGGAAGCCTCCAGGGGGGTTCCACGGGGTATGCCACTGGCATGGGTGGGTCGGCCCTCTAAAGTTAGTGGGGTCGATCATACATTTTGACTCGATTGGGGAACTCTAAATGGGTCAAAGTGAGACAGACAGACAGAAAGGTCAAAAGTCGGGACATCAGTATTCGTTTTAGAGGTATGGTTCGTCGGACAAAGTTTCTTATTTTGATCACTTGGGCGATTTTTAAATCGACCCGTCCTAGTATGTACCCATCTACACTAATTTCAATAGTGAGCATATATTTTTATGCGCTACCTGTAGTTTCAATTAATATTTACATGAGCAGAACTACGACATCAACTAAGAAAGTTTGTGGCGGAAGCCCATTGCACTTCGATCAAAATAATTTGTTCAAATAAATAATTCGTTTAAGTTAATTTAAGTGAAGTAGATTGTTTACAATAAATTTCTGTAAATATTTAAAAAAAATTAAAAATAAATAATTGTTCTGAAAGAAAAACTTTTTTTATAATGAATCTTAGTTTATTTGAAAATTGTTCCAGAAAATTTTCCGTTCAACTGTAAATTCGTTATTTTAACTCTAAACAATTTTTATCTAAAAAATTCTTTTTTTTCTTAATTCTTGGACTAACTTTTTTTTATTATTCTAAGAAGATGCTAATTGTCGTAGGTTTATATATCAAAGACATAAATTGTTTCTTTTTTCATCTGAAAAAACTTCATAAACATCTTTGAATATTCTCAGAAAAAAGGTTTTACCATAAAGCTATTGATGGGATCATTAATATTGGCAATGTTCAAAAATTTTTGGATATTGGGCAGAAACCTTTTGGTGTACAGTTTCACATGGCCGTAAATAACGTTTTCCTTTGTTTATCTTTAATATGTATATAGTATAGTATTTCATATAATACAAGTAGTTGTCTGTATGGTTGTGCAAACCCTTTACTTGAACAATGTTGTTTGAACATATTGAATTTTACAATTGAAAACAAAGAAAATTTCAAGAAAATATTTCTTAAACAAAAGTCTCAACTTTGTAAATGTAACTTCAAATCAAAATTTACAAAATGAAAGTTCATTGCTACTTGAATAGCACAAAATATAAAAAAGTCAATGAATTTTTCTTATCAATTACATTTGATTTTGATTTAAATTTATATTTGGGAAAATTAGTAAATATATTTTGAGGAGAAAAAGTTTTCAATATTAAATGAAATTTTTTTTAACAAATAGAAACCCAAATATATCTTTAAAAATTTCCACCTATCACTTAGAATTCACTATGATTATTGTTGGTAAAATAAAAAATGTATGTTAATAAATAAAATATTATGTTTTAATTGTACAATACAAACTTACATGTCAATACGTGGACATTTACATGATGTGTTTCCACGCTGCGTGAAAATGCTTGCGTTTCGTGTTTGTAGAAAAACGGGGTAGAAAAGCAAGCGGGGTAGAAAAAAATCCAATTTGTTGGTAAAAGAACCTATTCTTTTATTATTTTTTTATTAAATAAATGTTGTTAGCGTGCAAAAAAATAAACACCGATTTTTAATATTTAAATTGTCTGATTATCTATAATAATAATAGGCCAGGCGATTTTTTGTGACCTATGTAACTTTGTCAGTTTTATTCCTATTTTGACCAAACATCCCTCATTTGAAAGGTACTCTTTTTAGCTGTCCATCAGATTTACATATTTTGATTTTTTGGAGTAATGCTCATTTAAAGTTGCTACTAACACATACATAAAATTATAAAACGATGCTTGTGGCTTTATTAAATTCGTTAATATGTTTGTAATAATTGTATATGAAAAGCCCTGTATTGAATTGAAAAACAATTTTGGGCATAAAACAATAAGAACAATAACGCAATCGAATTTTATTATAATAATTGCATATCACACGCCCTGTGTTGACTTGCGAATTGCCTAAAATTAGCATACTTGTAGGTGGTATACAGGGTGGTTCAAATAACTTCATGCTCTTAATTCTGTGTTTCCACAAAATTTTTATAATGAAATAAATTAAATAGATTAAAAAAACATTTAAAGAAATAAATTTAATGTAAAATAAAATTTCCTAAAATTTACTTTGGAATTTCGAGGGCTAGTATCTGCAGGGAAAGTTATTATTTACTTACGATACCAAGTAATATCACAAAGTTTTCTACTATGCCATTTAGAGATTGACTATGTCCTACAAAATATGATATCAAATCAAATGGGAACATTTCACAAAACTCTCGAAAGTGAAAATGCACAGATTTAGAGCGTCAAAAAAAAAGTAAACAGTGGTAAAACTTACCTAAGCTTTTTTCGAGGAAAACCCTAAAATTTTTGCGACAAATTTTTACCGATTACGTGTTTTACTTAACTAAAAATTATTTTAGGTTGATTTGCATTAATTAATAATAACTAAAAAGAAATAAACGAAAAGAATCTCACTATGGGACAGAAAAATCGCCTGATACTTGGAAAATTATTTTAGCTTTAGAAGAAAAAAAAATAAATCGTTCCATGAAATTGGCGAAATTTTGGGTACACAGCACAATTAAAAAAATAGCTGCACAATGCGTCAAAAACTATCAGGCACCAAATCACCGCATTCGATATCCACTAAAATCAATCGAAATTCCATATTTTAGTTTATTATTTACAGAAAACGGACAAACATCAGCCCTAGTTTCACTTTTATTCTTAACTGGGGTCCATAATTCGTAAACTGTAACAGAGTTAAGTTATTCTAATGCCCGTTTTCTCAATAATCGATTATCTTTTATTCCAACGAGAAACTGCCGATTAAAGAAATTTGGTTTTCTCAATGTCTGGTTTGCTTCTATCTTGTCGCAAAGCTAACCGGCACTCATCTGCCAATTATTTATTTATCGTACAGATAAATTATTCTCCCAACTTTCATATAAATTTTGAGAGGCATTGTCAACTGAAAATAATTCTCCCAACTTTCATACGTATTTGGAGAGGCATTTGCAATTGAAAATAATGTTTTTGTGAAAACCAAAATTGTTAACAGGTAGTTTAACTGTACAATAAATTTATGTCCTGGTTAAGTAACAGCCAGTTTGACGATACATTGAGAAAACCGGCATAGGTATATTATTTTGGAAAATGAAATAATTTCGATCGAAAAATTTCGATAACGAATGCGGTGATTTGGCCCCAGGTTGAAGATTTACCGAAATCTGGTCACCCAAAGGGGCTTAGTTTTGTTGAAGTTAGAGCTCTAGTAAGAGAAATAAAGACATATCCAGCGTAAAGTGTAGCTAAATTATCAGAAAACATAACGTAGACATCAGACAAACCAGAAAGTTCGAGCACAGTAAGTAGATCTCTTTATAAAATAGAGGCTCTATCTTTTGGGAAATCATATTATATACAGACAAGTACAGCCCAGCCCTCGAAGTTTGAGTGAAACTACTAGGAAATTTTATTTTTACATTCAACTTATTTCTTTCTATGTTTTTTTTTTTAAATCTATTTAATTAATTTTATTCAGCCATATTACGAATATTCTCAAGGAATTTCTTTCTCACGGAATTTCTTTCTCGGGAAAAAAATCCTCCAATTATAAATTCCGCGTGAATGAAAAAATTAATAAGTCGCATCATCGTATTTCGAAGCCATTTTTTTTTTTTTTGTTTATTGACAATTAATTTTCTATATTTTTTTGTGTGCGCAAACGATAATAAAATAATACAAATTTCTTTTAAAGAAAAATTAAATGAAAAATTTAATAGCATAGCTATGATGTGAGTAATTGTTGAGCAAATTGGTGTTGTAGAATAACAACAAAGTAAAAGCTGAAGGATTGCTAGAAGTCAACTGAATTTGCTTTCATTAAAGTTAACAAAAGTTGAAGTTGCGCTCTATTTGTGGTCTTCAACCTACAAGAACAATAAAATATTAATTTTTTTACTTAAATTTTATTCTATCAAAATATTTCTTACATTTTTATATAAACTCCCGTCTGATTTGCGAGGGAAATTTTTTTTAGTGAAAAAAATCATGTGAGTCCGATCACAAGGGAGATGTGTAAACATCTAATAATTAAAGAAAACATTAACATCATATTTTCCAGTGCATAACAAATAAGTCGATTATGCTGTTTTCTGAAATTCAATTGATGTTTTCTGAAATGCAATTGATGTTTTCTGAAATTCAATTGATGTTTTCTGAAATACAATTAATGTTCTCAGCAATTTAAATAATGCTTTTTGAAATGAAATATATGTTTTCTGAAATTATATTTATGATTTCTGAAATTCAAATGATGTTTTCTGAAATACAATTGATGTTTCCTGAAATACAATTGATGTTTTCTGAAATTCTATTGATGTTTTCTGAAATTCAATTGATGTTTTCTGAAACTCGAATGATGTTTTCTGAAATTATATTGATGTTTTCTGAAATTCTATTTATGTTTTCTGAAATTCAAATGATGTTTTCTGAAATACAATTGATGTTTTCTGAAATACAATTGATGTTTTCTGAAATTCTATTGACATTTTCTGAAATTCTATTTATGTTTTCTGAAATTCAAATGATGTTTTCTGAAATACAATTGATGTTTTCTGAAATACAATTGAAATTCAATTGATGTTTTCTGAAACTCGAATTATGTTTTCTGAAATTATATTGATGTTTTCTGAAATTCTATTTATGTTTTCTGAAATTCAAATGATGTTTTCTGAAATTATATTGATGTTTTCTGAAATTCTATTTATGTTTTCTGAAATTCAAATGATGTTTTCTGAAATTATATTGATGGTTTCTGAAATACAATTGATGTTTTCTGAAATTCTATTGATGCTTTCTGAAATTCAATTGATGTTTTCTGAAACTCGAATGATGTTTTCTGAAATTATATTGATGTTTTCTGAAATTCTATTTATGTTTTCTGAAATTCAAATAATGTTTTCTGAAATTATATTGATGTTTTCTGAAATTCTAGTTATGTTTTCTGAAATTCAAATGTTGTTTTCTGAAATTATATTGATTGTTTCTGAAATACAATTGATGTTTTCTGAAATTCTATTGATGCTTTCTGAAATTCAATTGATGTTTTCTGAAACTCGAATGATGTTTTCTGAAATTATATTGATGTTTTCTGAAATTCTATTTATGTTTTCTGAAATTCAAATAATGTTTTCTGAAATTATATTGATGTTTTCTGAAATTCTAGTTATGTTTTCTGAAATTCAAATGATGTTTTCTGAAATTATATTGATTGTTTCTGAAATACAATTGATGTTTTCTGAAATTCTATTGATGCTTTCTGAAATTCAATTGATGTTTTCTGAAACTCGAATGATGTTTTCTGAAATTATATTGATGTTTTCTGAAATTCTATTTATGTTTTCTGAAATTCAAATGACGGTTTCTGAAATTATATTGATGGTTTCTGAAATACAATTGATGTTTTCTGAAATTTTATTGATGTTTTCTGAAATACAATTGATGTTTTCTGAAATTCAATTGATGTTTTCTGAAACTCGAATGATGTTTTCTGAAATTATATTGATGTTTTCTGAAATTCTATTTATGTTTTCTGAAATACAAGTGATGTTTTCTGAAATTTTATTGATGTATTCTGAAATTCAATTGATGTTTTCTGAAACCCGAATGATGTTCTCTGAAGTTATATTGATGTTTTCTGAAATTCTATTTATGTTTTCTGAAATTCAATTGGTGTTTTCTGAAATTCTATTTATGTTTTCTGAAATTCAATTGATGTTTTCTGAAACCCGAATGATGATTTCTGAAATTATATTGATGTTTTCTGAAATTCTATTTATGTTTTCTGAAATTCAAGTGATGTTTTCTGAAATTCTATTGATGTTTTCTGAAATTCAAATGTGTTTTCTGAAACTCGAATGATGTTTTCTGAAATTATATTGATGTTTTCTGAAATTCTGTTTATGTTTTCTGAAATTCAAATGATGTTTTCTGAAATTATATTGATGGTTTCTGAAATACAATTGATGTTTTTTGAAAGACAATTGGGAAATGTTTAGAAAAGAACATATCATAATTTTTCACCAATACAATCATAAGTCACACAGCGTTATCTGCTTCAGCTCACACGGATATGAGTTACGCTGTTTTTGTGATTGTATTGTGAAATAGAAATTTACCCCCCTGCGCGTACAGATGTTTACACATCAAAAACCAAATTCAAGTGCATTGAGAATATCTATTTTTTTCCGATCGAACTTTTTTTCCGAAGGAATTTTTATTCATAATAAGGGAAAAGGGAGAAGTGAGATATTTCATGCGGAATTACTGTTTGGAATTGGGCTGATTATAAATTTTTGTTGGATACACAGAAATAAGAGCCTAAGGGTATTTGAACCACCTCGTATGACACCTACAAGTATGCTAATTTTAGGCAATTCACAAGTCAACACAGGGCGTGCGATATGCAATTATTATAATGAAATTCGATTGCGTTATTGTCATTATTGGTTTATGCCCAAAATTATTTTTCAATTCAACACAGGGCTTTTCATATACAATTTTTGCAACACATTAAACAATTTAATAATGTATGTGTTAGTAGCAACTTTAAATGAGCATTACTCCAAAAAAAATTTTCGAGATGGTGCAAATCTGTAAATCTGGTGGACAGCTAAAAAGAAACTCCTTTCGAATGATTGATGTTTGGTCAAAATAGTATTAAAACTGACAAAGTTGCATTGGTCACAAAAAATCGAAGTGCCTACTAATAGTATAAATAAGAGCAAATTCAAAATTTCGGGGCGAAAAGGCCCCCAAAAATATGGCGTGTGAAGAGTGAAACTTCAACACGTGTTCGCAATCTTGTTTTTGTTTACTCCACTATGAACATAATGGATTACTTAGACATTTTGATGGACAATATTGGCCCGGACGTCGAGAATTAAGGCAATGCTAAAAACTGGATCTTCCAAAAGGACAACGATATAAAGCATACATCTAAAACTGTGAAAGATTGGCTACTGTATCGAAGCCATAAGACACTTGATATACGCCGCAGTCCCCAAACCACAACGAGATCGAGCATCTGTGATATCGAGGGCTATTTCTTAACGAAGAATGTAGCATAATCTCTCCCGGTATTACAAAGTATTTGTCGATTTGATGCTTAGAGGACTATATGATGTGCTTAAGGCGAAATGCAAATAAACCAAATATTAAGGAATTTAAAAAGTTTACTTTTTGTATAGAAGTCCTGTTGCCTTTTCTTCGGTTTTCTTAAATTACTATTTTTTTTTTTTACGTGTAAAATTTGGTAATTTTTAAATAAAGTGTATTTATTTCGGTTTTGTATTACTTTTGTTTAATATTTTTAATTGAGTTCAGCTATTATTAAATTATTCTTGAATTCCTTATAATTATTTTTGATATTGTGTTAATTATTTCGTTTTAATACAAATTTTAATATGAGTAACTAAGGTATTTACTTTCTTTTGACGCTCACAGTATATTTTTTCTTCCAACTTATTATGGTTTGTTTTGTTTTATTTTTTAATTTTGTTATATTTATTTATATTTATTTATATATATTTATTTTTTTTATTTTTTTTTTTTTTTTTTTTTTTTTTTTTTTTTTTTAACAATTTTCTTTTTAATGACTTTTACTTAATATTTTATTTCACTTCCCTAGAGTATACGTGTTTTCAAAAATAATGTACTGCGTTACGCAAAGGTACCGTTTACCGATAAGAAAATCTTATATTACCGTACGTCTAGAGTTCAAAATGCTTACTAAATGTTGCTTATGTTCCTTAAGGATATCCAAGTGAAAAATTATAATTAATACTGGTACACATTGTACTGTTATATTTTAGTTAACACTAAGTGAGATATTACTTAACACTGCTCTCTCAATAGATTTTTACTTCTCTGAAAAATGTACACATATAACATAACTTGAAATGGCATAATATTCTGAAAAAGAAAATGTGTTTCATATAAACAATTGACTTCCAAAGGAAATAGTTTTAAACCGTGTTTTTTTTTTATATTTTTTATAATGTGCGAAAGCCACTGTTGTTTAATAAAACAAGTGAGAAAATTATAGTCGATCTACGGCGCCTATATGATACCCTATACCATAAGTTTAGCAAAAGGATTTAACTAATTGGTTATAGAAAATAAATGACATAGAAATAAATTTATTGAAAACGATATGAAGAATGGATTGATCATACGAAATTTGGTGAGGCCACTTATTTTTCGTAAAAACATACAAAAATCAAATTTGAGGGAAGGTCGATTTGGAAGCAGTTTTATATGAGGACAATGTCCAAAAATGGTTATACATGATTTATTTTTGTTGTACAAATTAAGAGGTGCAATAAGCACCCACAAACCCAATTTCATGGAGATTTGTATAATAATTTCTTCTAGGGCTCAATTGCACTGGGATTTGGTCTGAACATGCGCCAGTTTTCACCAATTTCAATACAAGTCATACGGAGAAAGCTTATGTGTATAAAAAATTATATCAAAATATGTTCATATCTACGTTTTGTAGTTTGCGATTTGCACATGGGCAGACAGAGGGGCGGATGGACATCGCTAAATCGACTCTGAATATGGGTGAGGCACCTCCCATATAAAGTGTTGATAGGGAGAGGTTTGAAAATTCGTTATGAACGTTAGTAACCATGCCCAAAAATAGGCGGAATCGGATAAGTGGTCGTGGCACCTCCCATAAGTAATTAGTCAATATCATATATTTCGAGCACTTTGGCAGAGACAGCTTTGCAAATTTGTCTGAGTACATGTATTATTAACTAGCAGATGCCAGCCCTCGAAATTCGAGTGCGAATTCTAGGAAATTTAATTTTTTCATTAAATAAAGACCCTAAAGGTATGCTAATCAATTATAGCCAATTCACAAAAAACAAAACACATTTTTATTACTAACACGTTTACAAATTTAATAAATACACACATAGCATTATATAATTAGCAGTCGAACAAAAAAAGGCGGGATCGGACCAAAGCAAGTTCCACCCCCCATACAAAGTAAATATTAAGTGTCATATATCTAGAATACTATAATAGTGAGAGCCTCGAGACTTGGCATGACCCCATAATTTTTATGGGCGTGATCGGAGCAGTGGGTGTGGTACCGCCCATACAAAGTAATTATGTAATATACATAATTATTCAGAATTATATCTGGTGTACAATAATAGTCGGAGCTTATAAAGTTTTTTGTGACGTCATCTTTTACTAATATGAGTAGGAGCGCCGAAACTGGACAGGGTCGGATAAGTGGGCGTGTCACCTCCCACACAAAATGCATTCTCAATATTTCATATCTTGAGTAATACAAAAGGACAACTAACGATATTTTGTGTGACCTCACAGGTTAAAAGTATAGGAAGCCTTGCTGAAAATTAGCAGATCCCATCAGTAAGTGTGATCAGCATACAAAAAAAATATTTAATATCATATATCTAGTGTCCTGTGATAGGGAGATTGGGTGATGTCATCTGATATTAATGTAAATGGTCATCGTGAATATGGACGGAATATTAAGGAACGTTCTATGCAAAACTTTTACCCAATCGGGTAAAACAACAAAATCTATTATCAGTTGAAAAACAGCCAAGTTATATCAAGTTACCCTGGCAATAAATGCGCCGCAGACCACTTAAGAAAATCGAGCTTATATTTTTAAAGATATTAAAATAATTTACAACAATAATATTTTTGCATTCTCCTGATCCCAAAATGATCTTATGTAAAGTATTTTGCATCTCGTCTACTATTATGCTGTTCAAATTTAAGTCAAAATGGTACATATTTTTTAGCACTATTTCCAAATATCCAATTTTACTTTTTTAAAAATTTTTTTCAAGAAATTTACCGAAATCAACGACTGGTAGCCACCGGGGAAAGTCATATCAGTCAAAAAAGAGTTATACGTGTCCCGGCGATTCCCTAGGAATCGAGATATATCAATTTGAACTTATTAGTACCGTATTAGGGAATTTGTCACGTTTTGGGTTCTTTTGTTTGAAACAACTGGAGAACTACTGGTCCGATTTTGCTGAAATAAATACAGATAAATTAAGAATTATAATAACTTTAATCTACTTTTATACCATTTCTCAATACAATCAACAGTTTCGCAGTTATTAATAAATTTATGAAGAAAAAATATAATTTTATTCCTAAAAAATAAAATTTTGTATTTTTGAAAATCATGCAAGACGCTAAATTTTTCTTCTTGTTCCTTCATGATACCTTCTCCGTGCACAGACAATTAAAGGGAAAAAAGGAAAATGTACTTTTATATTGATGTGGGGTTTTCCGTTGCCTACTTGTAAGGGATTATTTTTTTTTACAAAAATGAGTGCTCATTATTTGGAAAGTTATAAAAAATTTGAAATGAATTTGTACGAGCCCTGGTTTTAGAAGGCTCAATCAGGTAAATATGCTCCCTTAACCCTTTCACTACCATTGAGATCATGCGTCCCAAACTAAATTTAAAAAAATCGCCAAAAATACATTCTATTTAAATAGGAAAAATTCTCATTGGTAGCTTTAAGTATTTTATGCACATAATGAGCTGTTTTGAGCGAGTTCAGTGAGTATATTTTTTTTTTTATTACAATAATTTGGGTGTAGTCTCTGTGGGATGCGGACGTGTTTTCCAATTTTTCGGTGTGAACAATAGTTTTTCCATTTTGAATTATATTTTGCAAATAATATAAGTGTTTTTTATTATAATCAAGTTAGTAAACAACAGTAAGCTGTAAATATTTTATTTTATGTGGAATTTTCCATTTGGGATAATAGATCCCGCTGGTTCTGTTTGATCCCCATAAATGGGATATATTGTCCCATTGGTATACATTACTAAGGTAATTTGTGTGTTTGCAGAATGAATAAAAACAAATCTGATAGCAGATTTAAGGAAGACGAAATCTCCGCTATAAGAAATTCCAGTGACTCTGATCTTGGAGACTTTAGTGTTTCTGATTCAGAATATAATCCTCCTTCCGACGAACAAACAGATGAGTCTTTAGACGAGGTTGATGAACTTTTCGACATTGATGTAAGTTCCAACAGTGTACGATGTAAATTCCAATTTTCAAGTTGTATGGGGACAACCATCATACTTATTTTGTTCTCGATTTCCTATCAGTGAAGATATTGTAGCACCAGTTTCAAAAAATTCAACTGACCTGCGAATTTTTCAATGTTTGTTTCCAGAATCCAGAAGGCCGAAACATACCACTAACTGATGCATCAGAAATTAAAATTTTGTTAGGTATTTCTGTTATAATGGGCTATAACAAACTTCCTGAGATTTCTGATTACTGGTCCCAAAATGAGCCAATGGGAAATGAATGTATAAAGAAGGCTATCGTGCGAGCCCGTTATCAAACTTTGATGTCGAAATTGTATTTTAATTTTCCTGAAAACCCGGTAGCAGCCTCTAAGCTTTTATTATATGGAAGAAGTTACCAATTCCGTGAAATATACTTTTGTAAAATCTCCCAGCGATACTTTGCATCTGACCATTGACGAATCCATGGCCAAATTTAAAGGCAGGTCTTCTCTAAAGTAGTATTTAATTAAAAATTTTAATTAAAAATTTACAAAAAAACTGTATTTTATTATTCTCATAGAAAACCTACTGGTGGGATATTTAGTCCCAATTTATGAGATTTAAAAAACCCAGTGGGACATAAAATCCCAGGACATATCTTATTTCAGAAGGATAATAGATTTTTTTTAAAAATTTTTTTGTGTTATTTAATTCAAATCTATACGAAAAAATTGTTTAATGTTGTCAAAAAATCGCAATGAGTGCAAATTGTCAAGAAAATCTCAATTTATTTTGCTACGTTTGTGGCAAAAGAGCTTTTTCAACAAATATTGCATTACTCACTGAGCAAGTGGAGCGTGCTTTTAACATTTATTTTGATTCCGAAATAATTCGCGGCGTTTCATGGGCCCCAGACAAAATTAGTAACAATACGCTTAACATGTGGATCCAAGGGAAACGCAGTTCACTTTCTTTTGGTGTACCAAGGATTTAGACTGATGCAGGAGAGCACAAATACGACAACTGTTATGCATGTGCAAACAATATACATGGAGTAAATCGTAAAGGCCTTAAACAAAGAGTTAACATCTCTGTTAAAAGTGCACAAACACCTCTTCCGCATACCAATTCCACCGCCTCCAAGTCTTGACAGAGAAACTTATTTTTCTACTTCAACAACGGATCAATGGGATTCCACCTATGAATCAATGGCAGAAACCGCCGCAAAATAATTCCAATGTCACAAGCAAGAATGGACAAGAATGTTGCAGAATTAAACTTGTCTCAATGTGAAGCAGAAGAACTTGCCCTTCTTTTGAAAAAAGGCAACAAATTGGAGCCTATTGTCGAAGTCACCGGATATCGAAGACGACAATTGCCATTTCCAGATGAAGATAGATCCTCATCCGATACAGACTCTGAACAAGTAGGCGAACCACCACGCAAGAAAGTAAAGGGAGCAAACAAATGCAAATAAATTAATACGTTCATCGCTTTTTATGATCTATGTATCCATGTAATAACAGGATATTTTTCATTTTACGTGTTAATAATAAATAATATATAATAAATATTATCCAAATTCATTGAAACATAAAATCAGTATTCTTTTCAAAATGAGATACCTTTATTTAATTATGAATAGCGAAACGCGTACATCGATTTTCAAGACCTATATCCCATTTTGTTCACAGGTTGTGTGACTTTACGAGAAAGTAATAGGACTTGACACTTTTTTCTGTTTTGGATTTTTTATGAATTAAAAAAAATTAATTTTTTAGGCAAAAAATATTTTTTTTTCTTTATACATTTATTTATAACCACGAAACTGTTGCTTATGTAGCGAAACATTATATAATCAGATTAAAGGAATTGTAATTCTTCATTTGTTTCGGCAAAATCGGACTAGTGGTTCTCGAGTTATGTTAGACAAGAGAGCCTAAAACGTGGCAAATTACCCTATAGATAATTACTAAGTTCAAATCGATATATCTCGATTCCTAGACGCGTCCCGGTGTTTCGCTGGGATAGCTTTCCCCGGTGGTTTCATCCCATCCCAATTACTGACCCCTACCATTTGTCGCACAGTGTTATTATTAAATTTATTAAATTTAAAAATATTATTACGAATGAGTCATGTAAATGAACTTTACCATAACATATGTATTATAAATTTATTAATTAAAAAAAAAAACATTAACATGATAAGAAATTTATAATAAAATCTAGCTACGCACTGCATTTTCAAATTAGAAAATATTGAGCACAACTTGTACAATATTTTCAACATGTAAAAGCTTGTTCAAACAAAACCACATAATCTCTCCAACCATACTGAAGCATGCATACATACATATATTATAAATAATTTTTATTTTTAAAGTTCCTTTTAAACTTTCCACAATTTTCAGCATAATATTTTGTTCTATCTAATAGCACACATACATATGTTTCAAATAATAAAAAATAGTCATCATTCATTATTACATATACTCGTACATAAGTATATACAAATTTATATACATAACTATATTACATCCTCGTATGTATGCGGTAAAATTACAATTTATCATCTTGTCATGATACTCGTTCGAATGTATGTACATAACATATATGTACATATAACTGATTTACTTGAATAAATATAAATTTGTAAAAGTAACAAGAAAAAAATCGTACCAAATCAAATATCTTTAGCCATACAATATTGTACTAGAAGCAAATAAAGAAAAAACGAAATTCAAATGATACAGCTTAATGTATATTAAAACTTGATAGTAATAATGCTCTTAAGACGTCTCTTGAAAAATGAGAAACCGTCTAACTTCATATCCTTACTTATACTTACTTATTAAGAACATATAATAACTTTTAACATAGTGAATAATATTGTGAATTTTTAATACAAAATTGTACAGAAAACGTAATTCGATCTTGCACACAAAAAAAAATAGGGCTCACTTTGGATGGCGAAATTGATGAAAAATATTTCAACAATTTTGCTTTATGACTTTATATTACGAGTACTTGTTCGAGTGTTTTTTTTTTTAATCTCCAAAAAATTTGGTAACATTTCCGAGTAATTTTTTGAAATTTCTAATTTAAAAAGCAAGACCGATAAAAAATTAAAATACATAAAATATAATAATTGAATCTAGAGTTTTTATTCTTTTTTTTTTTTTTTGTTTTGATTGAAATTATATTAAACATTACAACCAAAAAAAACTTTCATAGTTCTAATCACTGCTTACGTACCCTTCGATTAAGGATTTTGTACTGTTATCTGTCACTTTTTTGGAACAGGTAGTCCATCTCTCTTTAACATACCTTTTGTGCTCCTCACCTCCCTTTTGACAATAGCCTAATACAAAAACCAAGTTATTGTTCTTGGATGATAAATTAGGCAAAAACTATGTGGACATATTGTGTTGGCTTATAAAAGAAAGAAATCTTTTTTGCAAACTCCTTAATATAAATTTCTGTATATTATATATAGGGCGGGTCGATTTAAAAATCGCCCATGTGACTAGGAAAATCATATTCTAGGGATCAAAATAAGAAACATTGCCCGAGGAACCATACCCCTAAAACGAATTCTGATGTCCCGACTTTGACCTGTCTGTCTGTCTGTCTCACTTTGACCCATTTAGAGTGCTCCAATCGAGTCCAAATGTATGATCGACCCCTACTAACTTTGGAGGGCCGACCCACCCATGCCAGTGGCACACCCCATGGAACCCCCATTTTTTGTTTAGAATTGGGCTGACTATGTTTGATTTAATATTAAAATTAACACTCATACGTATACGTATCTTCTACTCTGCTAATAAATAATAATCATACGCCTTGACTATGTTACGTTATTCAAAAAGATCGATCGGATGAGGGTAAATAACTTTTAGATCACTCCGTGACTATGCGTGACTCTGCGTGACTACTCCAAAATTTATCTGTAGTCACAACAAGACTATGGGCCAAGATTCAGAACAATTGCATGAGGGGGAATGGAGTTACCCCATGGCAGGCAGACAGACAGACAGATAGGTCAAAAGTCTGGACATCAGAATTCGTTTTAGAGGTATGTTTCAGGTCATTGGTTTGTTGACTGGAATTCAAAGAGGTTTCACAAAATATTGTTGTTTCCTTTGTCTATGGGATAGTCGCGCTACATGTCGTCATTACGTCAGAACAGAGTGGCCAAAAAGAACTGAGTATTCACCAGGAAAGCAAAACATTTCAAATAAACCATTAATGGTTTTGTAAAGAAAGACTTTGTTTTCCAGAAAAAGTTGAGACTTGGGCCCTAGAAGATAGAACATTTGTTTAAATTTGATGTCTAATTGTTTTCTTTTACCGCTTATATGTGCTTTCCATGTCAGTTATCTGGCTAAATGAAGACCCAAATATTTTACAGTATTACCACTAGGAATTGCAGTTCCACTGAGGAACACAGCTGGACAATTATCTCTTCTTGTTGCAAAAGTATCCTGGCTTGATTTTTGGATATAAACTACAATATTCCACTTCGTGAGCCAATGGTGAAGACAATCAAGTTACAGTTGAAGGATTCTAAAAGCTTCTCAAGGAGATTCTACGACACAAAAATGTCGTGTCGTCTGCATATGTTGCGAAAGTTCCGTCGTCTCTTGTCGGCATATCATAAGTGTAAAGAGTACGCAAGACTGGTCCAAGCAGGATACCCTGCGGTATTCCGGCTTCTATGTGACATATGTTGGACTATAGAAACATCTATTTTTAAAATAATATAGAAAAAAAAGATAAAATGGAGCTGGAAGCATATTTTTTAATTTGTTTAACAATCCCGCTTCCCAAACTTTATCGAAAGCCTGCTGTGTGTCCAAAAATACTGTAGAACTGTACTTTTCGAAAGGATCAATTATCACCTTTATAATCCGATGACATTGTACCTGGTGTGCCATGCCTACTTCGAAACCAAAATTGGTGGTCATGAATAATGTTACATTTTTGAAGATGTGGAGTTAAATGTTTAAGAAATAATTCTTCAAAAATTTTAGAGAAAATGGGCAGTGGACTAATGGGTCTTGATGTCATTAGATTAACCGGTTTTAAAACCATAATTATTTCGGCACACTTCCATTGTGAGGGAAACTGTTGAAGACGTAAAATGGAATTAAATATCAGAGTTAAAAATAGAATACCTTTAAAAGGCAACGACTTAATTGCAAATGCATCTGTTTTATTTATCCCGTAGATTTTTATACCCTATACCACTACGTGGTTTGGGTATAATGACTTTGTGCTGCTGTTTGTAACAACCAAAAATATTTGACCTAGACCCATCTTTAATTGTACCGGTCGAATCAGAATCACTTTTTGAGTTGATTTAACAATGTCCGTCCGTCCGTCTGTGTGTCCATGTAAACCTTGTAATCAAACTGCAGGTCGCAAATATCAATGTATTTTGATGAAATTTGGTATATAAGCTTTTATCGGCCATGGGATGAACGCTATTGAAATTGGTGAGAATCGGTCCATGTTCAGACCTAGCCCCCATACAAATTACCCATATGAAATCGACATAAATTGCCATAAGATCCAAATTGTCATATAGATCTTACTCAAATTGGGTTTGTATGCGTTCATTACATCCACTAATAAGTAGTCCAAAAATGATCCCTTTGACCCCATATAGAGCTGCTTCCCGATCTTCAGTTAAATCTATTAAAAAACAAAAATATTGCACTGATTCTCCTCAAATTTTGTTTGTACATATTTTTGCAAAATACAAGAGACTTTACCAAACATGATCAGGATCGGTCCATTTTTGGACCTAGTCCCTTTACAGATATAGCATCCGATATGAACTTTTTCATATCTGCAGCCAAAAAAATTAATAAAAATCGCACTCAAATTTGGTTTATGCTTATTTTCTATATCGAAGTAGTTGGACCGAAAGATAGGGTCTCTAAACCATGGTATAGGGTATCATATAGTCGGTCTAGACCGACTATAATTTTCTTACTTGTTTGTTATTGAGTACCATATGGCATGCGATGTCTAAGAAATGCATGTCGTCATCGACATTGTTACTCGTGAAGTGAGGTTTAAAAATTGTTTGCAAATGATCAGCGAAAGCAATAGATTTATTTTTATCAGTTCTGAGGCTAATGTCGGTAGGATTTTTGGTGGGAACATTTTTTTTTTTTTTTGTAGGCCGTTTGAGATACTTTGTTGTATTATACAGTTCATGTTCTTTATTATACCCTATACCACTATGTGGTTTGGGTATAATGACTTTGTGCTGCTGTTTGTAACAACCAAAAATATTTGACCTAGACCCATCTTTAATTATACCGATCGAATCAGAATCACTTTCTGAGTTGATTTAACAATGTCCGTCCGTCCGTCCGTCCGTCCGTCTGTGTGTCCATGTAAAGCTTGTAATCAAACTGCAGGTCGCAAATATGAATATATTTTTACGAAATTTGGTATATAAGCTTTTATCGGCCATGGGATGAACGCTATTGAAATTGGTGAGAATCGGTCCATGTTCAGACCTAGCCCCCATACAAATAACCCCTATGAAATCGACATAAATTGCCATAAGATCCAAATTGTCATATAGATCTTACTCAAATTGTGTTTATATGCGTTCATTACATCCACTAATGAGTAGTCCAAAAATGATCCCTTTGACCCCATACAGAGCTGCTTCCCGATCTTCACTTAAATCTATTAAAAAACAAAAATATTGCACTGATTCTTCTCAAATTTTGTTTGTATATATTTTTGCAAAATGCAAGAGACTTTACCAAACATGATCAGGATCGGTCCATTTATGGACCTAGTCCCCATATAGATATAGCATCCGATATGAACTTTTTCATATCTGCAGCCAAAAAAAATTAATATAAATCCCACTCAAATTTGGTTTTTGCTTATTTTCTATGTCCAGTTAGTTGGGCCTAAGAGGTAGGGTTTCTAAACGCATGGTATAGGGTATTGTATAGTCGGTCTAGACCGACTATAATTTTCTTACTTCTTTTGATATGTCATAGTCGACCTATTTCTTCCTCATGCCAAAAGCTAACGAAAAATCGATGACAAAACATCGATTGATAAATTGACCCACCCTAATATTAAAACTGTTATTTTCAAAAAAAATAATACACAACGAAGAAATTCTTCAAAATCATCCTTTTTGATATTTAATTAAATACTTACGAGTACATTTTTAATTTAATATAGATTTTATTTTTAAACTTTATCATATAATTCTTCGTGATGTTGTGACTCCTATCCTGTTTATTTTTTTTCTAAGGTTTTATGATATATTTATAAGTACCAACAAGTTTCTGATGATGTAACTTTCATAATTATATTATAAGCTACCACAACGAAGTATTGGTAACAGATATGACCGGTATAAAATAATATAAATACATAGTCAAATGTAATTACGAGTTCAAAGCAGGAAGAAGTACTAATTGAATAATAGTCTTACATTAGCTTTTAAGTAAAAATATAGATTAATTAAAAAAAAAAACGGTTCTAAAGTACGTGAATAGACGTACATGGCAAAGTAGGAAAAATAGAACATTTATGTATAGACATAACATCTATAGGAAATTATCTTAAAGTCCACGTTATTAAATATTATTAGAAAACTTCAAATACGCAAGAGTAAAGAATAACTTTGGCATATAAAGTCACTTTGAAGAGTTGTCCAAATAACCACAAACTTTTAAGGTGAACTGGGAAAAATTAGTGAGAACATTGTATTCATTTCTGAGTCATCTAATAATTTACCACTAATCATACCATTTCCTTTTTTAACGATTTATAATGCGATGCGACACTCAATCACTATGAGAGACATGGGAGGAATCTATACGAGTATGAAGTTAATTTATTAAATTCATTTATTTATCCAAAAATTAAATATTACAGACACATCACGAATATTAACCGAACATGAGCATCTCACGCATAAAACTAATTGAATATAACTTTAGTTGTCTTGTGTTCACCAACACATGAAACTCTATAGGTAACAATATAACGGGTTACTTCCATCGTGGTATAGTGCAAATACTAAATCATTTCGACAAGTATGATTAGCATTGATTTATAGTGTAACGTAATAATGTACTCCTTGGCTGTGTGTCGCATTCTGGTGTGTTAATAATACACATTTTGTGAAATCGATTAATTTTGATATCATGCCTAACACCAAATTAAACAAATCCATATTTTTACTGTTAAGTTTATGATAAACTCAACAAATTCAATCAAACTCTCATATTGATAGAATAAAGGCTTGGAAAAAATTATTATTTAGTTAATTTAAAAGATGTAGATGTAGCCAATTTTAGTTGCTTGATTTTTTAGCATGCATGCTCTTATAAGAGAAATTTTTAAGAAAATTTACTTTTTTAAGGGACAGTATTATTTAAAGAAAAGTACTTTCTTGAGAAGAAATAGCTGTTTAAGAAAAAAATGTTTTTAAAGAAAAGGAACTTTTAAGCAAACATACTATTTTAAGAGCAGATACTTTTTTAGGAAAATTTAATTCTTTAAGAAAAAAATTTTTTTTAATAAAGGCATATAAAGAAAAATTAATTTTTTTTTAAGAAAAGGTCCTTTTTTGCAAAAAAAAAAATAAAACAAGTAAGAAAATTATAGTCGGTCTAGACCGACTATATGATACCCTATACCATGGTTTAGAGACCCTATCTTTCGGTCCAACTACTTCGATATAGAAAATAAGCATAAACCAAATTTGAGTGGAATTTTTATTAATTTTTTTGGCTGCAGATATGAAAAAGTTCATATAGGATGCTATATCTATAAAGGGACTAGGTCCAAAAATGGCCCGATCCTGATCATGTTTGGTAAAGTCTCTTGTATTTTGCAAAAATATGTACAAACAAAATTTGAGAAGAATCAGTGCAATATTTTTGTTTTTTTATAGATTTAAGTGAAGATCGGGAAGCAGCTCTATATGGGTCAAAGGAATCATTTTTGGACTACTCATTAGTGGATATAATGAACGCATACAAACCCAATTTGAGTAAGATCTATATGACAATTTGGATCTTATGGCAATTTATGTCGATTTCATATGGGTTATTTGTATGGGGGCTAGGTCTGAACATGGACCGATTCTCACCAATTTCAATAGCGTTCATCCCATGGCCGATAAAAGTTTATATACCAAATTTCATCAAAATATATTCATATTTGCGACCTGCAGTTTGATTACAAGCTTTACATGGACACACAGACGGACGGACGGACGGACGGACGGACGGACGGACGGACATTGTTAAATCAACTCAGAAAGTGATTCTGATTCGATCGGTATAATTAAAGATGGGTCTAGGTCAAATATTTTTGGTTGTTACAAACAGCAGCACAAAGTCATTATACCCAAACCACATAGTGGTATAGGGTATAAAAATTTATTTCTTTAAGAAATAGGACCTCTTTTCAGAAAAAGGCATTATTTAAAGCAAAGGTAACTTTTAAAAAAAAAAATACTTTTCAAAGGAAGGTATTTTTAAAAATAATTACTTTTCTAGCAGACGTAATATTTGAAGAAAATGTGCTTTTTATGAAAATGAATTATTACCAAAAGCTACTCAAAAAATTTAAATTTTTAAGAAACGGTGTTACTTTATTAAGTAAGCAACTTTTTTAAGAAACGGTACTTTTTTTATGAAAAGGTGCTTTTATAAGAAAGGTATTTTTTTGAAAAAAAAGGTACTTTCCTAGAAGAACTACTTTTTTAAGAAACTGTACTTTTTTAAATTGTGTACATATTATTAAAAAAAGATGCTTTTTTAAAAAAATTTACTTTTTTGAGAAGCGGTGTTACTTTATTAAGTAAGCTACTTTTTTAAGAAACGGTACTTTTTTATGAAAAGGTGCTTTTCTAAGAAAGGTATTTTTTTGAAAAAAGGTACTTTTCTAGAAGAACTACTTTTTTAAGAAACTGTATTTTTTAAATTGTGTACATATTATTAAGAAAAGATGCTTTTTTAAAAAAATTTACTTTTTTCAGAAACGGTGTTAATTTATTAAGAAAGGTACTTTGTTAAGAAACGGTACTTTTTATGAGAAGGTAAAAGGTATTTAAAAAAAAAAAAAGGTACTTTTCTAGAAGAAATACTTTTTTAGGAAACTGTACTTTTTTAAAAAATTTTGCATATTATTAAGAAAAGATGCTTTTTAAAGAAAATGTACTTTCTGAAGAAACGGTGCTATTTATTAAGATAGGTACTTTTTAAGAAACGGTACTATTTTATGAGAAGGTGCTTTTTCAAGAAAGGTATTTTTTAAAAAAATGTACTTTTCTAGAAAAGTACTTTTTTAAGAAACTGTACTTTTTTAAAAAATTTACATATTATTAAGAAAAGGTACTTTTTAAAGAAAATTTACTTTTTTAAGAAACGGTGGTACTCTATTAAGAAAGGTACTTTTTTAAGAAACAGTACTTTTTTTATGAGAAGGTGCTTTTCTAATAAAGGTATTTTTAAAAAAAAGGTAGTTTTCTAGAAGAAGTACTTTTTCAAGAAACTGTATTTTTTTAAAAAATATATTATTAAGAAAAGTTGCTTTTTAAAGAAAATGCACTGTTTGAGGAAACGGTGCTCCTTTGTTCAGAAACGTTCTTTTTTAAGAAATTGTACTTTTTTAAGAAACTTTACTTATTTAAGAAAATATATTTTTTAAGAAAGGTATTTCAAAAAAGGTACTGCTTCGAATAGGTACTTTATTAAGAAATTATATTTTAAAAAAACCATATTTTTAAGAAAAGGTAAATATAATTTACTTTTTAGAAGAGCTGCTTTTTTAAGAAAGTGTAATTTAAAAAAACCATATTTTTAAGAAAAGGTAAATATTATTTACTTTTTTGTAAACTGACTTTATTAAGAAAGTTAATTTTTTAGAAAATATGCACTATTAAGGAAAGGTACTTTTTAAAAAAAATTTACTTTTTAAGAAGAGATAATTTTTAAGAAAATTTACTTTCTTAAAAATATGTACTTTTTTCACCGGTTTAGAAAAGTAGTTTTTTAAGAAAAGGTACTTCATTAAGAAAAAGTACTTTTGTACTTTTTTTTAGAAAATGTACTTTTTTTTAAGAAACCGTTCTTTTTTTAAAAACAAACAAATCCGAGAAAAGCTACTTTTTAATAATATGTACTTTTTTAAGAAAATTTACTTTATTAAAACAGGTACTTTTTAAGAAATTGCACTTTTTTAAGAAAATTTACTTTTCAATAAACGTCACTTTTTTAAGAAAATTTACTTTTTTAAGAAAAGGTACTATTTAAAGAAAATGTTCTTTTTGTTGAGAAAAGGTACCTTTTTTTGAAAAGGAGCGCGTAAGAGCGCTACTTTTTTAGGCGCTGAATACTTAGGCCCCAATGAACAAACGCCCCAAAAAATTCACTTACGCCCCAAAAAATTTGTATGAGATTGGGGCATTTGTTATATGATTCTTGCGGCACAAGTTCATTTTTTATTCTAATTTGAAACATCATCGCCCTCCAAAAATGTAAGCTACACGAACCCCGTTTTGGGTTATTTTTTCTGTGTGTTGCTGTTTCATTTACTTTTGTAAACTTCGCAAAAAATTAACGGAATCGCTTTGCAATTCGAAGAAATTAGAACTTACACACATTGAATCTGCGCTGAACGAACGCAAAGTATTTGATGGATGCGATGACGACGACGTTTAAATTATTTTAATTGTTCCGCAACGTTGCTTTAAGCATATATATATGTGTGAGTGTGTGTGTTTGCGTGTATGTATGTGTGGTGGCACAATTTGGATGGATCAACAGGTGAAATAAAATTTTTCTCATAAGGTTTTTACGGCGCTGAGCTTTGTTCCGTGGCGTGCGTCGCGTCTGCGTCGGCACGGGTTTAGCAGCCGCACCCGAACCGCTCAGTTGTCGTCAACTTATTTGTAATCGCCGAAGAAAAACACACACAGATCATTCCGATATGTATGCATTTGCGGGTATGATAGATAAGCGAAATGCATGAAATGGCTATGCAAATACAGACTTTTAGAAAAAGTTTATTGCACAGGTCAACAAAAAAAAATATTCATACAGAGAGAGAGTGAGCAGTATGCAAAATTTTCACTTTTGACACAAAATTCATTAAATTATTAGAAAATATGTCGTGGTAGTGCTGGTGGTGGAAGACTATTGAAGAATGAATTTGGGGTGTAAGTTCACTTTTTATTTGGCTTTTTTAAAAATTGGGGCAATTGTTTATTTGTTCTGGGACCTTTTTTTAAATTTTGGGGCATTTTTTCATCGTCAACTTATGCCCCAATTTTTGAGACATTTGTGCAAGTACAAGTGCAAGTACGAGTGTATGTGAAGGTTCATGGTTCAAAACCTCACGGCCGCCCTAAGTAGAAAAAATTTTCATATAGAAACAATATATTCAATTAAAACATAACAATTATCACAATGTTCAATAAATCGCTGATGAAGGCTGAAATGCCAGAAACCGGTCCGATTAAGAATATAGTGCAGTTATGAATTTTTGAAATATATGCTTTCTTCTTCTTTACCACGCACCATTTAAACATTTGTTGATTTCTTTTTGGGCATTTGTTCCTTAGTACTCAGCGCCACTATTTTAAGAAAATGTACTTTCTTAAGAAAAGGCATATCACTGTTTTTTAAATTAATATTTTTTATTTTGTATACTAAATACACAGCAGATTTGTAATGTAAAAACATTACTTGTATCTTGGCAAAACGTTTATGGCGGAAAATTTTATAGCTAATTATACATGTATCTTTTGATTTTTGATCTTTGCAGTATACTAATTTCTTTATTAGAGATACTTGTGTCATAAGCGATATTATTATTTCAAGAGTTTTGCCTGGTTTTACTATGTCCTCTTCAATGTCAATTGTTATCAATTGTTGTTAGTTATATGAAAACGGGATCTAATATATTGTCGTTTCAAACTCCTGGCATTGCCAACATGTTGGTATTTTGTTTCTGTCTGACAGTCGGATTTTTTTATTAGTTTATAAGATGTAATGCAAAAGATGATACAAAATGTCAGTTGAGGCAATTGTGTGTGTGGTCAGTTTATATGACTTGAAATTAGAATCAATTGCTTTGATATTGGGCCGCCTAAAATTATGATATCAAATAAGAATGTCATTTTCATCCCAAGTTAATTTTATTAACAAATTTAATAAACAAACACATAGCATATGTATAATTTTTTGTTTGTGTTAGTAGCAACTTTAAATGCAATTTACTCAAAATAAAGGAAAAAATTAAAAAATCTGTAAATCTGCAAATCGGCTAAAAAAAATAGCTTTCAAATAATATATGTTTGGTCAAAATTGGGATAAAACAGTAGAACAAAACATCTGTCACAAGTAATCGCCTAGCCTATTAATATTATAGATGTCTATAAACGCTTATGCTTGTTATTTTAAAACGATAACAATAACAGGTTGTGGAAGTCCACAACAAATTAGGGAAATATCCGAAATATTAACGTTAAAATTATTTTGTGCGTGAATTTTTGAGCTTTGCGTCCTTGTCAACGCGCTCTGCTTAGAATAAAAATGAAATGTTTTTCAATATTAAATGTTCATATGTTTAATGTTAAGTTTAATGTTAAATTATAGTGTATATTTCACTGTGTTGCTAACTTTCAAATTCAAGGCCTCCTTGGTAAGTAATAAAACATATCAGATTACTTACTACATCTACTCGACTTATTTTTAATTTTGACCATGTCAACGCCAGGAAAAAACTAAGCGGTTCCCAGAATCGGTAAAGAAAACTACTACACAACAAATACAAGACACTGAAAAAGATGGCCCACGTACATCAGAAATGATAAATCCATGTTCACATCTAATAGAAAGCACAGAAAATACAACAAAAACCCTTGCGTTAATTCCGGACGTTCTGGAGTTCAAGGCTGTTGCTTATTTAAAATTCAACAACAGTCTCCCAATAATATCGAAGCAACTTCGAAAAGAAATGATAATTCGTGGATCTTGCACATTTCTAAACGAAGCCAGTTTAAATGCAGCAACAACATCAGCTAATCGTCTAACTCAAAAATCTAGGCTTTCTCGACGGATTGCTGATGAAGAGGAAGGAACTGAAATTATTATATTCATCATCAAATTCCGCTACATAATCCTCTTTCGTAACATCTGCTGCTTTTAATAAGTGGAAGAAAAAGGATAAATTGATTAGCCATAAAAAAAGTCTGAGAATAACTTAGAATTTATGTAACATTTGAAGCGAACATTCAGTCCAAAAAAGAACGGTGGCGAAATATATTGCAAGGAATATTAGCTTGAACGAGGTATTTACTTAATTACTCTTAAATAGTCTATTTAATTACTCTGTGACAATCTAAATAAGTTGAAATAGTGAACCAAATTGAGTGCCCACATGTGAGGATCCGTCTAATAAGAGACTGCTACATAATTATTTTTACTCAAAACGTTATGTCCAAAACTTGTCTAGGCGATCACCTGCTTATCCGTTATATTGATGTTTTTTAAAACTGATTTAATTCCAAGGTATTTTCAGTTTCATAAGAATTTCTTACGACCAGAAACCAAATTATGATGATTAATGTTTTATGCGAGCTTACTGATCCTTACTAGTGATGCAAACAAAATAATTATTTTCATCATTTGCTCAACGTTTCGCTCCTTTTTGGGAACATTTTCAACAGCTTTTTATTAAAATTTTTCTATGTTTTATTGCGTTTGTCAAAAATATTTGTTGTTGTTATCAGAAAATTTATAATTTAAAATAAATTAAAAATTAATTCATATATTTATTGAGCTTGAGGCCAATTTTTGAATTTTTTGTTGTTTTTTAATAAAAATTTTTCAAATGTTGCCAAAAAATAAAAATAAATAAATAAATAATTGCAATAATAATCAAAAAAGAACAAGTAAAAAAATTATAGTCGGTTTAGACCGACTATACTATACCCTATACCATGCGTTTAGAAACCCTATCTCTCAGGTCCAAATAACTGGATATAGAAAATAAGCATAAACCAAATATAAGTGGAATTTTTATCATTTTTTTTGGCTACAGATATGAAAAAGTTCATATCGGATGCTATATCTATATGGGGACTAGGCCCCAAAATGGACCGATCCCGACCATGTCTGGTAAAGTCTCTTGTATTTAGCAAAAATATATACAAACAAAATTTGAGATCGCAAATATGAATATATTTTGATTAAATTTGGTACATAAGCTTTTATCGGCCATAGGATGAACGCTATTGAAATTGGTGATTTTGGTCCATGTTAAGACCTAGTCCCCATACAAATGACCCCTATGAAATCGACATAAATTGCCATAGGATCCAAATTGTCTTATAGATCTCAGTCAAATTGGGTTTTTATGTGTTTATTATATCCATTAACCAGTAGTCCAAAAATAATACCTATAGGAAAATTCTTAGTCATGGGCTCCATATAGAGCTGTTTCCCGATCTTCACTAAAATCTATCAAAAAACAAAAATATCGTACAGATTTTTCTCAAATTTGGTTTGTTTATATTTTTTCAAAATATAAGTGACTTTGCAAAATATGGTCAGGGTCGGTCCATTTTTCGACCTAGTTCCCATATATATCTTGGTTTTCTAGAATAACCGCGTATGTCATAAAATCAAAATATTCTGAGGAGCCTAAAAACGTTATATTTGAAATTATGGGCTCGATATAAAGTTTTTAGAACATTATATTTAACAGTCCTGCTGATATGGGCAATAAATACTTTATATAAAATTTTGAGTCAAAAATCTTCAGAGGAATAGATCCTAGAGAAGGAGGAAAAAAACAATATGTAAATTACACTTAAAGTGTGGGCAGATAAAACAACTTATGTCGACAAACGTCGTTTTCTTCGAAAAAGAAAACTACCAATGCAACCACCCATGCAGACATAAGTTGTTGTTGCTTGAAAAATGGATGTTTTTTGTTCGTCAATAAAAAGTTAACGGGACTTTGGATGAGAATATAACAACGTATCAAGAATAATAATGACAACAAATAACAGAAATAAACACACAAGTTTTTATAAGTGGTTATACACTGAAAACTAATCCAAAATTATTTTGAATTTTTTTTCATTAATAACAACGTATGTCGCTATGTGTCGTTTTCTGAGAAAAATTTGTCAGCGATCAAACGTAGGTTCACATACGTTGTTAGTGCTGCAAATTAATTTAATAAACATTTAAGTTACGTCGTTATTTAAAGTAAAAACTCAGAAATGGTCAACATTAAAAAAAAAAAATTGACCACACGTAAAGAGCGTTAAAAATTAATATATTTGGCATTATTAACTCAAAACTGACAAAAATGGACATACGCGGTTATTCCAGAAAACCACAGATATATGGTATCCGATACGAACTTTTTCATATCTGCGGCCAAAAAATATTAATAACAATGCCACTCAAATTTGGTTTATGCTTTTTTTCTATATCTAATTAGTTGGACCTAAACGCATGGTATAGGGTATCGTATAGTCGGTCGTCTAGACCGACTATAATTTTTTACTTGTTTTGTTTTGTGAAGTGCAGTTTTTCTTTGTGTTTATTTTTATTTAAATTTTTTTTTTAACGACAACTTTAACTTTTTTTTCATTTTTGAAAGTATTTCGAATTATTTATCATGTTGCAATACAATTCTCGGAAATCATTATTTCTGGTATATTTGTATACCCTATACCACTATGTGGTCAGGCTATAATGTCTTTGTGCTGCTGTTTGTACTACAAAAAATAATAAAATAGACTCATTTTGTAATATATCGATTGACTCAGATTCAATTTCTGAGTTGATTTAGCGATGTCCGTCTGTCCGTCTGTGTGTCCATATAAACCTTGTAATCAAACTACTGGTCGGAAATATGAATATATTTTAACGAAATTTAGTATATAAGCTTCTATCGACCATAATATGAACTCTGTTAAAATCGGTGAAAATCGGTTCATGTTCAGACTTAAATTGCCAGAATATCAAATTATCATATAGACCTCGGTCAAATTTTGTGTTTCTTTATTACAACCATTTATCGCTAGCCCAAAAATAAAACCTATAGGACAATTCTTAAGCATAACCCCCATATGAAGCTGATTCTCGGTAATCTATTAAAAAGCAAAAATATTGCGGAAATTTCTTCAAATTGGTTTTGTTTATTTTTTTGTAAAAAAATAAGTGACCTTACGAAGTATGGTTAGGATCGATCAATTTTTGGTCCTAGTCCCCATATAAATATAGCACCCAATATGAATTTTTTTATATCCGAAGGCAAAAAAAAATTAATCACAATGTCATTCAAATATGGTTTCTACTTATTTCCTATATCTAATTAGTTGGTCGTAGAGATAGGATCTCTAAATGCAGGGTAAAGGATATTTTATGGACAGTTTAGAGAGACTATAACTTGTTTATCTGTTTAAATACTAACTTTGATGATGTATCAATTTACCTTTCAAACGGCATAAAATACATGTTGCGTTTTCCTCGTTATGATATTGTCACCAGCTTGTATTTCGTCTAAATTGTTGGACTAAAAAACCATAAAAACAAAGTTTTTATTAAAAATCTTTCTTTTCTTATGCATATGACTTTTGAACCTCTACAAAGTTGTGCGTGACTTTGCGTGACTATTTTAAAATTAATCTTCGGCCACAACAAGTCTATTGAAAAAGTTTCAGATTGATCGGATGAGGCGAAGTGAGGTTTTAATCTCTCCGTGACTATGCGTGACTGTGCCTGATTATGTCAAAGTGAATCTTTTTTCACAGCAAGTCTATTCACATCGATCGGATAGGGGAAAATGGGTTTTAAATCACTCCGTGACTGTGCGTGACTATGCGTGACTGTGCGTGACTATGTCGAAGTTAATTTTTCTTTGCAGCAACTATATCGACCAAGATTCAGATTGATTGGATGAGGGGAAATCCCTTTTAAGTCTCTCCGTGACTGTGCATAACCATACGTGATTGGCTACTTTCGAAATTGGTTTTTTTTCCAAGGATTTATTACAAGCTTCATCAACTTTAGTACTATTTGTACGATCTATCTGTTTCTTGGAATGAACTGACTCTAAAAATTAGCCAATTGCATCTAACATTTTGTCCTGTTCTCCAATCATGCAATTATTTTAGCAACCGTCTTCGATATTCTTGAGTCTATTTCCCCATTAGTAAGTAAATATTCTTAATTTTGAGGAAATTTTATGTTCTAAACGAATTCGTTTTATAAAATTGTTCAAAAGTGGCTACTCCATCTAGCGCTGTGTTAAATTTTTTCCGTATTCTTCTTACATTGCAAAAATTTATCATTTCTAGTATGATATACATGATCTCAACCCGAACAATAAGAAACTAGTTTTTCTTAATTTAATATTTTTGGAATTTTTACGGTTTATTTTTATTAAATTTTGTTTTACGTATTTGTTTAAAACGTTTGCATTATTTTCCCGTGAATAAGTTTTAATTAGTTTTAGTTTTGCTTTTAGCGTATTTAGTGCGAAATCGGTTAAAGTATGCTCTAATTAATTATTTTCTGTAACATCCGCACTACTGGGCCAATCGTAAAGGCAAAGGCCAAACAAATAGCTGAAAAAATAGATAATGATAGATTTTCTGCTTCAAATGGGTGGCTACAAAAATGGCGCAACAGACATAATGTTGCTTTTAAGTGCATTTCCGGAGAAGCCGCGTTATTCCAAAAGATGTGGTGCAGTTTAAGACAAAACTCCCCTCAATACTTTGTAACTATATGCCGGAAGACATTTACAATGCAGACGAGAGTGGTTTTTTTTCGAGCACTTCTTATAAAAACTTTAGCTTTTAAATCAGAAAAATGTACCGAAGGTAAATTGTCAAAAGAAAGGTTAACAATCTTGTTTGGTGTAAACATGGTTGGTCAGAAAGAAATAATGTTAGTTATTGGTAAAGCTGCTCGCCCCACGCATATAAAAACATATTTGTTGCCGATTTACCAGTTGATTGGAAATCCAATAAAAAGGCCTGCATGACGAGAGACATAATGAGCGAGTGGTTGCATCATTTGGATAACAAAATGAGATCTTGCAATAGAAAAATTCTTTTATTATTAGACAATGCTGCATCTCATCCTAGGGACTTGTCACTTAAGCTTTTTGCTTTTTGCTTTTTGCCAGCAAACACAACATCGGTTTGCCAACCTCTGGACCAAGATCTAATTCAAAGTTTTAAAGTTAACTCTAGAAATTTGATTTTGAATTACTTTATCTCAAAAACTAGTTCGGCCAAATCAGTATCAGAGCTTCCAAAGAGTATCACTGTTTTGGACGCAATATGTTTTATGAAAATATCATGGAGTAAGGCTGAACCTTCTACAATAAAAAACTGTTTTCGCAAAGCCAGATTCATGGATCAAAACCAAATTGTAAACGAATTTGATCCCGAAGATGATGTGCCATTAAAACATCGATAACACTGCATACACTGAAAAAGATGACATTGAAACAAACTAAATAAGTAAGAAAATTATAGTAGGTCTAGACCGACTACACGATACCCTATACCATGGTTTAGAGACCCTATCTCTTCGGTCCAACTAATTGGATATAGAAAATAATCATAAACCAAATTTGAGTGGCATTATTATTAATTTTTTTGGCTGCAGATATGAAAAACTTCATACCGGAGGATATTTTTTTATGGGGCTAGGACCGATCCGATGCGATCCTGAACATATTTGGTAAAGTCACTTATATTTTTAAAAAATAAATACAAACGAAATTTGAGAAAAATCTGTGCAATATTTTTGTTTTTTGATCGATTTAAGTGAAGATCGGGAAGCAGCTCTATATCGGGCCTATGAATAAGAATTGTCCTATAGGAATTATGGGTGTAATAAACACACACAAACCCAAATTGACCGAGATCTATGCGATAATTTGGATCTTATGGCAAGTTATGTCGATTTCATATGGACCGATTTTCACCAATTTCAACAGCGTTCATCCTATGGCCGATAAAAGCTTCTATACCAAATTTCATCAATATATATTCATAGTTACGACCTGTAGTTTGATTACAATATTTACATGGACACACAGACGGACGGACGGACGGACATAGCTAAAACGACTCAGAAAGTGATTCTGAGCCGATCGGTATAATTAAAGATGGGTTTATGTCAAATATTTTTGGTAGTTACAAACAGCAGCACAAAGTCATTATACCCAAACCACATAGTGGTATAGGGTATAAAAATTAATCATACCACCCGTATTCCTCATAATAAATTTAGTTATCGCCTTTATCAAAATTCCTTACATGACAGGATTTCCGGATATGAACTTGTATGTTGATGAAGAAATGAATACATAAATAAATACTTTCCATTGAGTTTTAACAGATGTGTTTACAAATCTTCCAATATTAAATTATGTACACAAGAAATCATAAAAGAAATTGTCGTTTGCAAAAAATTTATTAAATTCATTAAGTTAATAAGATAAAATTAATTATTAGGAAATTTTGGACACTTATTTTGTCCTTTATATGAGTCCATATTTGTTTCGCGACAAAGCAACCACCAGTACTCTGACAACATGTGTCTTATTTGTTGTCCTTTGTACATAAATTCTATATCTGCTATTTCTTGGTTCTCCAAAATTGTTCTCCATGTTCGTTACTAAAGTTTCCTAAGTTCAATGGAAAAAATCTAAATGGTTGTAGAGGAAGTGTATCTTAAGTGTTATCGGTAGTCATCAAGCATTTCCTTATTACCAACAAATGTATCTGTAATATTTTCAAAAGCTATCCATGCCCTATATTCGACACGGCTTTTTGCATTTTTAAAATCTGTACTAGTTAAAAGTTTTTTTGGTTGCGGACCATTGAACACACCTATAAAAATATAATTGTTACAAATCAGGTCATAAAAAAGTTCTTAAAATAGGTTAACTGCTTCAATTTTCGCATCGGATAATTTTGAAAAAATTTGTTTCACCATCTTAATTAATACACTTTCTTTATTTAGTGTTCATATAAAGATTCGGATCCGATCAAGTTTTATGTGTAAAGCAGGTAATATTACATCATCAGGCTTAATCAACGGTATATGGTTTATACTGAATTCACCTATCACAAAATTTAAACGCGTCTCCCATTCGAAATCCATATACCAAAATTCTGCAAAATGTTAAGTTCGTCGCAGCCTAATTGTGGGTAGGACACAATTATATTATACAGTGGACCCTCAGTTAACGTACACAATTGGTTCCAGCATCTTGTTCGATACGTAAAACGTCCGTTAAGCAAAACCATTATTCCCATATAAATCAATGTAAAATAAAATAATGCGTTCCAGGTCGAAAAAAATACACTCTAATATGTTTCAATTTTAACTTTTATTGAAAGAAAGTAACATAAAATGCATCAAAACTTTTAAAGAACTGAAAAAATACACCAAAATATTTTAAGTTCAGCTTTTATTGAAAGAAGGTTATATGAAACGTATACAATTTTTTAAGGAACTGAATATGTGTTGGAATATGAATACGTATTGTGTAGTTATTTTGGGTTTTTCTCTTTCTCAGAATCTTTTTTTGAATTTACGTATGTTATTTTGCAATTTTTATAAAAACAAAATTAAAAATAGAAAATTTGTATGTTTCAACACGTCTTGTTACGCACACAGGTGATACAGTTATGCACAAAAATAAAACAAAATGCACAATTTTGAAACAAAAGCTAAACACAGACAGCACTATAATGTGTATTCGGGGTTTCCCCTGTTTCGTTGCTAAACACAGACAGAAATTTTACATGCAATTTTCATTGGTCGTTATGCGAAACTTCGTTCGTTTAGAGAAACTTTTTTCCCCAAAAAAATGTGTTCGTTATGCGAAATGTTCGTTATGCGGGGCGTTCGTTAACCGAGGGTCCACTGTATTATATTTCTCAAACATTTTTCAGGCACAAATAAACCACAGACGTAGCAAAAATCATTGCGGTTCGGACATTCCATTATTAAATAAAAAATTTGTTAGAAAAACGACTTAGAAATATTAGTTTAATTTAAAACAGCACACTTTCACAAAATTCGTTTATTGACATTTTTAATACTTATTGATCAATGATGCACGTGTTAATATTTTCTAATAAACAAGTTGATATTACCGTTATGTTTTCTAAAAAAACATATTTTATTTTTGTATGAAATTTTTTTAATTACCTCGTTTACATTATTCCGTTATTCGAAAATACGAATTGATCTAGTAAAACTGGGAGATAGGGGTATTTTATTTTTCGACGTAGATTCCGAATATATAGGTCTTCCTCATGTATGCAAAAGTATGTAGAATGGTGTAATATTATTTTACATTAGCAGGTTGGTATTTAAAATTGGGTCAAGCGGGCATCAGTGTGCCAAAACATGGCCTAAAAAATGGCGCGACCTCTAAAAAATGCTAACCGTGTGTCTTTTTAACAGTTTAATATTAAGTTTATCAAATTGTTTAATTTTTCATATAAATATTTTGTTATAAACCCAGTTGGATTGTATCAAATATTCGGCATAATCGAATTTAACACTCTTACGTGTTTTAATTATTGCTAATAATTTACTTTTTTCATCGTTTAGCTTTTTTATAATTGGACTGTTTATGTCATGAAAAGGGTAGAGATTCTTACAAAGGGTCCGCCATCTAACGTTTTTTTTTTCAACTAGTGCTTATTTCGTGAATGGTAACACTTAGCTCATGTCTGATTTGACAGATAATTAGTTTTATCCTTCCGCTGAACGAATATGGTTGTGAATACGCTTGAACAACGCTGGGAAATATTGCGACATTACTTTGAAAATCATGGTAATGTTGCAGAATGTGTGCGAAAATTGCGTACGGATTTTGGAAGAAGAGAAGCACCGTCAGCTCCGTGTGTTCGTTATCTTGTGAAAAAAGTGAAAGAAACTGGCATCCTCATCGATAAACCAAAGCGTGAAAAGCCAAAAACAGTGCGTACACCCGAGAATATTGCTGCTGTGGCAGAAAGTGTGCGTGAAGCGCCATCAACATCAATTCACCGTCGTTCTCAAGAATTGAACATTTCGGAGGCATCATTGAGACGAATTTTGCATAAAGACCTTGGTATGACGCCACACAAAGTCCAATTGGTTCAGGAGTTGAAGCCAACTGACCATCCTGCGATCGACTTACAGAACATGCCGATTTTGCCAAAAAAAAATCATCTTTTCAGATGAAGCTCATTTTGATCTTGGCGGGTATGTAAACAAGCAAAATTGTCGCATTTGGGGCACAGAAAACCCGCACGCATACACTGAAAAGCCGATACACCCAAAACGAGTCACTGTTTGGTGCGGATTTTGGTCCAGAGGCATAATTGGGCCATTTTTCTTCGAAAATGAGCAAGGAGTGGTCGTTACAGTCAATGGCGATCGTTATCGGGCGATGCTGAACGAATTTTTGTTCACAAAAATTGAAGAGGAGGATATTGGCAACATTTGATTTCAACAATACGGCGCTACGTGCCACACAGCCGAAGCTACACTCGATGTTTTGCACCTTGTTTTTGAGGATCGCATTATCAGTCGCAGAGCTGATATCGTTTGGCCACCTCGGAGCTGCGATTTGACACCGTTGGACTATTATTTGTGGGGTGCCCTCAAAGATAAGTGTTAGACCAAGAAGCCAGACAATTGACGCTTTAAAGGACAATATTCGTGAAGCCATTGTTGAAATACATCTGCACACAATCCATAATGTGTTTTTGGACCGATCGTTTAGGCTACTACATGGCCAGCCGAGGCAGCCATTTGAATGAAATTATTTTCCATTATTAACTGGAAGGATTGTACTTTCAAATAAAAAAAGAAATTTGAGATAATATTCAGTAATTTTTTTTTTTTTTGTAGCATTTTCAAAAAAAAAAAGTTATTTGGCGGACCCTGTAGTTAAGTGTTAAATTAAACATATTTTTAAAGGAATTGTGACTAAAAGGTCTCTAAATGATTTACTATAATATTAAACAAAGTAATCATCTGTTTTTTCAACTATACTCAGTCATATTCACATATTAAGTAAATTGCTCTTTGTGCATTTTTTTTATACGCAAAAACGTGAATTTTATTTCATGTTTTACTAGAATAGCTCTCTCAAGTTCACTACAATGTTTTAGAATATAAGATATTTTTGACTATCCTCATATTCTACTCATCATAATAAAACTCGAGCAAAAATATTCATGGTAATAACTTTTAATACTTCTCGTACTTGTTTGCAACATCTTTTATCTTAAAGCTGAGATGATTTTTTTTTTTGGCGTCTAGAAACTTTTAAATATATTCAAATGACAGTGTACAGGTTTAATAAGAAATACTTTACGGTAAAAAATTACCGCATGCTCATTTGTTCATATAAGACTATTTATTTAAAAATAAGTAAGTAATTTGTAGTCATTTTAGAATATCTATACGATGGCTTACACGATGAGTTTAGAGAAAATGAGAGTGAGATTATCATGTTTTTGTTTCTTGGCGCTGGCAGGCAGACTTTTGTTTCTGAATTGATGATTTATGGATATAACACCATAACACCAAATTTGACAAATGTAAAGGGATTCTTTGTATGGCATTTTTTTTTTATCTTACGGTGTAATCAACAAACACCGCTTAATATAAATTTGTACAGCACAGAATAGGAATAGGAAAAGTAGTTTTACGCATATGCTTTATTTACTTAGGCTAAAGTTAGTCAATTTGTCGTTTCATGCCTTCAGTTGAACAAGAAACCCATTAGGTGGTTATTGGGCCTTCTTCCTTTAATGTCATATAAAATTTTCTATTTCCTCTAAAAAAAAATATTATAAAAAGAATTCTATATAATTTTCTTTTTTTTTAATTTTTTAACATTTCACAAAATAACAACTTTGTTGAATTTCTAATAACAATATTGCATAGAAAAATATAAAGACCAAACAAAAATGTAGAAGCTTTTTTAAAAGCTTTTTGCAATATAAATAAAAATTTTACTCAAACTAAATCTCATACGCCAGTAATTGTCTTTAAGGTCTTTAAATATTAAGTCTTTAATATTAACTTTCCTTATGATCAATCTCCTTTATTGACTAACGCCAAGACAAGTTTTAAATAACATAACACAGTTGGAAACATATACAAATTGTGTTTAAGAACTTGTTACAACTGAGAAAGAGAAATTGAATTTCGATTTCCTTCCCTTTTATATGAAATATGAAATGACCAACTAATTATTTTTCAAAAAGAAGATTTAACTTAAAGCCATATTTTCCAAAAAATTTATAAAAAATATATCTTAATATATAAAAACGTTGGTGCGTATGTTGGTACTCTAATAACTGTTGAACCACTAATGCTAGCGACTTCCTATTCATACCATATGTTCCTTTGGTTCTCCGATTTGCATAACTTTTTTTTGTACCCGATAGGTGGCGCTGGGGTCGAGATTTTCCCAAAAAATTTATTTACGGTCCAATTTAGCTCAAATTCGCAACATATATATTGTACATAAAACTAAAGTTGCTGACAAAGTTTTTCACCTGTAGGTGGCGCTGGTGTTAAAATATTCAAGAAAACGTATATTTTTTTTCAGTCATATTCATAATATTATTAAACCGTGCTTTACTTTTGCCCGACACTCGGTATTAAAATTTAGATGCAATATAAAATCCAGATGTTTTCTTCGGGCCAGCAATGCAGGCCGGACTCAGCTAGTACATACATATATATAAGCAAGAACACAAAAAAGTTTAAAAGAATTTTTAAACTGATTTGAAAAACATATTTTTATAAAACACTAGTATGCCATATCGTGCTTCTTTCCAACTTACCGAGACTTAATTGCATGTATATATTCATTTTTCTTACGAAGTTTGTGTTGCACAATTAAATATTTTATTTTAATTATTATATATATTTTTTTTCAATGCTTGCTGGATATACAACATTTTTTGTTTTTTCATTCGGTGCAAAAAATATTAAACGTTTCTACGAGAAAAACATGGACTTTCAAAATTAAATGCGGCAACACTAATTACACCAACCAAATTTGGTGGGCTGAATTCGAATCAGTAATTGGTTTTTCTCTATCACATCAGTTTTTCGAGATACAAAAAAAAAATTTTTTCGTTTTTTACATAGAAAAATCATTAGCTTATTTTATACATTTATTGAGCTTGAGGCCACTTTTTTATTTTTTTTTTATTTATTCAATATTTCACTATCCACTGGATAACATCTTCAGGCATATAATTTGAGTAACAATAATTAAAATTAACAAAAATACATCCTTGTGCTTCTACATTTCATATTGTACTGTAAATGTAAAATCACAAGGATGTATTGTTGTTAATATGAATTATTAATACTCAAATTATATTCCTGAAGATGCTATCCAGCGGAGAGCGAAATATTGAATAAATAAAAGACAACAACAACAAAAATACAAAAATTGGCCTCAAGCTCAATAAATGTATAAATTAATAATAACCAAAAGGTCGAAGAAGACAGTAATTTTTAATCATTAGATTATTTAAAAATCAATGAATTTTCAGAAGTGAATGGCAATATTTTAACGTCGTTTGTATTTTGTTGGTTCGATTTCACGTACTAGAGTCCAACAATAGTCTCCCAGCATGCTTTTGTCCCAAAATCCTTGATAATTTCTTTCAATTTTCGTTGAATCTTGGTGAGCACGCTCCCCTTGTTCGTCGCTCAACGAACCTAGGTTTCGTGGAAATAAATTTAAATGCGACTGAAGAAAATTCAGTTTGAGTGACATTCGTGCACCTCATTCAGCAACAATTTACCTGTAGTTTTCACTCTTATAATTTCCAAAAAAAAAAAACACTCCACGATGCTCTTGAAAGATTTCCAGGCTGCATATTCTTTCCCCAATAAACATTATTAAAAATTGTCATCATTCAATAGCTTCCTGATCTGAGGGCCAACAAATATGCCTTCTTTGATTTTAGCATATAAAATTTTAGGATAAACCACTAACAAATATTTAAATACTGCACCATCCTTGTCCAGAGCCTTGACAAAGTACACTCAAACCTCGTTTTATGCCAATTTTATTATGCGAATTGGAATTTATGCGGTTTTTAATTTTTATTATTTTTTTGCGTCATTCTTACACATTTTAATTTAAAGCAGTTGGCAACACTGATGCACGTCTTGGCCGGAAAAAGCAATTGTCAGAATTGTTTACACGTGTAAAGGCCTAGTTAGCCACACGTAACCGTAACCAGACGTGTCAGCTGTTTTTTATGTTACATGAAAAGCATTTAGAGCAGTTACCGAATTCAAGTGTCATGTAACCGAAACGTCCCAATTTGAAAATAGACTTTTGCAACGTTTGTACGTGACATTTGTGAACAGCTGATAAAGTTTGGTTAATTTTACACACCAACTTGCTGGTTCGTTTTTTACGTTCTATAACTGCACTAAATGCCAACGTTACATTTACGGTACGGATACATTTAACAACGTGTGGCTAACTAGGCCTCAATGTTATTGCATTGTTACTTTCTACGTTACTTTCTAGTGAAATATATACATACACACAATATTTAAAAGTGCATTTTGTTTTTTATTATCGTATAAATTGGCAAAGTACATGTGAACAACATATTTACCATTAAAAAGTTGTGCTAAAAATTTTTGCTTTTTCAAATAACAAAATGGAGAAAAACAAATGAAATAATTTTTATGTTGACTTTTTTCATGCGATTTTTTTTGAGTTTTAATGTTTTAATTTGAATTTATGCGAATTTTTTAAATTCAGTGACGAATCATTCGTTTTTATATAGAACTAGTGTATCATTTTATGCGAACTGGATTTATGCCGATTTTTCCGTACCGAATTAGTCGCATAAAATGAGGTTTGAGTGCACTTAAAAAGGACCCAATTGCATGTGCAGCGGCGGAAGAAGAACGTCATCTGAATCAATTAATGCTTCTCTTTGGCCACACTGATCTGACGTAATGACGACATGTAACGCGACTATCTCATAGACAAAGGAAACAACAATATTTTGTGAAACCTTCTTTGCATACCAGTCAACAAATTAATGGCCTGAAACAGATTAATTTATAGTTATTTATGATGGTCTATACTATATATACAAAGAAATTTAAATCACAAACTTAAGGTCAACGCAGATCTTCCACTGATGATCGCTGTATTTGAGTAATGTCAAAATTTCAGTCCTTGATTCATTATTTTTCTTTGTATTAATCGCATGAACAATGGTATGGATTGTTTTTCATTCCCATTATGCAAAAGAAGAGCCCTTAAACTGTACTTAGAGCCATCAATTAATAATCCACATTCAGTTTTGTCATATGGCTGGTTAATTTTTTTAAATAAACTATCAACATCAGTACCGTATAGAATTGAGTAGTTCTTTTCAAAATATGCAGCCAATTCCAAGCTTATATCTCTATAGATTGTTACTTTTATCCCAACTGCAAGATGTTTCCACTGCTTCATGTGTGAAACTAGTAATTCTGCGCCTTGCTTCGTCAAATGTAAATCCCGAAGTAGATCATTAAGCTCAGCTTGAGTCACTAAATAGCGTTCATCATCAGCCTCATACGAACTACCACTGCTGGTGAAAGATGTTTCGGACTCACTGCTAGTAGCACTGGGAATGACTGGTAATAGATCATTTGGTGGACATTGAACTGGTGAGGAAACTTCGCATAAGTAATATTTTTCGATTTTTCAACTTTTGCGAAACAGAAATAACAATCGATTTACTGGTTACTTGACTCTCTCCAATGTACTGGAATTGATAAATCGAAATAGATCTCCTTGCCTTTTGACTTCTTGTATAAAACAGTTCTGCAACTATTGCCAAATATTGTCAGTATCCACGGTTTGTCCAAGTTTCTCACAGCAAAACCAAAATCATGTAAATATGCATATCTATAACATTAACAGGCTAGGCGATTTCTTGTGACCGATGTTTTGTTCTACCGTTTTACCGTTTTACCCCGACTATGACCAAACGTATATTATTTGAAAGGTATCTTTTTTAGCGGTTATGCAGATTTACAGATTTTTATACCCTATACCACTATGTGGTTTGGGTATAATGACTTTGTGCTGCTGTTTGTAACAACCAAAAATATTTGACCTAGACCCATCTTTTATTATACCGATCGAATCAGAATCAGTTTTTGAGTCGATTTAACGATGTCCGTCCGTCCGTCCGTCTGTGTGTCCATGTAAAGCTTGTAATCAAACTGCAAGTCGCAAATATGAATATATTTTGATGAAATTTGGTATATAAGCTTCTATCGGCCATAAGATGAACGCTATTAAAATTGGTGAGAATCGGTCCATGTTCAGACCTAGCCCCCATACAAATGACTCCTATAACATCGACATAAATTGCCATAAGGTCCAAATTGTCGTATAGATTTTACTCAAATTGGGTTTGTATGTGTTTATTACATCCATAATTGAATAGTCCAAAAACGATCTCTATGGGACAACTCTTAGTCATAGGCCCCATATAGAGCTGCTTCCCGATCTTCACTTAAATCTATCAAAAAACAAAAATATTGCACTGATTCTTCTCAAATTTTGTTTGTATATATTATTGCAAAATACAAGAGACCTTACCAAACATGGTCAGGATCGGTCCATTTTTGGGCCTAGTCCCCATATTGATATAGCATCCGATATGAACTTTTTCATATCTGCAGCCAAAAAAAAAAATTATAAAAATCCCACTCAAATTTGGTTTATGCTGATTTTTTATATGCAGTTAGTTGGGCCTGAGAGATAGGGTCTCTAAACGCATGGTATAGGGTATCGTATAGTCGGTCTAGACCGACTATAATTTCCTTACTTGTTTTATTTTGAGTAAATTGCACTTAAAATTGCTACTAACAGATACATAAAACAAGTAAGAAAATTATAGTCAGTCTAGACCGACTATACGATACCCTATACCATGCGTTTAGAAACCCTATCTCTTAGGCCCAATTAACTGGACATAGAAAATAAGCAAAAACCAAATTTGAGTGGGATTTTTATTAATTTTTTTGGCTGCAGATATGAAAAAGGTCATATCGGAGGCTATATCTATATAGGGACTAGGTCCAAAAATGGACCGATCCTGATCATGTTTGGTAAAGTCTCTTGTATTTTGCAAAAATATATACAAACAGAATTTGAGAAGAATCAGTGCAATATTTTTGTTGTTTAATAGATTTAAGTGAAGATCGGGAAGCAGCTCTATATGGGGTCAAAGGGATCATTTTTGGACTACTCATTAATGGATCTAATGAACGCATACCAACCCAATTTGGGTAAGATCTATATGACAATTTGGATCTTATGGCAATTTATGTCGATTTCATATGGGTAATTTGTATGGGGGCTAGGTCTGACCATGGACCGATTCTCACCAATTTCTATAGCGTTCATCCCATGGCTGATAGAAACTTATATACCAAATTTCATCAAAATATATTCATATTTGCGACCTGCAGTTTGATTACAAGGTTTACATAGACACACAGACGGGTGGACGGATGGACGGACGGACATCGCTAAAACGACTCAGAAAGTGATTCTGAGCTGATCGGTATAATAAAAGATGGGTCTATGTCAAATATTTTTGGTAGGTACAAACAGCAGCACAAAGTCATTATACCCAAACGACATAGTGGTATAGGATATAACAAAAATATTGCAGAGATTTTTCTCAAATTTGGTTTGTGAATATTTTTTCAAAATATAAGTGACTTTTCTAATTTTAGTCAGGATCGGTCCACATCTTGACCTAGTCCCCATATAAATATAGCATCCGATATAAACTTTTTCATATCTACAGCCAAAAAAATTGATAACAATGCCACTCAAATTTGGTTTATGCTTATTTCTGGAACACCCATGAGAAAAACGTGGAATTTCCAAATTAAATGCGGCAACACTAATTACACAGCCAGCAAAGCTTTGGAATGGAGAAACCAAATTTGGTGGGCTGAATTCGAATCTGTAATTGGTTTTTCTCTATCACGTCAGGTCTTCGAAATACAAAAAAAAAAATTTTCGTTTTTTACATAAAAAATCATAAGTTTATTTTATACATTTATTGACCTTGAGGCCAATTTTTGAATTTTTTTTGTTATTTATTCAATATTTCGCTATCCACTGGATAGCACCTTCAGGCATATAATTTGACTAACAATAATTTAAATTAACAAAAATGCATTCTTGTGCTTCTACATTTCACATTATACTGTAAATGTAAAAGCACAAGGATTCATTTTTGTTAATTTTAATTATTGTCAAATTATATGCCTGAAAATGCTATCCAGCGGATAGCGAAATATTGAATAAATAAGAAACAACAAAAGAAAATCAAAAATTGGCCTCAGGCTCAATATATGTATAAATTAATAATAACAAAAAGTCGAAGAAAACACTAATTTTTAATCATTACTTTATTTAAAAATCAAGAATTTTCAAAATTGAATGGCGTTATTTGAACTTCGTTTGTATATTCTTGGTTCTATTTCACGAGTCCAGAAATAGTCTCCCAGCATGGTTTTGTCCCAAAATCCTTGATAAATTCTTTAAGTTTTCATTAAATCTTGGTGAGCACGCTCCCCTTGTTCGTCGCTGAACGAACCTAGGTTTTGTGAAAAAAATCTAAATGCGAATGAAGAAAATTCAGTTTGAGTGATATTCGTGCACCTAATTCGTGATAATTTTTCGACAATTCAGCTACAATTTTTCTCTTATTGTTTCCAAGAAAACTGTCCACGATGCTCTTGGAAGATTTCCATATTAAATATTCTTTCTCCGATAAACATTTTGAAAAATTGCCATCATTCAATAGCTTCCTGATCTGAGGGCCAACAAATATGACTTCTTTGATTTTAGCATATGAAATTTTAGGAAAAACCGTTAACAAATATTTAAATGCTGCACCATCTTTGTCCAGAGCCTTGACAAAGTTCTAAAAAGGCCCAATTTTATGTGCAGCGGTGGAAGATGAACGTTTATGGTTTATTTGAAATGTTGTGTTTTCCTTGTGAATACTAAGTTCTTTTTGGCTACTCTGTTCTGACGTAATGAAATCACAATATCTTGTGAAATCTTCTTTGCATACCAGTCAACAAACTAATGACCTGCAACAGATTAATTTACAGTTATTTACGATGGTCTATACTATATCTACAAAGAAATTTAAATCACACACCTTAATGTTACCACAGATCTTCCATTTATGATCGTTGTATTTGAGTAATTTCAAAATTTCTGTCATTGATTCGCAATTTTCCTTTGTATTATGGTACAAGCAATTGCTATGGAAGGTTTTACATTCCCATTATGCAAAGTAACAGCCTTTAAACTGTAATTAGAGCCATCAATAAATAATCTCCATTCAGTTTTGTCATATGACTGGTTCATTTTTTGAAATAAACCATCAACATCGATACAGTATAGAATTGAGTATTTCTTTTCAAAATATGCAGCCAATTCCAAGCTTCTATCGCTATAGATTATTACATTTGTCCCAACTGCAAGACGTTTCCACTGCTACATGCGTGAAGCTAGTAATTCTGTGTCTTGCTTCGTTAAATGTAAATCCCGAATCAGATCATTCAGCTCAGCTTGAGTCACTAAGTTGCGTTCATCACCAGCCTCATACAAACTACTACTGCTGGTGAAAGATGTTTCAGACTCACTGCTCGTAGCACTGGGAATGACTGTTAATGGATCATTTGGTGGACGTTGAACTGGTTTATAAACCGATGGGATATTCGCATAAGAAATATTTTTTTGATTTTTCATATTGAATTCAGCAACTTTTGTTAAACAGAATTAAAAATCGGTTTGTTGGTTACTTGACTCTCTCCAAAGTACTGGAATTGAAAAATCGAAATAGATATTCTTGCCATATGACCACTTGTATAAAACAGTTCTGCAACTATTTCAAAATATCATCAGTGTCCACGGTTTGCACAAGTTTCTCACAGCAAAACCAAAATAATTTAAATATACATATCTATATCATTAATAGGCTAGGCGATTTCTTGTGACAAATGTTTTGTTCTACCGTTTTATCCCGATCATAACCAAACGTACATTATTTGAAAAGTATTTCTTTTTAGCGGTTTTGCAGATTTACAGATTTTTTAATTTTTTTTTTTTATTTTGAGTAAATTGCATTTATAATTGCTACTAACACATACATAAAATTATACAATGCTATGTATGTGTTTATTAAATTTGTTAATGTATTTGTAATAAGAATGAGTTTGTTTTTTTGTGTTGATTTGTGAATTGGCTATAATTGTTTAGCATACCTTTAGAGTCTTTATAAAAGGCTTTTCCTTCTACAGTACTCCAGTTATGTGATATTATATGGGGATTCACACACACTAATCACATATATAAGTTATGGGATCACACAAAGTGCCAAGATGCTCACTAATAGAGTACTCCAGATAATGAAATGTAATATTAACTTTGTATCGGGGTGCTACGCCCATTGGTCCAATCTCGCCAATTTTTTGTCCTACTACTCACATTAGTAATAGATGAACGCAGAAAAATTTCCAAAACTGTCTCTATCACAATCCTCGAGATATATAATATCGAATAATAGTGAATAATTAACAATGGGCGAACACACATATATGCAAAGCCCCCTTTGTCAAAGTATTCAATATATATGCTATAAAAAGTTCACAGCAAGTCATTGTAAAAATTTCAGGATTATTGATACAATGGTTTAGCCTTCTATAAGCTACAAACATACAAACAAACATACATACATATTTTCGCATTTATATTGACCCGGTAATCGTTTGCTTGCCATATAACTTATTTCTATCCATCCCTGTATGGGAGGTGCCATGTCCACTGGTTTGATCCCGCCCATTTTTCACATAAATTCTCACGCTCATCACTCGTGAACTCACACGTAGATCCGAGACTGTCCAGCTTATAGTACTCCAGATAATTTTTTTTGTATGGGAGATGCACCGCCCACTAACTCAATCCTGCCCATTTTTGCAAGGACTACTCACATTAACAACAGACTGACGTGCAGAAAGTTTCAAGATTCTGGCCGCCATAGTACTCTAGATATATGATGATATGTATTTACCATGTATGGATTATGGCACGCCTACTGGTTTGATCCCTCCCATTTTTCAGATAACTTCTCACACTCATCATTCGTGAACTCATACCTGGTTTCAAGACTGTCGGGTTAGTAGTTCTCTAGATAATATTTTATGTATGGGAAGTGCCACGCCCACTAACCCAATCCCGACCATTTTTGGTAGTACAACTTACATTAACAACCAATTTATGTGCAGAAGGTTTCAAGACTCAAGACTATCATAGTATTCTAGATATATGATGATATGTATTTTGCATGTATGGGAGATGCCACGACCACTGGTTTTATCACGAGCATTTTTAGCCAGACTCCTCACATTATTAATTTATGAACTACTACAAAGTTCCAGGACTCTTACTATCATAGAGCCCAGATATGTGATGTTAAAATCTTTTATATATGGGAGGTGCCACGCCCACTTCACATATTAAAAAATATAGCCTATTTTACTTTTCCGATAAAAACTTACATACTGTGAAAATTTTAAGAAGATCGGTCCCACCCACCCATTAATGTCAAACAAACCCACAAACAAACAAATTTTCAATATTATATATATATACATATAGCTATTGTGTATATGTATGTATATAGTTATATTAAAATTTTATAAAAATTAAGGCACTGGAAAGACCCAATTTGATATTGTTGGTCACATAAGTCAAACCAAATATTAGTTACTTAACAAGAAATCAACAAAAACATACTTTATAAGAAATTGAATCATGTTATCTGAAAAAAAAAAAGTAAAAAGAAAATAAAAACAGAATTTGATTGCCATAAAATCTAAGGTAGAAATAAAAAAAAAAAACAATGTTCAACAAATTTACTTCTTTTAAGTAAATACAGCATTTTTATGTTATCCATGTCTTTTTAGCACTTAAATATTGACATTCTCTTTACTTTTAACGGAAATACATAGATATAATAGGAAATAGGCGTTACAATTACGATTCGTCTGTCAACTAAAGACCAACAAAATAGGACCATTGTTTAGAATTTAATTTAACCAGAAAAAAATGGGGTCTAATTTTTTTTATTTAATATATAAAGAAGTAAGCCATCTAGGCCGAAAAATATCAGATGTGATGCCGAGGTTGATGAACTTTTAGTAGAAGCTATAACAAAGAAGTAAACAAATCGAAGGTCCCAACAAGCAGCAATCAATAATGAAGATTAAATATATCTGTCACCATAATAATGTACTTTACATTATTATTATATACCATAATTTTATAAAAAAGAAAAAAGTTTTTCCCTTATGGATAATCATTATTTTTTTGACATAAATTTTTTAAATAATGTTGTAGACAACTCAAACTTACATTTTAACATAACATCTATTACCAGGAGAAGTATTTTATCAAATTATTTACAACTGTGTTATAACGGCCAAAATAAGGAAAAAAATTCTACTATAAATTTAAATTGTATTAGAACTTAAAGGTTAAGTAACAATATTAAATTGTAAAAACTTCCTTTTTTTAAAAAAAAAACTTTTTAAAAAACTCTTTTTAAAATAAATACCCTTTTTTAAAAAGTACCTTTAGTTTAAAAAGGAAACCTTCTTTAAGGTACGTTTTTGAAATGCCCTTTTAAAAAATTATTTTTTTTAAATACCCATTTTTTAAATGTACCCTTTCTAAAAAAAGTATTTTTTTAAAGTACCCTTTTTAAAAAAATTAATTTTTTAAAGTACCTTTTTTAAGAAAAATACCCCTTTTTAAAAAATTACAGTTTTATACAAAACAACCCTTTTCTAAAATTATTCTTTTTCTAAAATAACTACATTTCAAAAAAAGTACATATTCTTTAATAGTACTTATTTCGAACAGTACCTTTTCCTTAAAAAAAATTTCTTCAAAAAAGGTACCGTAAATTTTTTTAAATATCTTTTTTACAAAGAATGCCTTTTTTAAAGTACCCTTTTTTGAAACAAACCTCTTTTTAAATAATACCGTTTTTTAAAAAACACCCATCATTAAAAATTACCCTTTTTTTAAAAAAAACTAAATTGTTTTTGAAAAAATACCAATTCTTTAAAAGCATTTATTTCGGAAAGAACCTTTTCTTAAAAAAATATATTTTAATAAATTGGTACCTCGCTTAAAATATTACATTTTATTTTAAACAACCCTATTTTTAAAAAACTACCCTTTTTTAAAAAAATACGCATTTGAAAAAGTAACTTTTTTAAAAAAGTACCTTTAAAAGAACATTGTATCAGCAAATCTTTAACAGTGGTAGCCGTACCCAATATTGGTAGTAATATTGAGTTTAAGATGCAGGTGGGGTTATCAAAGATTCGGAACTTCCGAATTTAACACCCATACTTATTTTGCTTACTGTTGTCTTTTTTGTAGGTGTGAATGTTCAAATGCACATGTTCTGTTACGTATAAACATTTTTTCACTAGTTTAAGATTTTTATATGAAATTTTATCGGAGTATCAATACCACTTGCTGCAGATTGTGACAAAATTTTTAAGTCTAAGTAGTGCGATCCACTCGATCTATTGCAAACAGGAGAATGTTTTCAACAGACAGACAGACAGAAATGAAATTTTGTAAAATTAATTTAAGTTTCTATATAAAAAAGAAAGATTTTAAAAAAACTTTTATATAAACTAGCAGATTCCAGCGCTCGAAATTCGAGAGCAATTTCTAGGCAGATTTATTTTTCGACTTAACCAATTCACAAACCAACACTTTTATGTTTTTTATTATTGTGAATAAATATAACAAACTCATTAACAAACACATTAAGAAATTTAATTAAACACACATGGCATATGTATAATTTTATGTAAGTGTTAGTAGCAAATTTAAATGCAATTTACTCAAAGTAAAGGAAAAAAAATTAAAAATCTGTAAATTTGCAAAACGGAAAAAAAGAAATACCTTTCAAATAATATACATTTGGTCAAAATCGGGATGAAACGGTAGAACAAAACATCGGTCACAAGAAATCGCCTAGCCCATTAATATTATAGATATATATAAAAATCATTTTCGGTCCCCAAGGTTCACTCTTGTCTCCAACTTTCTACACTATATACTTCGAATTTTAAAATGCAAAAAAATCTATCCACAGCACTATTATTTTGAGCGGTAAAGTTTCAAATGCGATAGTAGCGAATATACAATAAGCACTAATACATACTGATAAATATTTCAACAAATGGAAAATAAAAATAAATCAAGACAAAACACAGGCAACTATTTTTCCATTTAATAGGTCGCCAAAAAGAATACCACAAACAACCCTCAAAATTCAATGATATCAGATTCAAATACTGGATACCATCAAATATTTGGGAGTAATTATTGGTAAGAATCCATCATTCAAACACCACGTTCTCCAAGCCTGTGATAAAGCTTTAAAATGCGGATGAGCTATTTTCCCTCTACTCAACCGAAAGTCTAAGCTTAATAGGAAAAACAAGCTTTTATTAATATTAACAAAATAAGCATACGTCCAACAGTGATGTACGGCTGTCAGGTGCGGTCAATGAGATGTGCAAAAACTTACCTTAAAAAGCTCCAGACTATTCAGAATAAAAACTTAAAAATCATTTTAATCTTCCTATGCGATATCCTACTGCTCTACTATACAACAATTTTAAACAAGAAATGTTAAAAATAGTTTTAGAGAAATTATCATCCAGATTCGAAAGTAGAAACAGGTCTTAAAATTTCGACCTAATAAGGAATTTGCAAATTTAATTAACTTTTTTCCTCAACTTCTGAAGAGAAGTTGAAGGAAAAGGTTAGTGACAAAATTTGAAAGAAAAGGTTAGTGACAAAATTTCTTAGATATCTCAAAAGGTTTTTCATTATATTTTTCCTTTAAAGTGCAATCAACTCAATTAATGTGTATTGAAAGGTGAAAATTGAACTGCTTTTAAGGAAGACCTTTGGGATACGGTGTTTAATCCAAAGCCAGCGAAGTCAGATGAAAATTGGATGAAAAAGAATGGGCAAGCTAGAGCGCGCATAGGGCTGATGATTGATGATGACCAGTTAATTTATTTGAAGCAGGCGACCACAGCAAATGAATATGGTCCAATTTGAAGGAGTTTTACGAAAAGCCGTCATTGAGTAGTCGTGTTTTTATAATGAAGTCCATATGTAAAATGCATCTGCATGACGACGAAAAAATAAAGGAGTTCAAAAGATACAGCTGTAATGAAAATTCAAAAACACAAGCCGAATGCCGTAAGTAAAATAGAATATTATTCCTGCAAAAATAGAGACCACATGAAGAAAGACTGTAAGTTTTATAAGGATTTTTTAAAGAAAAAAAAATCACGTCAATATGGCAGAATGAGGAAACAAAAATATGACACTCGAAAAGCATCGTTGTTTTACTGAGTAATGCCTGTTTTCTCAATAGGCGATTATCTTTTATCCCAACGAGAAACTGCCGATTTAAGAAATTAGGTTTTCTCAATGCCTGGTTTGCTTCTATCTTGTCGCAAAGCTAACCGGCACTCATCTGCCAATTATTTATTTATCGTACAGATAAATTATTCTCCCAACTATCATTTCTTTTTTGAGAGGCATTGCCAACTGAATATAATTCTCCCAACTTTCATACGTATTTTGAGAGGCATTGCCAACTGAAAGTAATGGTTTTGTCGGTACATTGAGAAAACCAAAATTGTTATCAGGCAGTTTATCGGTACAATAAATTTATGTCCTGGTTAAGTAACAGCCAGTTTGACGATACAGAAAACCGGCATAAGTCTAGTAAAGAAGATTGGTATATTGATTCTGGAGCGACGTGCCATATATCGAATTGTAAAAAATTTTTCAATACGTTTAATGCAAATATTTCGGAATCCATACACGTTGCCAATGGATATCACATTCGTTCTCAAGGGAAAGGCAGTGGTCATATTAATGTTATAAATGATTGTGGTCAAGTTAAGCAGATTGAAGTCAAAAATGTGCTGTTTGTTCCATCTATTGAAAGTAATTTACTATCAGTGAAGAAATTGGCTGAAAATGGATTTAAACTTGAATTTAAAGGTAAACTGTGCAAAATTATAATGGATGAGGTTGTAGCATTTGCAGACTTGCGAAACGATCTGTACAAGTTAAGAAGGTGAATTTAGCCCACAATGTGATGATGCATGACGGCATCGTAGAATGGGACATAGAGACATAAATATTCTACAAAAGCTCTTAAAAGAAAATAACGTGATGGTAAGCAAATGCGAGTATAATTTTCAGTGTGAAACCTTACTGTCAATCAAGATGGTCAGAAATCAATTCCCAAAAATTTCAGGTGAGCAGTCTAAAAGTTTATTCGACTTAATACACTCTGATGTAGCGCAGATGAATGTCACAACTCCAAGCGGATATCGATATTTTGTAATATTTATCGATGACTTCAGCAGATATTGTGTTTTGTATTTATTAAAGCATAAATCCGAAGTTTCAGATCGTTTAAAGGACTACATTCGCTATGTTCAGACGTAGTTTAATAACAAAACACCCAAAATAGTAAGATCTGACAGAGGAGGGGAGTATATCGGAGCTTGCGTAAAGTCGTTTTTATCCCAGTTGGGAATTAGGCAGCAATTTACAACCTCCTACACTCCACAGCAGAATGGTGTTTCTGAAAGGAGAAATCGGTATCTAGAGGAAATGGTTCGATGTATGTTGAAAGATGCAATGTTGTCAAATGAATTCTGGGGTGAAACAGTTGTAACAGCAAACTTCATGCAGAATCGATTACCAACGAGGTCGAAAAATATCATTCCTTATGAAGTCTGGGAAGGAAGAAAATTTGATACTTCCAGATTTAAAGTATTAGGTTCTTATGCTCACGTTCTCAAACCTGCACAAATAGTCAGGAAGCTAGACCCGAAAACAGAGAAATTGGTTTTTTTTTTTTGGACATTCTGAAGAGTCCAAAGCTTTACGATTCTTAAACACACAAAAGAAGAAAGTCGAGACTATAAAATTTTAAGAAGCAAGATGGACGAATCGGACAGTTATATGAGGAAGCAATTTAATAATGTCGTAATATTGCTAGGGAGCAACAAAGATGTATAATACGAAACTCCAATTGATGAAGAATATTTATCAGCAGATTATGATCAGTGTGATGATTGCGATGTCAATACAGATGTTGTAATAGATGTTTTACCTGAACCTAATAATGATGCTGTATTTGCTTGTGAACAATTAAGATGATCATCGCGTATTAATAAACGTAATGCACCAGATAGATATGCAATATGTTATTTACAGGTAAGGAACCCAGGAATTTTGAAGAAACTGCAAACCGAGAAAACATATCTAAATTGATTGAAACAATGAATGATGAAATGAATTCACTTCGAAGGAACGAAACTTTGGAAATAGTTTCCTTACCTAAAGGACGAAAAGCAGTCGGATGTAAGTGGCTTTTTAAGCTTAAGAAAGACAGAAGTGGACAGATTGCAAAGTATAAAGCTAGATTGGGTTTTACGCAGAAGTTCGGGGGTGGCTACGATGAGGTCTTTGCGCCACTTGTTCGGCAAACGACGTTTCGTACATTTTTGACGTTGGCTGGATCTCTTAACTACAATGTCAAACATTATGACGTAAAAACGGCATTCCTAAACAGACATTTAAGTGAAGAAATCTATATGCGTGAAGCCCCAGGGTACGAAATCAAATCAAAAGATAACGAATTGTTGGCGTATAATCTGAAGAGAAGTTTGTATGGTCTCAAGCAGTCAGCAAGATGCTGGAATTTAAAGCTCTTTGTTGTCCTACGAGGTGAAAATTTTGAACAAGGTCAAGCTGATCGTGTCTATTTAAGAAAAAGGTAGGCAAGCATTTTATATATATCCTTGTATACGTTAATGATATATTAGTAGCTGCAAATGATAATGATCAGTTTAAGATTATAGAAAATATACTGGAAAACAATTTTGAGATATCTAAACTTGGAGACGTTAACTTATTCCTTGGTATTCAAATTGAAAAGGGGGAAGAGGGGTATTTTAAACGTAATCAAGAAAATTATATGGAACAAATAATAAGAAAAGCGAGACTTGAAGATTCTAAAATATCAAAAATTCCAATGGACGCTGGCTATATTAATCAAAATAATAGTGAATCATATCTTTTAGAAAATAATAATTTGTATCACGAATTAATTGGTTGTTTATTATATTTATGCATTAATACTCGTCCACATATATCAGCTGTAGTTTCTATATTAATCCCACTGAAATTTACTGGACAGACCTGAAGCGTTTCATAAAGGTACAAAAGATGTCCAGCTGATTTTGGATATGTAGACTGGGTACAAAATAAAGAAGATCGAAAATCGAAATGCGGCTATGTTTTAAAATTAAACGGTGCTTGTAAAGGGTGATTTTTTAAGAGCTATAGGAAAGGTTTCCAAAAAAAAACACATAAAATTCAGAAAAATGCATGAAATCTTTATTTGAATCGATATTACGGTCCATACAATTTAATGTTTGAAGATTATCTTATGCAAATGTTGATCGTGACTGCGCCTCAAATGGTCCAGCCGCTGAGTCCAATTTTGGCATACTCTTTCCAACAATTCGGCCGGTATCTCACGAATAAATGCTTCAATGTTGTCTTCCAATGCGTCAATTGAAGCGGGATTGTCTGTATAGACATGAGCTTTAACATAGCCCCACAAAAAATAGTCTAAAGGCGTTAAATCTCACGATCTAGGCGGCCAATTGACCGGTCCCGAACGTGAAATAAAATGTTCACCGAACTCGCCTCTCAATAAGTCCTTTGTTGCGCGTGCTGTGTGGCATGTGGCACCGCCTTGTTGAATCCACATGTCATGCAAGTCAAGCTCTTGCATCTTGGGCAAAAAAAAGTTGGATATCATCTCTCGGTAGCGCTCGCCATTCACAGTTACGTTACGATTCGCATCATCTTTGAAGAAGTACGGTCCAATGATGCCAACAGCCCATAAACCGCACCAAACTGTGACTTTTTCTGGATGCATTGGTAGCTCTTCCAATGCTTCTGGCTGATATTCACAACAAAATCGACAATTCTGCTTATTTCAGTGGGTCGATTAAACTGACCATAAAATGGAAGAAGCGCGCGATGAACTTTCTTAACAGAGCACGCATTTTGACAATAAAATTCAATAACTTGCAAGCGTTGTTCGTTTGTAAGACGATTCATGGTTAAATTATAGACCAAACTGAAGATGTTTTACAACGAAACAAAACACTAAACGTGCGTCAGCTGTTTAAACCAGTGTTGCCAAAAAGATAATAGCTAAAAAATCCCCCTTTATTAGCTGGTGTTGCCGCAAACAGGATTGTGTGTCTCTCTCCTCAACTGAAGCGGAGTATATAGCGTTAGCAGAAGCATCTCAAGAGGCATTGTGGATAAGAAAATTCTTTGTAGACTTCGACATTCCACTTAATACCGAAATCATTATATACGAAGGTAACCAAAGTTGTGTCAAACTAGTTCAGAATGTCAAATTAGCCGCAGAACGAAACACATCGATACAAAATACAATTTCGTAAAAGACTTAAAGCAGAAAGGCTTCATAAATATAAAGTATTGTCCAATCGAAAAATGGAAGCTGATAATTTTACAAAGCCTTTAAATTTTATTAAATTATATAGATTCCGAAAATGTTTATTATTAGAATAGTTATTTTTGAGGAGTAGTGTTGAAATAATCAAAAGTACTTTTACTTTAACTACTTTATATTTTATGATTTAGTGTGCTCTGGAATTAAAATTATTTATTTACATTTGCTTCAAAATAATTTCTCACTATTCAATAAAACTTTAAACTTAATACAACAACTTTTTGTTCGTCTTGAATTTATTTCTGAATAATTGGATAACTTCCAATTACAAATTGCTAATAAAGAATAAGCTTTAAATTGGAACTCAGCTGAGCAATTGGCTTCTTCGTTTTAATTTTTGTTTTTAACACTATAATTTTTTTGAGCTTTGCATTGGCGCTGTTTAATGCTGCCAAAATATAATAGAAGCAAGTGGCGTTTTTAAACGCCGATCACAAATCTTTTAAAACGCTCATATCCTCATCATTATACTATACTATACGCGATTGGAACTGAAGGCTTTTCATAGGTTATATGCAGTAAACCTTTTTTCAAGCTGTGGAGTTAAAATTTTCTTTCTAAACTGGAAAACTAAGCAAACAAACATCAACATAAGGAAAGAATATAAAAGATATACAAAAAGTTCGGTCAGAGAATGAAGGTCTTACAATACTGGCCTAGTACTCTCACCCTGACTTATAATTTCTCGCACCTAAGTGTGTTATTAGACATATTCTCCAGAGTTTAATAAAAAAAAAAACGTTCGGTAAGGTAACTAAAATTTTAAGACAACGCACTCTGGCTGAAATTTTGATTTCATTGGCCAAAAGTCAAATTTTTTCTCGTCACCGATTTTTAAAATTTTGACGCCGTTTTGTAGATAATATATCCGGAGTAAGGTAGCCAAAAAATTATGTTAAACTATTGCTAATTGTGGGCGTGGCATGCTGTCAAACTCAACTGTTTTTTTAATTTCAGAAAAATGTCAAAGCACTAAAAAAACGCTACAAAGAAGTTAGCTACAGTAAACAAAATTTTTATATAAAAAGTGTAAACTGGTTAGAAGGCCAACTTACTGTCGCTGCAGAAACAGCAAAGCAAGATAAAGATAAAGACCACGCAAATCATTGGACAACTGCAGCGATATATCTAAGAGGCAGAAACTTAAAGATGTTAACGATGAAATTGGTTGTACAAATATAAAAGAATCTTTCCTATATCAATTACGATCACAGAACCAATTAACAAAAGTGGATATCATTGAAAAAGTTGTTAAAGCTAGTCCTGTGAGAACAAAGCGGATTCTTAAAAGTATACCAACTCCGAGCGATGCAAAATAGTTGACAAATGAGGAGGCATTAGCATTATTTCTGTATTTGAAAATATATTCAGCTCAAATTGCGTGCGATTGAAAAAGGCTCAAATATATATGCAGCATATCATCACATAAGCGCTGCTAAAATGGACTGTTTGCCATCAAAGGACACTATTACAAACACACCAATTTCGGCAGAGGTACAACTACAGTCTCTATTTGCTCACACAGCCGAACACTTGCTTCAATCAACGAAAGGAAATAAGTTAAAGAAATATGGAAACACAAAGTTAATTCTTTTATGTAAATGTGGATGTGATGGTTCTTTGGGACAAAAACAATACAAACAAGTAGTATGTCAAAATATTTTTGACTCAGATATGTTCATGGTATCATTTGTACCATTGCGATTGAAAAAGAGTTTGGAAGATTCAGAGCCTTCGACTAGTACAACGCAAAGAATGGATATTTGGAAAAATGAGACACCATCCTCTACGAAATACTGCAGGCCAATCAAATTTGATTTCAAAAAAGAAACTCATGATGCCATTAACAAAGAAGTTAGTGATATCAAGGCCTAAATTGCAACACTACAGCCACTACAATGACAGTTAGATAGGCAGCCAATTGAAGTAAGCTACCAAGTAGTGCTGACAATGGTAGATGTAAAAGTAGGCCAGGCTTTGACTAACACAAACTACATCATATGCCAAGACACATCAAGCAAACTAAACCAAGTCCCGACAAAATCATTAGATAATACCGATGCATGTGAATTTCGATTATCACCACTACATGCAAGAATACGACCTATTGAACACTTACTTTAAATCAGTTATGATTTGGATTTCGGGTCTTCAGGATCAATAAGAAACAATGAAACCAACAAAGAGGTAAGAAGTTCAATAAAGAAACATGTTCAAGATGAATATCGCAAATTTGGATTGATTTTAGATTAGCCAAAACAAGGGTCAGGCAATACAAATGATGGCAATACCGCAAGAAGATTCTTTTCAGTTCCAGAAACAGCATCTGAAATAACAGGAGTGGATTTGAACCTTATTTTCAGATTTAAAATAATCCTGGAAGTACTTGCGTGCAATGAAGAAATTGACTCTAGAATATTTGGAGATTATGCTAAGAACTGCAAAAATATATACAACATACACATGGAGAAGTATGTCTGCAAAAGTTCACAAAATCCTTTATAATGGATAAGATGTCATTAAATATCATTTGGTGCCGCTTGGAGATCGATCAGAGGAGGCTCAGGAAAAAAGGAATAAGGATTACAGATTTTATAGAGAGCACAATACTAGAAAAATTTCACGGAATTCCACAAATGAAGATCTATTTAATATATTATTGGCAACGTCAGATCCGTTCATCTCCAGTATTCGAAATCAATGGAAAATGAAACATCGGAAATTTAGATGAAAAAGTCAAAAAACTACTAAAGAACAGAAATAACACAGAACAAAATATGGAATATTTGCAATCAATATTTGAGTCAAATGAATAATTATTATAATTGCCTTCCATTGTTATATAAGTAAGAAGAACATAGTATTAGTAAAAAATAATAATAAACGGAACCTACCATTGTTACAAATGCAATTAAAATCTATTGCAGTTTTTATTTTTAAAATGTTTTTTAAAATTATCAAATTTAACAGCAAAAAATAATAAATTTTTCTGTAGTTATAGCAAGATTTTTAGATAATATTATTAACGTTTTTTTTTTTTTTAAGTGTAAATATTCCTTGAGTGTAAACAAATTTGCAAATTTGACAATAAAAAATTTTTAATTTTCAGTAATAATAGCAAAATCTCCAGTTGATTTTACTATTTTTTTTTAGTGTAAAAATTTTTCTGAGTCTAAAATTAAAAAAATCCCATTATTACAAAAAATGTTTATAATTATTATTAAAATCCAAATATTAAATTTTTTTAATAAATAAAAAAATAATAAACACATATTTCACTCTAAAAGTTAAAAAAAAATCAAAAGTTCAACTTTGACCCAGAATTCCTTAAAAAGTCCTCAATCAATTTTAATGTAATTAAAACTTAGTCAAGATGAACTAAATATCTATACATTAAAAAGGAAATTACTTAAATATTTTCATCGGTTCAAAAGTTAGAGACTTTTGGCCAATGAAAAACGATTTTCAGCCACTGTGCAACGTCCTAAACAATAATTGAGGTTGTTAATAAATTTACTTACAATAGGTAAAGTCAGCAGTAAACAATAAAATATCTTCCGTTTATCAACACTTTAAAGAATTTTAGTTAAAAAAGTTCCGCACAAAAAACAATAAGAGTAACGGAGACAACTAACGACCATAATCACATCAAATGTTTTATTCCCTGGAGCACTTAAACACTATATGCTACCACCTACTGATGCCAGCCTTTAAATAAACCAAATCCTATAAAGAAAAATGTATGTTTCGATATATGTTTCATGTTTTGGTTGTCAATTCTGCTTGTCTTTTTTCTAAAAAAAAAGTGTAGGTGTTTACTATGCGATAACTTTAAACATCTAAATTCCAAAAGAAAAAAACCTCAAAAAACACCACTCAAATACATACAATAGAACGATACTTATAACTGGGATAGAAACTTTTATAAATAACATTAAGTAATATTAAATATTATATAAACAAATACATAATTTGTTTATTACTTATGAGTTATTACTTATGAAATAATTCCTAAAATTATCTTATGTTCAAAACAAGTAAGAAAATTATAGTCGGTCTAGACCGACTATACGATACCCTATACCATGCGTTTAGAAACCCTATCTCTTAGGCCCAACTAACTGGACATTGAAAATAAGCAAAAACCAAATTTGAGTGGGATTTTTATTAATTTTTTTGGCTGCAGATATGAAAAAGTTCATATCGGATGCCATATCTATAAAGGGACTTGGTCCAAAAATGGACCGATCCTGATCATGTTTGGTAAAGTCTCTTGTATTTTGCAAAAATATAGAGTATACAAACAAAATTTGAGAAGAATCAGTGCAATATTTTTGTTTTTTAATAGATTTAAGTGAAGATCGGGAAGGAGCTCTATATGGGGTCATAGGGATCATTTTTGGACTACTCATTAATGGATGTAATGAACGCATACAAACCCAATTTGAGTAAGATCTATATGACAATTTGGATCTTATGGCAATTTATGTCGATTTCATATGGGTAATTTGTATGGGGGCTAGGTCTGAACATGGACCGATTCTCACCAATTTCAATAGCGTTCATCCCATGGCCGATAAAAGCTTATATACCAAATTTCATCAAAATATATTCATATTTGCGACCTGCAGTTTGAGTACAAGCTTTACATGGACACACAGACGGACGGACGGACGGACGGACGGACGGACATTGTTAAATCAACTCAGAAAGTGATTCTGATTCGATCGGTATAATTAAAGATGGGTCTAGGTCAAATATTTTTGGTTGTTACAAACAGCAGCTCAAAGTCATTATACCCAAACCACATAGTGGTATAGGGTGTAATGAAGACAAATTTTAGACGTTATGACATGCAACGCTATCCTTTCTAAACCCCAAATTAAAATTTTCCTGTGCTACCCTAATAAACTTGGACAAGTTAAGTTTAACCAAATTTTGTTACATCAAAATGAACAATATACAAATAATGATATTTGTTACACATCTATAGACTGAAACACCTCAAAGGCATAAATTTTCGTTTTCATGCTTTAAAAAAAAACGCATAAAGAGGACTATTAAAATGTCTGAGAATATTTGAAATGTTTGTTAATTTAAGTATTTTGTAACAGATTGTTAAATTTTACTATCAAAACATTTGTTGTTTGAATTTTAAATGGAAAATTAACATAGAAATTTTACAAAACTCAACATTGACTTGATTGTGTTAAAATATGCTAATCTGACAGATGTTGGACGAACAATTTAAGGATTTAATATTAAAGGATAATGTTTAAAAATAGGAGTAGTTGAAAAATTTGTATACAAAGCTCAAAGTTTTTTATATTATTTTAATCAAATGTAAACTTATTAAAATTGTTTTTTTTTTTTTAATAGAACAATATACAAAAAAAATGTTATTCAAAGTGTATTAATTTATGGGAGAAATTAATGTTAATTTTGTAACCAACGGGGTGTAGAGGTACCTGAGGGTATTGCGCCTTTTATTATAATTACTCGGGAGGTAATTATAATAAATGTCAACCAAATAAAGAGAAAATACAGGGTATTAGCAAATTCCTTTATTTGTAAGAGTTAGGATTTAAACGATTCTCACCTTTTGTTCCTGAGAGTGACGTTCCAATGGAAAAAAATACAATTATTTTCATAAACACATGTAATATTTTATTCATTGTAGGGTTAAGATTTAGAGATAATTCAGGTATCTTAGGGTTATTCAATAAAGGTTCAAATTGAACATGATTGATTTCACAAATGTACAAGTGTAATTTAAATTAAACGTTGATATAAGGTTGACTCTAATTCGGTTTTAATTAGATTCGATTTAAATGTAAATTTAATCTTGATCAAAGGTCAACTCGGTTTATTGTTAAAATTCGAAGTAAAAAAATGGTTTAGGTGCTAGCACAAGTTGATCGTTACGATGACGAGAAACAAAAAAAAATGATTTTGCAAAATGTAATAGAAAATATACATTGAATGTTCATTTAAGAGCTTACAACATAGTTCAGGGTTCGGATATATAATTTAGTTTCTTATGTAAATTAAATTGCATGATTTGAGATATACAAATTATGTTTAAAATTCAGTCAAAAAGTTTAAATTCAAAAGTTTTGTAGTGGTCAAACATAGTTTGAACACAAAGATATAAATAGTCTGATTGACTGTAGAAACCCAGATTTTAAGAAATTTTCTGAAAATCGCTACAATATATATTTTGAAAAAATAACTTTATCCTGAAAACCTTAAGGAATATTTAAATACTAGCAGAGCTGAGCCCTCGAAATTTGAGTGTAAGTTCTAGGAAATTTTATTTCTTCATTCAAAAATAATTTTGGAAGAGCCTTAAATAAAGTAAGCTAATCAATTTTAGCCAATTTACAATTCAATACAAATTTAATACACACAAACGCAGCATTGTATAGTTTTTTATTTGAAGCTTAAATATGAATTTTTGTGTATGTGTTAGTAGTAGCGTAAACGAATTTTACCCGAAACAAATGTATTAGATGTTGGAAATCTGTAAATATGGTGTATGTCTGCAAATAAATACCTTTCCAATGTTATATTTCTTGAAAAAATCGGTTGGTAACGGAAGGTCTAAAATATATCCAAAGAAATTGCCAGATATTATTCTAGATGTATAGTCTTTTTATATAACTTTATAGTTTTAAAATGAGATTGTAGGACATCCTTTATTTAACTGTAATTTTCATAATATAGAATTCCTCTCTTATGTAATAACCTTTAAAACTAAGGCCTGGCATCCAAAGAAGTGCCGCTTTCACTTTTGTTACAAAATAAAGTTTAAACTAAAACTTTATTTTCTTAAATTTCTGCATAAAGTGATTTCTTTAAAGTCCGCTAGAACCTGAAATTGTAAAAAAGCACAAAAAATTAAAATTAAAAAAAAAACGAACTTTTCTTATTCAAGAGATCAACACATTGTTTTAACATTTGAAAATGATTTCGGCCATAAAGCCACCTAGACTGTTCTCGACGAAGCGAATTTTCGGCCACTTCTTCGAGTATTGCTGGTCGTTTATCATCCATATTTTCAAACAAACAATCATTAATCGTAGTGCGATAACGGTCTCTATTGACCGTGACGCCAGCTTCGCGTCAAATGGTGCAATTTTCTGGATATAATGGCGCCTCTAGGGTCTGCTGTGGATTGATCTCACTCCATATGCGGCAAGTTTGTTTATTAACAAACCTGATAAGCCAAAATGTTCCTCAACGCTAAACACAATTTTGCGATAAAACATTGGGTCAGTTTCCATCTGTTCTTGAGCCTACTCCAGCTGGATCTTTTAAGGGTGCATCCGCAATTGCTACGACCAACGACGCATCGATAGCAAATATCGCCCATGGAAATATCGCCAAAAAAAAAAAACATTACAAAAAACAAGAAAATTACAGTCGGTCTAGACCGATTATAAGATACCCTATACCATGCGTTTAGAGACCCTATCTCTTAGGCCCAATTTAGGTGGAATTGTTCCTAATTTTTTTCTTGAATATGAAAAAAATTCATATCGGATGCTATATTTGAATGGGGACTAGGTAGAAAAACGGACCGATCCTGACCTTATTTTGTAAGGTCACTTATTTTCTGCAAAAACATATACAAACAAATATTTTTGTTTTTTAACAGAAGTGTCGCGTTTATGCTATCGCAGGTAGAAGCTTACGTACCAAATTTCATCAAAATATGTTCACACTTGCGACCTGCAGTTTAATAAAAAAGTTTACATGGACATACACGGACAGACGGACGTACGGACCGACATCGCTAAATCGACTCAAAAAGTGATTCTGAGTCGATCGGCATAATAAAATATTTTTGGTAGTTACAGACATCAGAACAAATACCCTGAACACATAGTAGTATAGGGTATATAATAGGGCCGGTCGATTTAAAAATCGCCCCAGTGACAATGAAAATCATATTCTAGGGATCAAAATGAGAAACTTTGCCCGAGGAACTATACCTCTAAAACGAATTCTGATGTCCCGACTTTTGACCTGTCTGTCTGTTTGTCTCACTTTGACCCATTTAGAGTGCCCCAATCGAGTCCAAATGTATGATCGACCCTCACTAACTTTGGAGGGCCGACCCACTCATGTCAGTGGCACACGCCCTGGAACCCCCTGGGGGTCCCCATATAAACATTTCAAAAAATCACCATTTGTTGTTTAGAATTGGGCTGACTATGTTTAATTTAATATTAAAATTAACTCTCATACGTATACGTATCTTCTACTCTGCTAATAAATAATAATCATACGCCTTGACTATGTTATGTTAACTTTTAGATCAATCTGTGACTATGCGTGACTACCCCAAAATAAATCTGGGGCCAAGTTTCAGATCAATGCATGAGGGGGAATGTGGTTGCCCCATGGCAGACAGACAGACAGGTCAAAAGTCGGGACATCAGAATTCGTTTTATAGGTATGGTTCCTCGGCAAAGTTTCTTATTTTAATCCCTAGAATATGATTTTCCTTGTTACTTAAGCAATTTTTTTGCCTCCCTACAAATCGACCCGCCCTAGTATATATAGTAAATAAAAACTCCCATACAAAATTCCCTCAAATAAAAAAATGAGATATAACCCAACTTTTTGGGCTATTTTTCGTAAATTTTTAGATAATTTTTTTTTTAAGTGCCTAATTTTCAATAACGAAAAATCGCGCGATTTTTTGTAAAAATTTTTTGTCTGCGCACGTTACACCTAAAGCTTTCAAAATTTAAGCAACCAGTTTGCCAAAAGGATTGCGCTGTTTTCACTGCCCATAATGTCATACAGTGTTACAAGACCCTCTTGAATTATTTTTTTTAACTATATAATAAGTATCTTATAATATATTTCACATTGATAAGTAAGGCGATTTATTGTGATCGATGTTTTGCTAAACACATTTATCCCGATTTTGAACGATTTTGATTTTTGAAAGATATTTGAAAGATATTTATATTTTAATTTTTTTTTAATTTTTTAATTTTTTGCAGTTGCTACTAACACATACATAAAATTAACCAATGCTTTGTGTGTGCCTATTAAATTTCTTAATGTGTTTGTAAAGAAATGACTTTGTGTTCTTTATTCACAATAGTAATTGTGTTGAATTGAAAAATAACGTTGAACATAAACCAATAAAAAGTAATATTTGAAAAGTGTTGAATTGTGAATTGGCTAAAATTGATTAGCATACTTTTAGGGTGTTTATTAAATGAAAAAATAAAATTTCATAACAAAAATAGGGAAGGCGATTTCTTGTGACCGATGTAATTATTTTAATTAGTAACCGATTTTGACGAAAAATACTCCATTTGAAGGGTATTTCTTTTTAGCTATCCACCAGACTCAAAGATTTGCACCCTCCGGAACATTTTTTGGAGTACTGCTCATTTGAAGCTGCTACTAACACATACATAAATCACAAACTGTGTTGAATTGTGTATTGGCAAAAATTTATTAGCATACTTTTACGCTCATTTAAATTTATTTATTTCACACAAATATTTTAATGAAAATTAATAGATTTTTTTTTTTAAGTGTTGAATTATGAATTGGCTGAAATTAAGCTCTCATAAAATTATTTATTAAATGGAAAAATCAAATTTACTAGAATTTGCACTCGAACTTCGAGATCTAGGCTCTGCTAGTTTTTATGACTATATTACATAAGCAAAACCAATTCATTACATAATTTTAGGGGCTATTTTTCCATAATGAAAAATAAACTTCTGTATAGAAAAATATTTATTTGTTAGATTTATAGTCATTTTCAGACATATTGCAATTAATACTGTAATTAATATGCAAATTTTAATTTTGTTTCAATGGTGCGTGGTAAAGAAGAAGAGGAAAGATGAAGACTGAAGTGCCAGAAACCAGTCCAATTATGAATACAGTGTAGTTATAATTTTTGAAATATATGCTTTCTTCTTCTTCTTTACCACGCGCCATTGAAAGAAAAATATTTAATTTTGCATAATTTTAATTGACTTTTGAGCGAATTTCCATATGGACAATATTTATAAATTTTGGGACGTTTTTTTTAAAAATTTTGTATATGTTGGGGCCACTTTTCATATTTTTGGGCAAATTTCATATTTTTATTGTAGGCGATTTTTAATTTATTTCCGGTCATTTTTCCCATTGGGCTCGTTTCTATTTTTTTACATAAAAGACAAATTTAATATCAGGTAATTATGGTTTACTTTCAAAAAATGTTTGGATCTTTTTCTTACCGCTACTCATTAACCCTTGTGTCAACATTCTTGTATTCTTAATCAGACCGGTTTCTGACATTTCAGCCTTCACCAGTGATTGTATTAAACATTATAATAATTGTTACAAGGAAATTTTATTTTAACATATAATTTTTTTCTTTCAATGTTTTTTTAGTTTAAATTTATAAAATACTTATGAATATTATATTAAATTTCATTATAAATATTTGTCAAACACATAGAAGATATATAAATGAGTTTATTAATAAATAATTATATAAGAGCCTAAAGGAATGCCAATCAATTTTGGCCAATTCATAACAACACACACAGCATTGTATAGTTCTTAATTTTAAAGTTAAACCTGTGGTTACTAGCGATAACCGCCTAAGTCGACTTAAGAACAATTTGAGTTATGTATGCTATCATATTCTAACAAAAAAACTTTATTTATTTATTTATATTAATTACAATGCAAAGTAAATTTGTATTCTAATTTGGGTCTAGGGATAAGCCGGGTGACAAAGACCATTTGTTGGTTTTTGCAGCGACAGACCAAAAACTCTTGTCGAAAGCATGATTTTGGACTTAGGCGGTTAATGCTTGTGACCACAGAAATAAGTGTTTTATGTATATGTTAGTAGCAACTTTAAGTGATTATTAGTTAAACAGGATGTTCTAGATGGTGCATACCTGTAAAGATGGAGCACATCGGTAAAGAAATACCTTTTAAATGGCATATTTTTTGTCAAAATCGGTTGGTAACTAAAAATTTTGGATACGATACAACTAATTGCTTTGCCTATTAAAATTAATGATGTTATAATTGATTAGATTACTTATATATGAAATTTTTCAACTAAGGGCGACCGTAAGGTTTGAACCTCCTATTGCACTCCTATTTGCACGTTTTGGTCATGCACTTTAACACGTTGACCTAAAGTCAGGCATATGATCAGTGTGATTTTTTTAATTTATAGCGTATTTTATAGCGTATTGCAAATTTCAATACACTTTGTTAAAGTTTGGCATATAAGCTTTTATCAGCCATACGATATTCGCTTTTGAGCTGATTATTTTTTGAACTTTTTTTTCTTCATAAATATAATTTGCACTCAACCAGAAAGAATATGTTTTTTAAAAAACAAATATTTTTTACTTAAAAAACTATTACTTCAATTAAATTTTTCCATCCAAAATGTTTCCAACAATAAAGTTTCAAACTTTATTTTCCAATTTAAAACTTTAAGATTACAACAAAATCTTCCTTCCGAAAGTATTTAAATCGAAAAAACATTCATCCAATATCCTCTTTTGCATATTTTGATATTTTTTATAATAAAAACATAAAAAATCCTTAAATACTTCGATCCTTAAGAATGTTAACTAATTTTCAAGAAATGGAAATTAGTGGCCTTAGACTGTTGAAAGCTGTTTTTTATTTTCCAATCCAATAAAAAATAGAACCTAAAGCTATGTAATAGAGGCTGTTCGTGTAATCCGAACAGGTAAAAAGTGAGATCATCACAATAAATTTAGATATTGTGAAACACATTTTAAGTTGTGCTTAGCTGTTTTTGAGAACTTCTTTTATAAGTAATTCATATCTGTGGTTTTCTGGAATAACCGCGTATGTCCATTTGTCAGTTTTGAGTTAACGATGCCAAATATATTAATTTTTAACGATCTTTGCATATGTTAAATTTTTTTTTTAAATATTTACCATTTCTGAGCTTTTTCTTTAAATAACGACGTAACTTAAATGTTTATTAAATTAATTTTCAGCACTATCGACTTATGTCAACCTACGTTTGATCGCTGACAAATTATATTATCAGAAAACGACACATAGCGTTGTTGTTATTGATGAAAAAAATTAAAATAATTTTGAATTACTTTTCAGTTTATAACCACTTATAAAAACTTGTGTGTTGATTTCTGTTATTTTTTATCACTATTATTCTTGGTACGTTGTTATATTCTCATCCTAAGTGCCGTTAACTTTTTGATGACTAACAAAAAAATCCATTTTTCAAGCAACAAAAACTTATGTCTACATGGGTGGTTGCATTGGTAGTTTTCTTTTTTAAAGAAAATGATGTTTGTCGACATAAGTTGTCTTATCCGCACACACTTTAAGTGTTATTTACATATTGTTTTTTCGTTCTTCTCTAGGATCTATTCCTCTGAAGATTTTTGACTCAAAATTTTATGTAAAGTATTTATTGTCCATATCTACAGGACTGTTAAATAAAAAGCTCTAAAAACTTTATATCGAGCCCATAATTGTTGGCTCCCCTGAACATTTTGATTTTATGACATACGCTGTTATTCTAGAAAACCACAGATATTACTTTCATCAATTTCAAAGAAATTTTTCATTTCACAATATAAACTTCATATCAGTTCTTCACATTTTAATATCAACAATTCTCTTCCCAATATAATATTTTATTTTTTTTTTAATTTATTTCAATTTAATCCCAATTGCAATTCCCAATATTAATTTGCACAATAGCAATTTCACATCCAAAGAAGTTATAGAAGTTATATATAGTTATATATGAAAAGTTATTCTGTTAGAAAAACTTTCACTTTTTTAATGGGAACAGTTTATTATTATTAAAATTTTTTTTTTCTTCAACATGTTCATAGAAAATTTGTTTATCGCCAAATGTTTCATTTTATGAAAACTTTAAATACAAACAGATGTATTAAATACTATTCAAACTCATAACTCGAAGTCATTTATTCAACAGATGTTGAGTAGTTTAAAGTGAAATCCATGTACATGTGTTTAGCACACAATTGTGCATGTATGAATGTGAATACATTCCAGGCATAAATTAACAACTGCGTGCATAACATTTCCATAGTAATATTGTAAAGAGTTGGCATTTGATTTGTTTCAATTCGAATTCATGCACACACACACACACAATGAGGTCATAAATATACATACCGATGACCGCATGCCACCTGTTAAAATTCTATTTAACAATTTAGAAAGGTAATAGCTAAAATGCCTAAGGTTAACTCAAAGCTAACTGTAATGTAGTTGGATTATATTAAACCGAATCCATGTGTAATAGCTTCGGAAAACTTTGTGATCTTAAATTAGAAGTTTTATTTGGTTTAAAAAAAATACTATTCAAAATTTCATAAAAAAATATTTTATTTGTCTGTATCCTTTAAATAAGTAAAATTTTTTTAAATTCTTAAATAAAACCAATGACTACTGTACGTTCTTCTGCGGCTATTGTTTTCCCTCAGCTATACAAAAAACAAACTTCGGTTGACTATTTTTTAAAATGCATGTTCATTTAAAATGTATACTCATAAATAACATACCATAGCAAAAAAAAAAATCAAAATGAACAATCATTCTTCTACAGTGTGTCCCAACAGGATTTACACAAAATTTTGTTGTTGCAATAGAATTCGATTCGTACAATTTAATTTAAAGATCAAAAATACTGAAAAAGCTGAAATATGTCAAGCATACGTTACGGCTCTAGAAGATATTGCCCAATGAAAAATTGGACCACAAAAAATTAAAAATGGCCCACAAAAATCTGCCATACAAAATTCCCTCAAATGAAAATATGATAAATGACCCAACTTTTTGGTAAATTTTTCGTATTTTGGCTCATTTTTCGTTTTTAAAAGTGGATCATTTTTGTTAAAATTTTTCGCCTACGGCTCAAGGTACACCCAGTGGTTTAAAAATGTAAGCAACCAGTTTGGCGAAAGGATTGAGCTGTTTTCAATGTTTTGTCATGCAGTTTTACAAAACACTCTTCAATTACACCAGCCAACAAATTTTCAATAATATTTTGCCTTTGAGATCTGGAACCACTTTTCCCATGGATTTTGACCTCCTTAACATGAATATGAATTTTAAAAATTTTTCTATGGACCAATTTTTGAGATAAACATTTTTTAAATTTTATTTTCACATTTTTGGAGGTGCACCAACAAAATTGGGTATATCTTGGGTGTACCTTGCCCCATCTTCATAAATATTCACACAAATTAAAGAAAATTAAACCCTCTACAAACCCTTCCTTAAAAGTTTTCAAATTGGCTAAACAGTTTTGATGCCAGCGATTTATATATTTTAAAAAACATCGTTTTTTCTATAAAAATTGGCGTCAAAAATTTATATATTGTCTTATGAAAAATAGAAAAAAAATATTCGCGCCAATTCGAAATTTTTTCAAATAGCTGACCCTTTTCCAAAGAAAACAAGCCCACAATTATAAAAATCCATTGACATTTTAAGAAGTTATGAATTTTTTAGTAAAATACTAAAATTTCGCTTTTTAACGATTTTCAGTTTTTTTAGACTTTTGTTGCTCAAGGCGAGAAAGGGAAGCCTTTTTTTGATTAGTTTTCAAATCTAAACAAATTCTTACCATAAATATGAACACAAGGAGAAAATTTTCAGAGTTTTCAAAAGATTGGCTTTGGAAAGCATTTGAAATGGACTTACCCCAATGTGACGTCTGTTATCCAGCGTGTCCAAGTCTTTAAATTGCGGAAACGTCAGATGAGTCGTTTAGATCAAGTGAATTTGAGCCTGCTACTGAGCAACAGGTATTAGCGCAGGCCGAATTAAATGACTGGGTGCGCGACTTTGGTCTGACCAAGGAAAAGGCTGAACTTTTTGCGTCTCGCATGAGACAGCGAGGATTTCTAGCCCCTGGTGTTAAAACATCAATATATAGAAAGCAACATGAATAGTTTGCCAAGTTCTACACGAAAACCAAAAAAATATGTTTGAAGAGCTAAATGAAATCCTCAATACAAAAGAGTGGAAAAGCCAACAATTCTTTCGGTTGCCGTAAAATGCAAAACTCCTTTTAAGTACCTACACGAATTTCGAGTTCACTACGATTACAGTTCTGTTGTCTTTACAGTAAATATTTTATCGTAATAGATAATAAAAATACAGTTGTTCCGCTTTAGAACAATTCGGTTGGCGAATATATTTTCTCTGTGTACATATGTCATTAAATCAGCTTTGTATTTGAAAAGTCATTAAGTAGACATACTAAAAATAAAACAAAATTTTCGCTTTTAAATTGCGAATTTGAATAGGATACTACACCACTGGATCGATCGTCCTGAGATTTTTACAGTAGGTAACTGCCTATCCGAAAGGAAAAATAGGCTATATCTTTTTTGGTTTTTTCAAGTGGGCGTGTCACCTCCCATATATAAAAATTTTTTAACATCACATATCTGGAGCTCTATGATAGCAAGAGTCCTGAAACTTTGTAGAAATACATAAATTAGTAATGTGAGAAGTCGGGAAAAAATGGGCGTGATCAAACCAGTGAGTTTGGTACCTTCCACACATGGTAAATACATATCATCATATATCTAGAGTACTATGGTGGCCAGAATCTTGAAATTTTCTGCAGGTCAATCGGTTATTAATGCGAGTGGTGATTGCAAAAATGGGCAGTATTGGGTTAGTGGGCGTGGCACCTCCCATACAAAAAAAAATATCGGGAGTACAATAAACCCGACAGCCTTGAAACTGCGTGTGAGTTCACGAATGATGAGTGCGAGAATGTTTGAGAACAGTGGGCGTGGCACCGCCCATATAGGGATGCATAGAAATAAATTATATGGCAAAACCACGTTTGCTGGGTCAGCTAGTTAATTATATAATTTTATGGGCTATTTTTCCATAAAGAAAAATAAACTTCTATATAAATAACAAGTAAGAAAATTATAGTCGGTCTAGACCGACTATACGATACCCTATACCATGCGTTTAGAAACACTATCTCTTAGGCCCAACTAATTGGACATAGAAAATAAGCAAAAACTAAATTTGAGTGGGATTTTTATTAATTTTTTTGGCTGCAGATATGAAAAAGTTCATATCGGATGCTATATCTATATGGGGACTAGGTCCAAAAATGGACCGATCCTGATCATGTTTGGAAAAGTCTCTTGTATTTTGCAAAAATATATACAAACCAAATCTGAGAAGAATCAGTGCAATATTTTTGTTTTTTAATAGATTTAAGTGAAGATCGGGAAGCAGCCCTATATGGGGCCAAAGGGATTATTTTTGGATTACTCATTAATGGACGTAATGAACGCATACAAAACCCAATTTGAGTAAGATCTATATGACAATTTGGATCTTATGGCAATTTATGTCGATTTCATAGGGGTAATTTGTATGGGGGCTAGGTCTGAACATGGACCGATTCTCACCAATTTCAACAGCGTTCATCCCATGGCCGATAAAAGCTTATATACCAGTTTGATTACAAGCTTTACATGGACACACAGACGGACGGACGGACGGACATTGTTAAATCAACTCAAAAAATGATTATTATGCAAATGATAATTATGCAAAATTAAATATTTATACCCTATACCACTATGTGGTTTGGGTATAATGACTTTGTGCTGCTGTTTGTAACAACCAAAAATATTTGACCTAGACCCATCTTTAATTATACCGATCGAATCAGAATCACTTTCTGAGTTGATTTAACAATGTCCGTCCGTCCGTCCGTCCGTCCGTCCGTCCGTCCGTCCGTCCGTCTGTGTGTCCATGTAAAGCTTGTAATCAAACTGCAGGTCGCAACTATGAATACATTTTGATGAAATTTGGTATATAAGCTTTTATCGGCCATGGGATGAACGCTATTGAAATTGGTGAGAATCGGTCCATGTTCAGACCTAGCCCCCATACAAATAACCCATATGAAATCGACATAAATTGCCATAAGATCCAAATTGTCATATAGATCTTACTCAAATTGGGTTTGTATGCGTTCATTACATCCACTAATGAGTAGTCCAAAAAAGATCCCTTTGACCCCATATAGAGCTGCTTCCCGATCTTCACTTAAATCTATTAAAAAACAAAAATATTGCACTGATTCTTCTCAAATTTTGTTTGTACATATTTTTGCAAAATACAAGAGACTTTACCAAACATGATCAGGATCGGTCCATTTTTGGACCTAGTCCCTTTATAGATATAGCATCCGATATGAACTTTTTCATATCTGCAGCCAAAAAAATTAATAAAAATCCCACTCAAATTTGGTTTTTGCTTATTTTCAATGTCCAGTTAGATGTGCCTAAGAGATAGGGTTTCTAAACGCATGGTATAGGCTATCGTATAGTCGGTCTAGACCGACTATAATTTTCTTACTTGTTTTAATTGACTTTTGAGTGAATTTTCATATGGACAATATTGATAATTCGGCTGCCATAACTTAATAAACTATAATTTCGGTGTCGTGAAGTTCAGTTTTTTTTAAGTAATTATAATCACAAAGATGTAATATAGAATCGCAAGTTGACCTGTCATACTAGCATTAATGTAATTTTATAATAATAATTAAAAAATTTTGCTTTATATTTATTTTATTTTGTCGCCAGATTTAAAAATAAAAACACTCCTGAAGAAGTCTGAAAAAAGCAGACGAAAGGTTGAGTAGAAATGAATGTTAGCTGATTTTTACTTACACTAAATTTGACCATCAATAGCCGGTAAGGAAACTCCTTTTACAACAATATTGATTAATTTTTGGCCGTTTTTTTTCTAACTTCTCATATTTATGGACAACATTTTATTTAATTTTTTTTTGGCGATTTTTCTTTTTTCGGGTCATTTTCCATTGGGCCATTTTTATTTTTTTGGACGATTTTTTATTGAGCGCTATTTCCTAGAGCCTTCTGTTACATGGATTTTATTTTAGTAGAGGATAAATGTGATAAAGTTGATTTGACTTAATTAAATTTCTTTCGGAAACTATAGTTTGTGACGAATCTCAAAATCAAAGAAATCGGCTTTTCCTGTAATAAATAGAATCATATGGAGAAATCTATCGCATTCAGCAGTAGTCGTTCAAAATTACAAACTAACCGAGCGCAAAAAGTAAACTATTTTGGCATCAGTAAAATAGAATCCTCGAATTACTGGTTCCCAAATTAGTTACAAAATCAAAGAATTTTTTTGAAGAGACATGCATTCAGATACTGGTCGCATAATATAAAAAAATCTGACTATTATGGCAATAGAAAATAAGTAAGAAAAATATAGTCGATCCAGACCGACTCTATACCATGGGTTTCGAGAGACGGTCTTGGATTTAACTTTTCTGATACAATAGCTGGATAAAGGATATAATCATAAATCAAATTTTAGTGCTATTGTTACTAATTTGTGGTGCGCAGATATTAAAAAGTTCATTATGGTGGCCCTTCATTATATGGAGAAAAAAAAAAGTATTCAAACTCTCATGAAATTTGATGTAATTTTTTTGCAACTTTAAGAAATTAATTAAAGCCAACATTTCGTTTTAGTCTCTATACCTGTTAGTACTCAGAAATGAAGTATTGTTGTATTACCACCTTGCTAACCTATTAAGCATTGAGACCGAAAATGGAATTTTTTTTTTTGATAAAATTTTGAAAACTCCTTTTTCAAGTTTTGAAAAATTTTCTGAAACAAAATTTTAAAAAATTAATCTAGCTCTTTAAGGTCTTGTTAAATGCATATTAGGGATTAACTGTGTGAATTTTAAGGTAAACACCTATGCCAGAATTTTTTTGGCAAGGATTTAATTTTTGCGGATTTCGAGAAAAATGGGATGTTTGTAAAATATTCTATAAATGTACTATATCTAAATACTTTGTATCAAAAATGAATCACTTGTCTACTTTTCAGTGTTAAATTTTATCTTTATAGACTAGGGTTTCGGAAAAAAATAATATGACCGCATTAGCCCTTTTGGAATTGGGGTCACATATGACCCCACACTAATAAAAGACAATTTATTCAAAAAATTTAAATATTTTGTAAGTGCTGTTGAATTTTTAGATGCGATGCTTAGAATATAATAACCAAAAATGTAAAACTTCCGTTTCTAAAATTTGGAATAAATCCGAGAACGTTAACCCATTATTTGCCAAGGCCAGCTTTGGATTTAAAGATATTTTTAAATAAAAATTACAGAAAAAGAGTTTTTCTATTAAAATCGATGAAACCACTATTTAGAATTTAAGAAAAATCATTTGGTTAACTTTTATTTATTTAACCCTTCAGTGCTTCTGGGAATAAAATAATCCATTGTGATATAAATTAAAACAAATTTTAACCAATTTTGTTATAAGATTATTTTATGTATAAAAACTATCTATATTTTTTAAATAAAATAAGATGATTTACAAATGACCCCAACACATTTTATTCAAAAGAATATGAAATATAAAATTAATTCTATTTATTTTGGTGTATTTAAGGATGATTTAGTGTGCGATTCAGATTATTTTCTTTCATCACTTACGACTTGCAATAAGTATTGCTTTTCTTAAATTTTATATTATTATATTAATTTTTTAATTCATATTCTTTTAATAAACTATCTTTTATTAGCTTTGGGTTATTTGTTGGTCTTCTTATTTTATTTAAAAAATATAGATAGTTTTTATACATACAATAATTTTATAACAAAATTGGTTACAAGTTGTTTTAATTTACATTCGCGAGCAATAAGCAGATAATTGCACCAAAGATATATACATAATAATGGATTATTTTATTTCCAGGAGAACTGAAGGGTTAAAGAAAAAAAAATTAACCGAATTACTTTTCTTAAATTTATAGTGTTTTCATCGAGTTTAATAGAAAAGTTCGTTTTCGTTCATTTTTATTTAAAAATATCTTAAAATCCAAAGCTAGCCTTGGCAAATAATGGGTTAACGTTCTCGGATTTACCCCAAATTTTAGGAACGGAAATTCTACACATTTGGTTATTATATTTTAAGTCACGCTTTTAAAAATTCAGCAGTACTTACAAAATATTTGAATTTTTTTAATAAATTTTTTTATTAGCTTGCGGTCATATGTGACCCCGATTCCAAAAGGGTTAATGGAGTCATATTATTTTTTTCCGAAACCCTAGGCCATTAGGATAAGATATAACATTTAAAAGTAGAAAAGTGATTAGTTTTCAATATTAGAAAGAGTACATTTACAGAATATTTTACAAAAATCCCCTTTTTCACGAAATCCGCAAAAATAAAATCCTTGTCAAAAAAATGCTGGCTTAGGGATTTACCTAAAAATTCACACAGTTAATATCTAACATGCATTTAACAAGACCTTGAAGATGCAGATCAATTTTTTCAAATTCTGTTTAAGAAAATTTTTCAAAACTTGAAAAAGGAGTTTTCAAAATTTTTTCAAAAAAATTTCCATTTTCGGTTTCAGTGCGAAATAGGTTAACAACGTGGTAATAAAACAATACTTCACATCTGAGTCCTCACAAGAATAGAAACTAAAACAGAATTATGGCTTTAATCAATTTCTCAAAGTTGAAAAAAAATCATTTAAATTTCATGATCAATTTTTTTTTTTTTTTTTTTTTTTGCACAAAAGTGGTCTGGGGCATTTGCTATTTCTTGGCGAATTTTTATTCGATTTTAAAGTTTGAAAAGATAATTTAACATTGATCCCGAATATTATAACAAGTTGTCGGAAAAATTAAAATATAGAGCGAAATTTTCGTAAAATGTGAAAAAAAGTTATATTTTCCCGATATAAACACACTTGAAATTTTCAATCACGTTGAGCCACCACTAAATGCTTTTTGATTGGCCCAAAACTTTGTGTTTCTCACTTTTTTTGCTACTCGCATATTTCTAGGGGGTGCGACCGAGAGTTTGAATACTTTTTTTATCAAGGGCCACCCTAAAGTTCATATCTGATTTTAGTTTTATATATGATATTATATGTATATAACAAAAAATCGACCGCTCATGGGCATATTTAGTGAAGTCACCACCTTTCACAAACATATATAAACCAAATTTGGAAAAAAAAATCTTCGCTTTTTTTTGCTTTTTGATAGATTTAAGTGAAGATTGAGTTTCAGTTGTATATGAGGACGTGACTAAAAAGTTCCTATATATTTTCATGACATTTCTCATAATACCCATTTAAATGTAAAAAAAATCACATTTATTTTTATTTTTAACAGCCGCCAGGGGGCGTTTTCGTGCATTCTTGTCGATTTTTTTCACCTTTTTGGGGAAAATTGACGAAATTATTGCACAAAGCGACAAGTCTTTGACTTTGTCTTATTTAAAATAGCCCAAAATATTCAGCGCTGAAAATTGTGTGGGGTATCCATATACGACTTATATCGATTTCATTCAGTTAAAGTCAAAAAATTAATTTTTTTTAAATGGTGCGTGGTGAAGAAGAAGAAAGCATATATTTCAAAAATTCATAACTGCACTGTATTCTTAATCGGACCAGTTTCTGGCATTTCAGCCTTCATCAGCGATTTATTGAACATTGTGATAATTGTTATGTTTTAATTGAATAGATTGTTTCTATATGAAAATTTTTTCTACTAAGAATACAGTGCAGTTATGAATTTTTGAAATATATGCTTTCTTCTTCTTCACCACGCACCATTTAAACAAAATTAAAAAAAAAAAAAATTGCATATTAATTACAGTAGTAATTGCAATATGTCTGAAAAATGACGATAAAACTAACAAAACAAAAAATTAATTTTTTATTTACTCTTTGAAAGAACATATATAAAAAACGAATTTTTTGGCGTAAACTGAATGAAAGCTATATAGGTCGTATATATAAGTCGTATAATTTTCTGCGCTGAATATTTTAGACTATTTTAAATATGGAAAAGTCAAGGATTTGTCGATTTGTGCAATAATTTCGTCAATTTTCCCCAAAAAAGGAGGAAAAACCACAACAATGCACGAAAACGCCCCCTGGCGGCTATTAAAAATAAAAAGAAATGCGAAAATCGATTTCCCGACCCAAAATACCTCCGGTATACACATTTTAAAATTTTGTTTTTACATTTGAATGAGTATTATGGAAAATATCATAAAAATATCTTCATCGAAATTTTCGAAGGCTCGAAAATAATTTTAGAGGTATGGTTCTTTGGCCAAATATTCTTGTTATGGCCCATAGTACCAGAATCGTAATGAAACCATGGAGATTTTGGCGGCGCTGCAATTTGATACCCCTAATATATCTATATAAGCATGCATATATATATATATATATATATATATATGTATATATAATAATATATTTTAATCTGGATTTTACGACTATTTTAGTCGGTCTAATAGAAGTTATTTGTATTGGGTCTGGGTCTGAACATGTAGCAATTTTCAGTAATTTCAATAGCAGACGTCCTATTTTTGATAGAAGATTATATAATAAATTTCATCAAAATGTGACCTGCAGTTTGATTGCAAGGCTTACATGAACTCACAGACGGACGAAGACAGGCAGACAGACAGCCATTAACATAATAAAAGGCGGATCAAAATCGAATCATTTTAAAAAGTATGGTATAAAAAATATGGACTTTGCAAATGAATACGTAAACAAGGCTCGTTTTGCATCTTCGACAATGAAGGAAAAAAGTTAGTTAAGCGAAAAAGTTCATTAAATAAAGAATTTCTTTTGCCAACGCTGAAATATGGTGGAGGTGGCATTATGGTTTGGGGTTATATGGCAGGCAATGGCTAAACTTGTTGGTAAACTCATAGTCATTGAGATTATAATTGATCAAATTGGATACATAATACATATTTTAAAACAAAATTTAAAGCATAGCGCACAACAGCTAGGCCGTTTAGAAGATTTTTGGTTTCAACAGGATAATGATTCAAAATATGTGTACGACTTAGAGTGTGAGACTGTAGTTGTCTTATAATACTTAAAATCAATTGAAATCACCACCACTAATACGTCAGCATAAAATAACCTCGAAGAAAATATTAAAAAGGATAATTTTCGATGAGTGGAGTAAAATATATAAAGGATACCTTATAGTAGATTAAGTTAATGCCAGAGTTCCTAAAGTGTTCAGTTGACAACCGACTTAACAGCTGATAGTTATTTTTATACCCTATACCACCATGTGGTTTGGGTATAATGACTTTGTGCTGCTGTTTGTAACTAACAAATATATTTGACCTAGATCCATCTTTTATTATACCGATCGGCTCAGAATCACTTTCTGAGTCGTTTTAGCGATGTCCGTCCGTCCGTCCGTCCGTCTGTGTGTCCATGTAAACCTTGTAATCCAACTACAGGTCGCAAATATTAATATAATTTGACTGAGCTTGGCTTATAAGCTTCTAACGGCCATAGGATGAACGCTGTTGAAACTGGTGAAAATCGGTCCATGTTCAGACCTAGTCCCCATATAAATGACCCCTATGAAATCGACAGAAATTGCCATAAGATCCAAATTATCACACAGATCTTATTCAAATTGGGTGTGTATATGTTTATTGGATCCATTAATCAGTAGTCCAAAAATAATCCCTATAGGACAATTCTAAGTCATAGTTCCCATATAGAGCTTCTTCACGATCTTCACTTAAAACTATTAAAAAAACAAAAATATTGCACAGATTTTTCTCAAATTTGGTTTGCGTATATTTTTTCAAAATGTAAGTGACTTTACCAAATGTGGTCAAGATCGGTCCATTTTTCGACCTAGTCCCCATATAAATATAACACCCGATATTAACTTTTTCATATCTGCAGCCAAAAAAATTAATAAAAATGGCACTCAAATTTGGTTTATGCTTATTTTCTATATCCAATTAGTTGGACCGAAGAGATAGGGTCTCTAAACCATGGTATAGGTTATCGTATAGTCGGCCTAGACCGACTATAATTTTCTTACTTGTTTCTATCAAAATAATGGTCCTGCTCGTTAAACTTATAATCGTAATCGTCTCTCAGAGCGGCTAATTCGAATGCTATGAATCGTCTGCGCACGTTTACACTTAATGACAATGTGTATGCCGTAAGACGCCCAACATTGCGTGCCGAAGAAGGTGTAGCCGCTGTACAGAAAAGCATTAAAGAAGACTCACATTGATCAATTCGGCGCCGTTCTCCACATTATGGAAGATTTTACGAAAGGATCTTGATTTACGAGCTTTTAAGATTCAATTTGTGCAAGAATTAAATCCAAATATCCATCGAATATGCAGCCAATGGGCTGAAGGAGAAATTTTGATACATTTTGATTTTCTATAAAAAATTTTTATTTAGTGATGAAGGTCATTTTTTGTTGAATGAGTACGTAAATAAGGAAAATTGTCACATTTAGAGTCTATATGTTTTGTCCAAAACAATTACATCCACAGAAAATTACTGTTTGGTGAGCTTTATGTGCAAATGGAGTCATTGTTCCATACGTCTTAAAAAAGGTGATGGGCAGAATGTTACTGTCAATGGCAAACGGTTTTTTTCCAACCTCTATTAGCTGGTATTGATCCTACTGATATGTCGATACAACAGGGCGGAGCCTCATGCCACACAGCTCACGCTACTATCAATTTTCTCAAGGAAACTTTTGATGAACGTATAACTTCACGTAATGGTTTTGTTAATTAGCCAACAAGATCGTGTGATTTAACCCCATTGGATGATTTTCTTTGGGGTTTCATGTCACAGATAAATCAGAGACAACTGAACACCTGGAAATCAACATTCGACGAGTTATTGACCAAAAATGGCTGCAAATGCTGCAAAAGAGATTGGCACACTTGTTTAAAAAAATTGATCCGAGTCACCAACCCTCATCAGTAACCAAAAGCAGTAGATACTTTGTTTGGTAAAAACATATTTGTTCAAAGTTGTTTTATATTTTAGTTTGTTATATTGGGAAAGGTTCAATAGTATAACTCTTTACTTAGCTTCTCATTGCATTGGTTTTATAGCAAAGGTATATAAATTAAACTTTTTGATCTTGAGGCCGACTAAGTTCTAACTTAATCATTAAAATGATAAAGATTGAAAATAAGATTTTTTTTTTTTTATTTTTATAGGCTAGGCGATTTTTTGTTACCGATGTTTTGTTCTACCATTTTATCCCGATTTCGACCAAACGTATATTAGTTGAAAGGTATTTCTTTTTAGCTGTTCACCAGATTTACAGATTTTTAAAGTTCTTCCTTTATTTTGAGTTAATTGAATTTAAAGTTGCTACTAAACATACATTATATTATACATATGCTATGTGTGTGTTTATTAAATTTGTTAATGTGTTTGTTAATGAGATTGTTATCTGCATTCACAATAATAATAAACCAAAGAACTTTTGGTTTGTGAATTGGCTAAGTTGAAAAATATAGTTGCCTAGAAATTTCACTCGAATTTCGAGCGCTGGAATCTGCTGGTTTTAATTTAAAGTTCTGTAACTCTAAAAAAAAAAATTTCATCAGATAAGACCAGAACTAGCCCATGACACCAAAACAAACCGTTGCAGGTCAGATGGAATTGCTTGGTATTGGACCAAACCATTGACCATATCAAACCTAGCCTATGTATTTCTAACCATAAAGCACGAATGCGGCTCTCTTATGATTTAAAGATGTATAACACCGGGTGGTATGGAACCCACCTTTACAGATCGATTGCATATTGATAAAAGAAAGCTATCTTCGCATTTTGCAACAGAATTTTGCTTTACAAATCACCCAAATACCAGATAGATCTGAAAGCGTCATCTTCCAGCATGACAACGACATCAAACATTCATTCAAAATCGTCAAAGAGTGGCTTACTTCACAGGTGTTTGGGGTCATGGAGTGGTCATCGCAAAGCCTTTATCTCAACATGAAATATGTGGGCCTACTCCAAAAGTCGCTTGATAGAGTACGAAGATTATGTAGAAATACATGCCAAATAGAATGGATCAATTGGAAAAAACAGAGGAATATTTATAAACTGTTAAATTTAGATCAACAGATCCTTGTAACATAAGTGAGGCAATGTCCCAAATTAAACAAGTAAAAAAATTATAGTCGGTCTAGACCGACTATACGATACCCTATACCATGCGTTTAGAAACCCTATCTCTTAGGCCCAACTAACTGGACATAGAAAATAAGCAAAAACCAAATTTGAGTGGGATTTTTATTAATTTTTTTGGCTGCAGATATGAAAAACTTCATATCGGATGCTATATCTATATGGGGACTAGGTCCAAAAATGGACCGATCATGATCATGTTTGGTAAAGTCTCTTGTATTTTGCAAAAATATATACAAACAAAATTTGAGAAGAATCAGTGCAATATTTTTGTTTTTTAATAGATTTAAGTGAAAATCGGGAAGCAGCTCTATATGGGGCCACAGGAATAATTTTTGGACTACTCATTAATGGATGTAATGAACGCATATAAACCCAATTTGAGTAAGATCTATATGACAATTTGGATCTTATGAAAATTTATGTCGATTTCATAGGGGTAATTTGTATGGGGGCTAGGTCTGAACATGGACCGATTCTCACCAATTTCAATAGCGTTCATCCCATGGCCGATAAAAGCTTATATACCAAATTTCATCAAAATATGTTCATATTTGCGACCTGCAGTTTGATTACAAGGTTTACATGGACACACAGACGGACGGACGGACGGACGGACGGACGGACGGACGGACATTGTTAAATCAACTCAGAAAGTGATTCTGATTCGATCGGTATAATTAAAGATGGGTCTAGGTCAAATATTTTTGGTTGTTACAAACAGCAGCACAAAGTCATTATACCCAAACCACATAGTGGTATAGGGTATAAAAATATATGTTTGTTTTAGATAATTAAGGGGAAGTAAGGTTTTAAAAACTTTTTTTGCATTTCTCTTTCTGAATTTACAACATGTCGAGAGTGCAGTGTCAAAATTTCAAGTAAATCGGAGCAAAACTTAAGAAGATTCAGCGTTTCCAGCGACCGGCCTTATACGTTATATCGTATATAAATCAGTTTTTTCAAAACTATAAATCGATTTTCTCGCAAATAAATTTTCGAAGTCCGTGAACATCATAACTCCAGATCTACTTGACCGATTCTTTTGAAATTTTACACATTATATCTACATATAAATCACCAGGTAACCACGAAGATTCTTTTTTCCATTTTCTTATCCATTTTTAACAACAAATTCCCGAAATTTTATAGCAAAAATTGTGTTTTCACTTCAAAATGCTGACAAAAAAATATGAAAAAACTCTTCCGCACTACCTCAGGAAACAAGTCACCTTTTAAAAGCATTTCGAGATTCGCTTTCACGGACTAATTTATTAAAATTTTTAAATGAGAATTTTTTCAAAGATTCTTCAAATGTAATGCTACAACGTGTATAAATAAATATTTCAACATTATTCATATCTTCAAATAAGGATTATTAAAATATGACTTTTTTAACTTTTAACACCATCCCATCATTTGAATAAATGTTTTTATTTTCGTTTTATTTTTTTTTAAGGATTGATATTTTTATTTATGTAAATTGTTTTTAACTTGTTTGTTAAATACCATTTAAAATATATAGCTCATATTTTTATTTCAAATACTGCCTCACTTTTGCACTGTGTATGGTAGCCGTTTCAAGCTATTACCCCTTCCAGAGACTTAAAGTATATAATTTAGTTTAGTCGTCCTAGCTGAACTAAATTTCTTTTGAATTATATTTTTGTAAAGTTTCGTTTTTCAACAATAAAAATTTTATAATTAAAATTTTAAATGTTTATCGAAGTTGAATTACTCATTTCGTTTGTCAAAACAAAAAAAGAAAAAAGTTTTAGTAATGCGAATGAGAAATTCTTATTGTTGCTATTTCGTTAAAAGAATCGAAATGTCAAAAACAGACGTTCAAAATAAAACAATCTTTCGAGTAAAAAAATAAAAAAAAAAAAAACGAAATAAAGAAGTAAATTGATGTTTTTCAGCCGTGTTTTTGCTTTTTTTTTTTTTCTTTCTTTCAATCGGCTCTTTCGTGGTAGAAATTTGTTAAATATCATATACACAACCAAGAGTTGTGTTTGCTAATGACTTGGATATAAATTTCCTACAAATTTACATATGAAACAGATGAAGCTTAAAATGATTAAAAAAATCATTAAATTACTTCGAAAATTAGGAACATCATTAAACAAGTAAAAAAAATTATGCGATGCCCTACGCCATGCGTTTAGAGAAAGTGTATTATGTCCAATGAATTGGATATAGAAAATAAGCATAAGCCAAATTTGAGTGGCATTGTTGTTAATTTATTTGTTGCCTGCAGATATGAAGAAGTTCATATCCGATGCTATATTCATTTGGAGACACTTATATTTTCAAAAAAAACATATTCAAACCAAATTTTAGAAAAATGTTTGCAATATTTTTTTATATATACTTAAGTGAGGATCGGGGGCTATGACTAAGAATTGTCCAACAGGGTCTATTTTTTGACTTTTGTTCAATGGATGTAACAAAAATATAAAAACCATCCATGCTCCTTACATTAATGACTGAAACTTATATATATATATATATATATATATATATTAGGGTGGTCCTTAATAAAAAAAGTCTTCAAACTCTCGGTCTCAGCCCCTACAAATACGCGAATGAAAATTACAAGTATGTTTATGTGGGAAAAAATGATTTTTTTCAGATTTTACGTAAAATTTCATTCTATAGTTTAATTTTTTCGACAAGTTGTTATACGAATCGATATCAGTACTAAATTACCTTTTCAAAAAGCTATGCAACTTCAAAATCGAACAAAAAGTCGTCAAGAAATAATAAATGCCCCAGACCACTTTGGTTCCATAAAACTCTAGGTCAACATTTTTTCAACTTTAACAAATCGATTAAAGTCATAATTTTTATATCTATAAGTTCTCAGATATTAAGTATTGTTTTATTAACACGTTGTTAACCTATTGCGAAATGTTACCAAAGATGGAACATTTTGTTCATAAAATTTTGAAAGCTCCATTTTTAAGTTTTAAAAAATGTTCTTAAACAAAATTTCAAACAATGGATCTGGCACTTTAAAGTTTTGTAAAATATGTGTTAGAGATTAACTGTGTGAATTTTTAAGTAAATTCCTTTGCCAGAATTTTTTTTACAATGAATTTTTTTTTTGAGGATTTCGAGAAAAATGAGTTTTTTGTGAAATACTCTGTAAATGTACGCTTTCTAAATATTTTATTGTAGTGATCTGTCTTCTGGCAACTCTAGCATAGTAAATACAACAAGAGATGTTTCGTCGAGTTGCAGCCATCTTCATGTTGTAATTTTGACAACTGCAATTTCCTGAAAATAAAAACGTGTCATTCATTTTAAGAAACTCGTATGAACAAGTCAACTTTTTGTAAAACACTAATTTAAGCAAATACAAATTAATAAAATAAATATAAGCTGCTACATTATATCAAAAATTTATCAGTTTTCTACTTTGAAATATTTCTGAAGAAAATAATATGACCCCATTAACCCTTTTGGACTTGAGGTCGCATATGAGCCCAAGCTAATAAAAGACAATTTATTCAAAAAATTCTAATATTTTGTAAGTGCTGTTGAATTTTTAGATGTGACGCTTAAATATAATAATCAAAGATACAAGTCTTTCGAGCTAAAAATTTGGAACAAATCGAACAACGGTCACCCATTCCTTGCCGAGGCCATACTTTGAATTTTGGCATATTTAAAAAATTAATTGTTCCAGTAAACTAGATGAAACCCTCACTATGGGTTGGGAAGTATAATTGTGCTTTATTTTACCGATTTTTATAAGTTGATGATTATGATCATTTTATAATTTGACTTCATAAACCCATTTGGACTTGGAAACACAAATGACCCCAAGCTAATATAGGAAGAAAATTTCACCAAAAACTAATTTTTCTCGAAATCCGCAAAAAATTTCTGTGTAAGAAAAACTCTGGCAGAGGAATTTACTGAAAAATTAACACAGTTAAACTCTTACATATATTTAACAAAACTTTAAAGTGCCAGATCCATTGTTTGAAATGTTTACGAAAATTTTTTAAAATTTAAAAAAGGAGTTTTAAAAATTTTATCAAAAAAATTTTCCATTTATGGTCTCATTTCGCAATAGGTTAACAACGTGTTAATAAAACAATACTTCATATCTGTGTACTTATAGGTATAGAGACAAAAATTATGGCTTTAATCAATTTGTTAAAGTTGAAAAAATTTTCATCACATTTTACGAATGCTGGGGCATTTGTTATTTCTTGCCGAGTTTTATTCGATTTTGAAGTTATATAGCTTTTTGAAAAGACAATTTAGAACTGATATCGATTCATATAACAACTTGCCGAAAAAGTTAAACTATAGAACGAAATTTTCGTAAAGTCTGAAAAAATCATATTTTCCCCATATAAACACACTTGAAATTTTCTGTCGCGTTGAGGGCCTATAAATTTTCTTTGATTGAACCGAAACTTTGAATTTCTCAGTTTTTTTTTTTTTTTTTTTTTGCTATTCGCATATCTCTAGTGGGTGAGACTTTAATTTGAACACTTTTTGCCCCCATATAATGAAGGACCACCATAATATATATGTATATTGCAATTAAAGTTGATCTCATAGCGGTCATTTGTATGGGGACTAAGTTTAAACAGGCACCGATTTCAACCAAATTCAACAGCGTTCGTTCTGTGATTGATGAAAGCTTATGTACGAAATTTCATCAAAATATATTCATATTTGCGACCTGTAGTTTGATTAAAGGATGGACGGACGGAATTCCCCAAATCGAAAAAGAAAGGAATTTTGAGTCGAAAATGAATCTAGGTCAAATATTTTTGGCAGTTACAAACATCAGCATAAACTCATTTCTCCCTAACGGAATTCCCCAAATCGAAAAAGAAAGGAATTTTGAGTCGAAAATGAATCTAGGTCAAATATTTTTGGCAGTTACAAACATCAGCATAAACTCATTTCTCCCTAACCACATAGTGGTATATAAAAAAGGTAGATATATTGAATAAAATTAAATTTTTCAAAAATTTGTGTCGGCCAAGACAATCTAATCCTTCTTATTGTATTTAATAACACCTGTTTTTATATGAAGAAATGTAAATTCAGATGATTGGAAGATACGACTAACACCTATGAAAATGGGAATATTAAAAACTTTCTGGTAAAAAATAGTTTGAGAAATATCTGTCATAAAAAATTTATATTTCTATAACCTCGCCTAACCTAAGTTTTGACCATATATTTAGTTAATTGCCCCTTTAGCCGTACCCAGGTGAGTGTTCATAATATGTAGCTAAAATATTTTTGGAAAAATTTGAGGTCGAACAAGTAAGAGTGTTAAATTCGGCTATTTTTAATTTTACGTTAATATTAGTATCTGCATTTATTTCGCTATTTATAATGTAACACAGACATATGATATTTATTGTTTACTTCGAATAGGGGCTGCCACGCCCCTTTTTCTGATCCCGCCCATTTTTCGTCGATTATTCATGTTTATAATAGATGACCTAAGAAAAAGCTGTCTCTGTCATAGAACTCGAGATATTGGAAAATTACATTGTATTGGAAGTACCACATCAATTTATCCGATACCGCCCATTTCCGACATTTGTAGCTACTAACATTAGTAATAGTTGACCTCACACAAATTTGAAAATCTCTCCCTATCATAGTACTTAAAATACCTGATATTAACAATTTACTTTGTATGGGAGGTGCCACGCCCACTAAAAATATTTATAGCCTACAGCACTACCCATACCAAGTAAGATTCTGTGAAAATTGCATTAAGACCAGAAGAGTATTTACAAATAAACACACATTATCTCTTTATTATGTTAGTGTAGAAGTATAGATGTTAACAAAATATTTGAGAAATTAAATCAATGAAACAAACAAAAAATTTGTGGTATTAAAATAACATAAACTGAAAAAAAATTCACAAACGGACAATCAACCACAGTTTCTCTTGTCACAACTGATGAGAAGTTGTGTTTGTTTGTAAGTTTAATATATGTATTTGCACCATTGTAGTTTTATTTTTGTAGTTTTATTTTTTAGCAATATCGTGCTAATTTTACATAGGATTTTTTTATTTCGTGAGCGAGCGACAGACAGACATTGTTATATCTACTCGAGTTGGTATAAGGATCAAAAATATATACTCGTACTCTTTATTGGGTTGCATTTACATTTTTCCACTGCTTATGAAACCATGCAGCCAACTATAGGGGATGTAATATTTACCAACAATTATTACAACAAAAAAGAGCAGCAAAAGCTAGAACTTAGAATCAATCAAGAAGTCAACAAGTTCCACTAAATTCTCATGAATTACCACAACTAAACTCGCCAAAAAATAACCCAACAAACACTAACAACGAAAGAGATTATATTTCATACTCACAGGTGGTCACTGGCAATACAACAAATAGTGCTGAAAATAGGTTTATGGAGAGATTAGAACGGATGATGGATAAACTTTTTGATATGTTGACACAAATTATGATGAAACTATGCAAATAAATTTTAGAATTGCAACATGGAATGCCAATGGGGCTTCCAATCATACCAGGGAAATAGAAATTTTCTTTAAAACTAATAATTTAGATATTTTACTCATTTCTGAAACTCACTTTACAGAAAAAACTTATTTTAATATTAGAGGTTATGATCTTTTACAAGCCAACCATCCTGATGGAAAGGCATATGCTGGCTCAGCAGTTTTGGTATAATCTTGTTTAAAAAGTTTTGGATCCAATAATTAAACCAGTAATTCAAGCAAGTGGCATTAAAATCAAATGTGATAACATCGATATACCTATTTATTCGGTTTACTTTCCCCCTAGGCATGGTTTATCTCTTCAGGATTATGAAAACTTTTTTAGTAAACTTGGGCCCAGGTTTATTGTGGGTGGGGACTTTAATGCCAAGCATCCCTGGTGGGGATCTAGAATTGCAAATCCGAAAGGAAAGAAACTTTGTGAATGTTTCTGAAAACATCATTATAAAACCCTATCTACTGGTAGACCTACATATTGGCCCAGTGATCTGAATAAAATACCAGATTTACTAGATTTCTTTGTTACCTTCGGTATACCTAGTCATTTACTCGACATAATTGATTCTGATGATCTTAATTCAGATCACACTCCTATAATGTTATGCCTCAGTACCACTTTACAAACTGAACCAAAAAACTACAAAATAATTTCACCAAAAACAGACCTTGATTCCTTTAGATATTGGATGGATACAAATTTAGAATTAAATATATCAATAAAGTCAGGTGATGGAATTGATAGTGCTGTTGAAAAGTTAACATACCTTATTCATGAAGCCGCATTGTTATCTACCCCACCAATATCACAGCAAAACGGAAGTAAAGTTGTAATATCGGCAGAAATAAGGGAAGACTGAGAAGAATATGGCAATCGACTAGAAATCTGAGAGATAAAACTAATTACAACGTGGCATCAAATTATCTGAACAGCCGTATAAAAGAATTAAATAATGAAGAGTTATCAAATTTTTTAAGAAATTTGGACACGACAAATAACAGTGAATATAGTTTACCGAAAGTGACAAAGTAGCTCAAGAAATACAATAAACGAAATATTTCAATTAAAGGAACAAACGGAGTATGGTGTAGAAATGATAAAAGTAAAGCTGAATTGTTTTCTTACCACTTAGAACAGACTTTTAAATCATTTCCACTCACAAATTCTACCGATGAGAGTAATATACTAAACTTCTTAGAAACTCCTTGCCAAATGGATTTTCCAATAAAATCCTTTTCCCCCACAGAAATTCGAAATGAAATATCAAGGCTCAATAACTCTAAATCTCCAGGATATGATAAAATGGATTCAAAAGTAGCAAAGTCGCTCTCAAACAAATTCATACTATTTCTAACTCTGATCTATAACTCTATCACGAGATTATCATACTTTCCACTCCAGTGGATAAGTGCTGAGATCATTATGATTCCTAAGCCCAATAAACCAAAAAATGATGTCTCATCATATAGGCCAATTAGCTTGTTGCCAATTTTTTCTAAAATCTTTGAAAGATTATTTTCGCAGAGATTATTACCTATATTAGAAAAACAAAATATCATACCCGATCATCAGTTTGGCTTTCTTCACAAGCATGGAACCCCGGAACAATGCCATCGTATTGTAAATGTTATATCAGACGATTTCGAAAGAAAAATGTATTGCTCCGCGGTGATTTTAGACGTAAAACAAGCATTTGACCGGGTATGGCACGAAGGGCTTTTGTATAAGCTTAAAGAATTTTTGCTAACTCCATTTTATTTATTTTTCAAATAATATATAGAAGAACGAACATTCTATGTAAAATTCAGTGACGAATGTTCCAATATATGCCGTATAAATGATGGTGTACCACAAGGTAGTGTGTTAGGTCCAGTGTTGTATACCATTTACACTTCAGATATGCCCGTAACGGATGATGTAACAATAGCCACCTACGCAGATGCTACTGCTATATTATCATCAAATGAGTCTCCGACGGAAGCATCATTCTTAGTCCAAAGAGAATTAAACCTTCTTCAACAATGGCTAACAAAATGGAAGATTTGTATCCATACAGACAAATCAAATCACGTAACATTTACACTTCGAAGAGAAGAATGCCCTTCACTATATATAAATGTTACTGAAATTCCAAAAAATAATAGTGTAAAATATTTAGGAATGCATCTTAATAGAAGATTAACGTGGTAAAAACATATTAAAGCAAAAAAAACAACATCTAAATGTTAAAACCAAAAAGACGTACTGGTTATTAAAGCCAAAGTCAGACCTAAGTCTCGAAAACAAGGTTAGGTTGTATAAGTCAATTTTGAAGCCAGTATGGACATACGGTATTCAACTGTGGTGAACCTCGAGTAACTCGAACGTAGAGATATTGCAACGGTATCAAAACAAAACACTCCGATGTATAGCAGATGCTCCATGGTTTGTTAGCAACAAAAGACTTCATGAAGATCTGAAAATACCTTGGGTTAAAGATGAAATAAATAGGTTTAGTTCTCGATACAAAGATCGACTTGGTGATCATTATAATACCTTAGCTATTTCTTTATTAGACGAGATAAACGAGGTTAGAAGACTGAAAAGATTACATGTTTTAGACCTACCGTATAGGCAATAGCATGACAAAAAAATGTTAATAATGTACATAATATAAAATAAAACTTGTAAATATGCCATAGTAAAACACTAACATTAAACCAAAAAAAAACAAAAAAAAATTATGATTAGTTTATTAAACTTGCTGAAATTTAATAACGTACGTTAAGATTTATTAGTATCATATTGTAAATAAAAATTTGAAAAGAAAAAAAAATTTTTTTTTTCCATGCGTGGCAAACGGTGAGACTTAAAGGGTCACAGTCGATTCCAAACAGTGCATAATATATAATTATTGAACCTGATCTTAAACTGTAAAATTATAGGTTTCAAATCATTTAGTTTTAAATAGACATTAGTATATAGAATGACAAAAAGAATAACATTTTTTTATTATGATTTCGTCGAAAATTAAAGTTTTAATTTTCGAAAGAGCAATTTACCAGTAATTTAAAAACCATTAAATAAAATTTATTCCTATTTTTTATACCATCCATGCAAAGAGAGATCGATCTTTTTCCGCAATTTAATTCATAAATTTCTTTTTTGATTTAATTTTTCTTTTTACCATGTTTTTGAAATAAAATTATCAGAATTTATAATTAACCAGTAGACATGTTTTATTTCATAAACAAGTTTGTTTGGACAATTAAAATATATAATTTTATTTGTTTTATATATTTTTTTTATTTCAGTGCCTGCTGATATACAATATTTTTTGTTTTTTTTATTCGGTGCAACAATTATCAAATTTTTCGGCGTTTCTACTCTAAAGATATATATATGTGACCTTCTCCGAGAAAAGGGACCTAGTTTGTGAAAATGAAGTTTTGAGAAAACGCATTTAAAGTTTCATAACGCATTATGGTATGGTTAGTTATGATTGGGTGCCGACTTTGGTGACGTCATGCCTATGTGGTGACGTATTTTTTCGCTTCTAGTGTGACAATACCTTTGCTATTGTTGCTGCTCTGTTCGCTCTCAGCTATCTGTTCGCTCTCAGCAAAGGGTTGATGTGCATATACTAAAACGAAGCACATTGTAAGAATTCACTAGCGTTCAGTCGATTACTTATTAGACGAAGAGTTCGAAATAGGAAAGGACCTGATGCTGTCATTAGCCAAATTTACGATTACTTCACGAAGAATGCCGTTAAAAATTTAGTTTTATTTTGTGATCTGCGTAGCACAGAATAAAAATAATGCAATGATGGATAATTTGGCCTGGTGAGTGGATTCTGCCTTAAGCGAATCGATATCATTAAATTTCCTCCTAACTGGCCACACCAAATTCAGTCGATCGCTCTTTCGGATTAATGAAACTAGAATATAGTCGCTCAAATGTAGATTATTACCAAGATTTTGAAGATGTGGTCAATAGATCTAGCAGCAATAAATTTAGCAACGCTGTGAATGGACGCTGTGTAGAGTGGCGAACATGGGATACTCATTTCGAAGGATTTTACAAAAGATTACCAGGTAAATTCTCGCGATTTTGTGATTTTAATTTTTCAAATTCATTTCAATTAATTTTGTAAACATTTGCATTTTAGGTATTACCAAGTACTACCACTTTGCCTTAAAAAAAACGAAATTGTATGTAAAGAACTTGTGGACTCGGAAGAAGAAAGATTTTATCTGCGATTAACGGCTGAGCTACCAATCGAATTACCTCCGCTCATTGCACCAAGCGGTTTGTCGTTAGATCGCAAATGGTATTTGTATAAGAATGTCAGGGTCTTATGTACTGATTCACAGAAACGGGATTTTGTAGCTCCTAAACCGAGTGAACCCAAAGCGAAACAAAAATCGAAAAATAAATCGGAACCTGCAAGCAAGAAAAAAAAATCGAAGCACCGGATCACGAGAAAAAGAAAGCTGAAGTCAAAGCGCCGAAAAAAGAAAGAACTGAAATTGTCGAACGAAAGAAAATCGAAGTACCAGATCACGAAGCACCGAAAAAAAGTCAAAAATTCAAAAAAAAATTCGAAGACTGACGAAAAAATACAATTCAAAACCAAAAAATCAAAAAAAATTTAATTTTAATGTTTTTCTCATATTTATCGATTTTCCTAAGTTCGTTTTGTACGTTTTTATGGGGTAAATAAATTTTTATCAGAAATCTAACTCATTTCATCTTATTCTACATCCTTTCAGGTACCAGAATCCACTTTTAAGTCCACACTCGTTTTTCGACACACTAGGTCCCTTTTCTCGGAGAAGGTCACATATGTAGCTGCCCATGAGAAAAATGTGAATTTTCAAAATTAAATCCGGCAACATTTAACGATGACCTTGAATTTAGAATATCATTTGGCAATTATTTTATGTTTCGATTTGGCGATTTTTACTTTTTCCGATTTTTGATTTTGAAGATTTTGGTTTTTAGCGATTATTGTTTGTCACGATTTTCGGTTTTGGAGATTTTTAAATTTGGTGATTCCACACACATATTCCACGACTACACACACTGGTAATTAAGACTTTCGCTTTCGTAGTACTTCATATATTTTTGTATAGTACACCAGTTATATGATATTATATATATGTACGTTGTATGAGCGGTGCCACGCCCACTGCTGCGATCATGCCCATTTTTGTTCGACTAATCACATGAATAACTTATGGGCTCACGCAAAGATATTTTAGATATATGACATTTTATATTTCCTTGGATTGAGAGGTGCCACGCCCATTGGTCCAATACTGCCCATTTTTTGTTCGACTACATTTTTTTTGTCCGAGTTATATATTCACCCTTATTCTATTTGGCGTCGTCAACATCGTCGTCAATTTTAAGACAACATCACTTTAACTCAACATCAACACCAGTTTGGTATTCCCTAAGAGTCTTAATACGACGTTGACTGTTTATCGATAATTTTAATAAAATACAACACACATATCTAATATTTGTGTCAGCTGATTTATTTTATTTACAATTTTCGTTGAAACAATTTTATTTGAAAAAAATAAATACATACATATATTAAAAAAATGTTTTTTCTTCCCGATGATAATTTCGAATCTGCTATTTCTAGAATCTCGTGTTCTGTGTTTTGGCTTTGACATTTGGCTCCCTGAACAGCACCCTCAGGGTTTATTTGCTTTTGAAATTGGAGCAGATTCGCCACAGATTCCTCTAAGGGGCTGAGTGTCAGCTGCGTAAATATGCCGCCTCCAGTAGCCTTTCGGATTTGTTCGTAATCAATTTTTTTTTTTTACTTTAAATTTTAAGTCCCGCCAAACCTGTAAGAAAAATTTTGCCATACAACATATTTTTGTAAAACACGGCTAATTTACTGTACCTTTGCCACTCGGTGGGCCAACAGCATTTAGCACTTTGGAAATACTTTCCCACTGTTCCTTATAATTATTCGGAACAGTGCCCCTACGAAATAGTTTTGCAAGTGGGGGATTTTTTTCCAATTCTTCCACCAATTTTTCGAATTGGCTTGAGTTTGTTATTTTTATTTTCTTATTTTCCATTTTTATTTTATTTTGTAAAAAAAAAACACTAAAAAAGTTAAACTCAACGCCAAAAATACTGACGACAAAATCAGAGTAAATTCAAAGCAACGTCGTCGTCAAATTTTGTTACAGAATACAAAAAATATGTTGACAGTCATCGATAGATGTCAATATCGACAATGTGAATACCGATTTACAACAGACGGTAAAAAACGACGTTGTCTTGTGTTGACGACGCCAAATAGAATAAGGGTGAATATTGAATTATTACTGTGTATGGGAGCTGTCACGCCCACTTATCCGATCGCGCCCATTTTTGTCATGGCTATCATAAATAATAAGTTACATCACATAAATTTGCAAAACTCTCTGTCATAGTAGTATATATATAAGAATAAATGTTCATGTTATATGGGTGGTGCCACGCCCAATAAAAATGTTAAAAAATATAGCCTATGTTCATCCATAAGGACCATTACCGTGATTACCTCCTACAAAAACGAAACAAACACATATTACCTCAAACACATATTACACAAGTCGTTGCGTTATATTTTTTTAAATATACAAGGAAATTTTTTATATTAAATAGAGGACCAGATACATCTGCAAATTTTAAAATTTACTATTAAAAACAAATCTTGAAATTTCATATAAAAATAGACTTATTTATTTTCTAAGAAATATTTGGATTTTATGTGGCGTTTGCATTCCTTTTAATAAAAAGGAAACCAACTACAATTGTGGACAGCATTGCCTACTTAAACATAAGCTTCCATTTCTAGCAATCAAAGCAACTTCAAACAAATATAATGACAGATTCAATGAAGTTTGGTCCTGAATGGTTGCATAACATGTCGGCCAATAACACTGCCAGTGGGCAAATAACAAACTCAGCTGTGGTTGCTGTTTCGAATAATTTAGGAGGTGGTATAATGACTTCATCGTATCACAATAGCAACAGTAACATGTCATTACCTTATTTAGATGCCAATAATAATATGGGTAGTTCACAAAGTGTAAATATGTCCAGTTGTGGTGCGCCACGTAATACTCTTCCTTGGATTACGTTATGCTTCAATTATTTGATGGTAACTGCAACATACCCAAAATATTACCCTCATTTAAGCATTTATTTGTAGAAATAGAACAATTCCCGCTAGCTTTGGTACCTAGTACAGATGAAGACATGATTTCACAGGAATCGACGCCACCAATACAAAGACCGGTGTGGCTTCAGCGCTCACTTGTTAATATTGGCACCTCATCGCAAGGGACAGGCAGAGGAGGTTCTATGGACATAGGACGTAAGCGCTGTAAATCTGTTTATCATCCTGCTTTTCAAAGACCTAGTGTTACGTTTGAGGAAGACGAACGCTCTACTTTGATCAAGACCGATCGATCATGGGCTGAGCGTAATGTAGCGACCGGAGGTGATACTGTTACGTCACGGGTTTCACCAATAGTAGGCGGTTTAGGCTCTGATACGTGTAATGGTAATACCCTATCATCAAGTTCCCGTCGAGAATTCAGCAATCATCCAAGAAATATGCAAAATTGGAGACGTGGTCCAAATGAAGATGGTTTGGTCTCAGATGAATCCAACACTTTCTCGGCGGATGGTGGTTGGCGTATTAAATCTTCCGGATTTCAAAATTCTCATACTAGATGGGGTAGATCAGCAACTTGGAGGGATGATGATAACAATGAAATCAGAGGAATAACAACTAGTACTGCACACCGTTTACAGCTGGTGGTGTTATGAATTTGCGAAGCTCGTATTCTACTATATCAACTTCACATGGTGAACGTGTTGGACACCTAAATTTTGCCAAACAAACTATTGCAACATCACTTTCCACTTCGATTATACAATCTTCCGGTAATAGTAATAATGTATTATATATGTGGCCAAATAATGCACAAGCAAATTGAATTAGTGCAATATCAGTTGATAGTGCTGGAGAAGGTAGTAACGATGAATTTTCGGTGCCTGAATGGGCAGTGAAAAATTCTTCAGACATTGGTGATACTGTTGATGCGAATGGTGCTGTTAATGGTACTGTAGATGATGGCGAAGACAACGATGATAACCGTAAAGACCATGACCATCATACATTGTCTAGTGAGTCGCCTCAATATGAAGATAATGGTGGAAGCGTGACCAAACCTGAGCTGCTTGAAAATTCTTCAATAACACCGAAAGACCATGCAAGTAAATAAGTATTCTTCGTTAAGATGTGCTGAATATCGCATTGATTCGCCATCTCCATCTCCAGCATAATTTAATAACAACACACTTAACCACGAAAACATTGAGAACGTAGGTCAATGTATCAAGTTAATATAAAAGAATTATTCAGCATTAACAGAAACAGAAATGGTTACTGCTCAAGAAAATGTTTCCAAAAATGTGACGAATAATCCTGAACATAACATAGATTCTTCAGCTAGTGCTATAATTTAAAATGATCCTCCAAGTTGTATTGATAACGATGCGACATACAATAACGGTAGAGATTATTCTGAACGAATGATGAAAGTTGCAGATGATATGATTGATAAACTTATTATGGATGATTAGGATGCGAAAGATGTCCTGTTAAAATCTTCATTGATGGCAGGCGGTGGTTAATTAAATGGACAACATGTATATGTTTCAGCGTTGCAACAACAGCCAAACCCAAATCATGAAACGGTTTCACCAGCATTGGCAGGTGTTGGATGGACAGGTCCTCCGAATATATCAATACCAGCCCTACCAGCCAATATGGTAGATCATGCGACATACAATAACGGTAGAGATTATTCTGAACGAATGATGAAAGTTGCAGATGATATGATTGATAAACTTATTATGGATTATTTAGGATGCGAAAGATGACCAGTTAAAATCTTCATTGATGGCAGGCGGTGGTAAATTAAATGGACATGTATATGTTTCAGCGTTGCAACAACAGCCAAACCCAAATCATGAAACGGTTTCACCAGCATTGGCAGGAGGTGTTGGATGGACAGGTCCTCCGAATATATCAATACCAGCCCTACCAGCCAATATGGTAGATCATGCGACATACAATAACGGTAGAGATTATTCTGAACGAATGATGAAAGTTGCAGATGATATGATTGATAAACTTATTATGGATTATTTAGGATGCGAAAGATGACCAGTTAAAATCTTCATTGATGGCAGGCGGTGGTAAATTAAATGGACAACATGTATATGTTTCAGCGTTGCAACAACAGCCAAACCCAAATCATGAAACGGTTTAACCAGCATTGGCAGGAGGTGTTGGACGGACAGGTCCTCCGAATATATCAATACCAGCCGTACCAGCCAATATGGTAGATCATACACATAATATCATTGCCTTACAACAAATTGCCGATGTTGCTATTGGCTTACAGCCATCACTACTACAGCTGCTTCATCCGTTGACTTCCACTTCCCCAATAGATTTATGGTTATATCGGGACCCACTAGCAAATGTTCAAGATCATTTTTCTGCTCTAGAAATGACCGATTGGTATTGGGCCTTATATTTTAATGATATTTTAATGGAATATCACCAGCAGCAGCTGCATCAGAAACACGAGGAACTTAAAGACAATGTAACTGCAGCTGTAGATTCCTTAAACTACGCTTTGAAAAATTTAGTTAATTCTGTGGACCAAATTGTATGAGCCGGACATTTTAATGAAGATCTATTCATGCGGCGAGTATGCGATACGCGTTATCGTCCCTTAGGTGAATTGAGCTAAATTTTTAATGGTAAAATGCCTTTCAATTACAGCCATTCGATACCATTACCAATAGGTCAAGCTGCACATCCTAATACACAAACAAGCGATTTTGTTTTAAAAACTTTAAGTGAGCACCATCGGCAGCAACTGTATCAGAAACACGAGGAACTTAAAGACAATGTAACTGCAGCTGCGGATTCCTTAAGGAACGCTTTAAAATGTTTAGTTAATTTTGTAGATGTGCCACAATTATTGATTATACATTTTCAAACTTTACAGGTACGCTTTATTCGTAATCAAGAAATTGAAATTATAAATGAATTATCAAAACATGAATATTTTCAACGTTTGACAGCAACCGAACATGACTCTGTGATTAGACAAAAATTACAAATAATTATTTTGCCAGAGTATTTAACAAATTTAACGGGACTAAGTACCTCGTTGACAGCATTAAATCCATCAGCGCCAATACACTTATATGAGACTATTGCTGAATATTCAAAAAAAGATCAGTTATTTAACAACCATCAACATTCCCAAACACAACAGCAGCAACAACGAAATACACATAATACATCCTCTACAGCATATATTAATACTAAGGAATTTATAGTGAAGGCAAAAAATAATGGGAATCATAATTTGGGCAGCAATGATATTTTAAATGAATTAAGTTTACATATGTTTAGTTCCCATACTAATGAATTCCTAACTGAATAGCAACACGAAATCCATCAAATAGCACATCAGAAAGTCCTATTATGCAAATGTGGATGAAAAAAATAAAGCACAATCAAAGGAAAAAGTTGATCCACAACAGTTAGTGAGTGGTCAAACATAAGAGGCAAATAATCAATGGATTAATGGACCACTGGGTGGGATTCCGTCTATTGGTACCCCCAGGGAACAACACTATGGAGGTGGTATAATGGGTTCCTCAGGCCTACACCCACTTCAGTGTGGAATATTGCAACCTTAGAGCAACATGTTCAGGTACAAAACAGCTACAGCAGCAAAAAATGCAAAAAGAAGAATTACAACAGCTACAACAACAACATTTTAAACATAGCAATGATTTAGAGGAAATAGAAAAGCCTCAATTAGAACACCAGCAGCAGGTTAAAAATCGATGGAATTAACAACAGCAAATAGAAAGCGAATAAAAATTCAGCATATAAAACAAAAAAACTTGAACTACAGCTTCATTTAGCAATATCAATCAACAAGAGCAATCTATTAACCAAAATAACGTTAAAAATTACAGTAACACCATTAATAAACCGACCATGAAATCAAAAGACGACAAAAGGACTGACGAAGATCGCCGTCGTAAGCAAAATAATGAGAAACGACTACTAATGCAGCAACGCAAACGTCAACAGATGGAAGAAGACAAACGACGTTATTTGGAAGCAGAAGAAGAAAAACGGCGCCAAGTTCAAGAAGAATAGAAAAGGCATCAACAAATTCAAGCTCAAAGGCAAAAAGCTTTAAGGAACGCTATCAGCATTAACCCATCAAACAATAACAGTAACTCAGGTAGCGGTATTTTAGATGGTCTATGAAAACAATGACTGTTAAATCACAAGGTCCAGGTTTGGCAAAAATACAGAAGGCGGAGAAACGTGAACGCCGTGCTGACCAACAGCGACAGTTAGAAATGCACGAGAAACATATGCAACCGAAGCTCAAGATACCATTCTAATGTGGAATGCTACACCAGTACAAGTTAAAAGTTTTGCTGAAAATCAAGCAGTATACAAAGAAGAAAAGGATAAGTTACAAATTGTTCTTTTATCAACTTTAGTTCTGGCATTGCATTCACACCAGGTGGAGCTAATAATAAAACCGGATGCAGAATATTCAATAGCAGCATCACTTACAACTGCAATAACAATAATTGCAGTTTAATCGCTGCCACGTTTCGTGCGCAATCTTCGTCATTCGTTCAGCCAAAAACATCACCGTCGCAACATTATGCTGGTTCGCCTTCATCGAATAAAAACACAACAAACAATCAAAGTATATTAGTGATGCCAAATACCATATGCAATGAATCTACTTCAGGAATGGTCATCAATCAAGAGAAATCTTTACAAACTACACCATCTTCAAAACAAACAAAGTTGCAAAAGCTGGTTTGTAGTAATACTGATAATAACAAGTAAGAAAATTATAATTGGTCTAGACCGACTATACGACACCCTATACCATGCCCAACTAACTGGACATAGAAAATAAGCATAAGCCAAATTTGAGTAGGATTTTTATTAATTTTTTTGGCTGCAGATATTAAAAAGTTCATATCGGATGCTATATCTATATGGGGACTAGACCCAAAAACGAACCGATCCTGACCATGTTTGGTAAAGTCTCTTGTATTTTGCAAAAATATATACAAACAAACAAAATTTACAATACAACTAAGAGTTGTCCCATAGGTATCATTTTTGGACTACTCATTTAATGGATGTAATAAACGCATACAAACCCAATTTGCAGTTTGATTACAAGGTTTACATGGACACACAGACGGACGGATTGACGACGGACACCGTTAAACAGATTCAGATAGTGATTTTGATTCGATCGGTATAATAAAAGATGGATCTAGGTCAAATATTTTTGGTAGTTACAAACAGCAGCACAAAGTCATTATACCCAAACCACATAGTGCAAGAGCTAAAGCAAATATAACTACTAATAAATGTGATGATTATGAAGCTGAATTAATTAAAATATTGACTTTGTCAACGGAAAAGTGGATTTGTGCACATAATTTTTTCCCTATGTGGTGAGTGTATAAGGAGTTTGTGCTGATGTTGGTAACTACCAAAACTATTTGAATTAGATCCATTTTTGATGTGTAAACATCTTTACGCTCAGGGGGGTAAATTTCTATTTCACAATACAATCACAAGAACAGCGTAACATATGAGCTTACATGTTACGCTGTGAGCCGTAAGACAAATCGGTATGACTTATGATTGTATTGGTGAAAAAATTATTATATAAAATTGTTTCAGCTAATTCAACAACCCTATGCTGTAACAAGACAAAAATTTCACAATATAAACGTATAACATATACATAATTCAACAACCCCACAAGTATAACCAGAGTCCCTGCAGTTTGCTATAAGTGATACATAGATGACGCTTGCTGTTTGATATTAAAAAAGTGACATAAAAAAATCTTTAATTACTAGATGTTTCCACATCTCCCATGTGATCGTACTCACATGATTTTTATTATACCGATCGACTCGGAATCACTTTCTGAGTCCATTTAGCAGTCCGTCTGTCTGTCTGTCTGTTCATGTCTCCATGTTAACATTTTAATACCACTACAGGTCGCAAATATAAAATTAATATAATTTTTTAGCACTATTTCAAAATCTCCAATTTTACTTTTTCAAAAGTTTTGTTCAAGGAATTTACGAAATCAACTATTGGACTTTAAATCAACTATTGGACTTTATATATGATTAAAAATGCCAAATATTATAGGCATCCTGTTCATAATTTGGCGAGGGCAGCGTTTTTCTTTCAGCGGATTTAAAGAAAAATTTGATTTTTCATACTTTCTCAACTTTTAGGCTACATCTTTTTGGTGTTTTCATATTTGAAATATCTTTTGTCAAAATATACTACTGCATATAAGTTCTCAATCTTGTAAATTAAGGTTAAATTGAAACAATATAAACTGTCCCTCTTTAAGGTCACATTTAAGGAGATTTACATTTTAAAACAAAATATCGAAATAATGTATATTTGAGGAAGGATTTCGATACAACTTGTTGATAATATTTTAGTAATTCTTAAAAATAATACTCTGCGGTGCTCTTGATGCCAAAATGACCCTTTATGAAGATATATCAATAGTTTCTTCATCAGGTTTTTTATTAAATAAAACAAATTTATTGTATTCATAAAATTCCTCAAATTTATTCGTTATTTTATGAAAATATTTAGACTAATTAGTTTTTATATTTAATACAGTATAAACAAATTTGTTTAACCGTACGATTCATAACCAGCAAAACTCCTTTAATTTCATTACCAAGGTACCCGGGTACCCGAAGTAGGTTGTTTTGCGTTTATTGAAATAAAATAATATTTTCCTGTAAATATTTTTGTTGTTGATTATATTTTGCGTTCTCAACTGTACAAATTTGATATTTGGAAAAAAAACTGGTTTCTGTTCGTATATAAGTACCTAAAGCGACACAAGTAGGCAGAATGATTTTGATGGCTGGCACAAATCATTCTAATGACGAAAACGCAAGAGATTTGTGGACGTCACAGGCTCACCCAATATTCCGTGCCACCATGGGAATAAACAGGTTTTTCGATTTGCTGCGTTTTATGCGGTTTGACGACCCCAGAACACGGGTAGAGCGGCAGCGTCAAGACAAAGCGGCGCCAATTCGCGATATTTGGATAATGCTCAATGCAAATCTTGCCAGATATTATGTGCCATCAGAATATTTGACCATTGATGAACAATTATATCCATACCGTGGTAGAACCAAATTCACCCAATATATACCCTTGAAGCCAGCAAAATATGGCATAAAAGTATGGTGGATTTGCGATGCCAAAAACTCATATCCACTTCATGGCCAAATATATACTGGCAAACAAGAAACTGGTCGTGAAGTTGGTGTTGGCGAAAGAGTGGTGAGAGATTTAGTTGGGCCATACTACGGTAGCGGACGAAATATAACAATGGATAATTTTTTTACGACGCTGCCGTTGGCTAGGCAACTAAAAGTAGAAAAGCTCAGCATTGTGGGTACACTCCGCCGCAACAAAGCTTACATCCCTGCGGAGATGAAAGAAGACAAAAAAAAGACGTTGGTTCAAGTTTATTTGGCTTCTACGACAACGTAACACTGCTCTCATATAAGCAGCGGAAGTCCAAATCGGTCATCTTTCTTTCTAGTATGCATGATGATGCACAAATTGACGAGAATGGGAAACCAGAAATTATAAATTTTTATAACCAAACAAAAGGTGGGGTGAACGTAATGGACCAAACGCTCCAAGAATACACGACCCAGCGACAAACAAGAAGATGGCCGATGGCATTTTTCTATAACATCATTGATGTGAGCGCATTTGCATCACACATCATATATTATGGAAATAATCCAACTGCACGATACACCACGACGCGCAGGAAGAATTTCCTGCGTCAACTGGCAGAAAACCTGTGCAATCCTGTTATAGAAAATAGAATTTCAAATGTGCAAAGCGTGCGCCAATTTTCAACAAAAAATGCAATTGAAAGCATCATCGGAAGGCCGTTGGAGAGTGTGCTTTGTGCTGCAGGTCCGTCAACATCTCCGTCAGCACGACAAAGGGGCAGAAAAGTACATACGGGTGTGTGCTACATGTGCAACCTTCTTCCAAATAAGCGCAGAAGAAAAACTAGAAAAAATTGCAGCATATGTAGCACGCCGATATGCGATGAGCACGCCATAACAATTACTAAATGCTACAATTGCCACAATAACAACGATAGTGATTCGGATGAATTATAATATAATATATATAAAATATGATAAAATAAATAAAAAAGACATTTATTTCCAATAAAAACAACACAAAAAAACGTTTTTTCATTTACATGTCAGGCATTTACATAGGAATTGCATTAGGGTACCCGGGGACCCCGGTTGTGTGTTTATGGGAGTAAAACATTTAAAATCATTTTTTAAAGAAAATATTGAAAATATTTTGAATTTTTTCGTATTTAAATCTTAGTTTATCCAAAATCTCTCATGATTCGGAGTTTTATGTCCATATCTCCAAAAATTATAGGCACAGCAGCACTTTAAAGTCAAAAAAGGTACACGGGTACCCGGTTATGAATCGTAGGGTTAAATGGTGCGTGGTAAAGAAGAAGAAAGCATATATTTCAAAAATTCATAACTGCACTGTATTCTTAATCGGACCGGTTTCTGGCATTTCAGCCTTCATCAGCGATTTATTGAACATTGTGATTAGATTCAGTTTTCTACCATACAGCTTTACTTTGTACTAATTTCAGAAGATATAACTCTGTCCAAACTAGCAATCGTTATTTGAATTTTTTGAATATTTACACTTCTAATTTTGTATATCGAGGGCTTATATTCAAAAAGTGCTATCTGCATCAATAATTATTTTAATAAGACATGTAAAACTAATTTATTAATAAGATCTGAAAGTATTTGTCGACCGATTTGCTACAATATCTATTATGAAATAGTCGTACTAATCATGTATGATATCAGAAATAATATTACTAGCAGATTCCAGCGCTCGAAATTCGAGTGCACTTTCTAGGCAAATATATTTTTCAACTTAGCCAATTTACAAACCAACACTTTTTTGGTTTATTGTTATTGGGAATGAAGATAACAAACTCATTAACAAGATTAATAAGCACAAAAGACAAAATTTAAAAATCTGTAATTCTGGAAAACAGCCAAAAAGAAATACCTTTCAAATAAAATACGCTTGGTCAAAATCGGGATAAAACGGTAGAACAAAACATCGGTCACAAGAATTCCCCTAGCCTATTAATATTTTATATATTTGACAGTTATATCAGGGAACAGTTTGAAAACAAAAATTAATATTGCTATAGCCAACACTTTTTGAATATAAGCCCTCGATATACCTTTATATGAATATAATAATTCAAAAAAAAAATTAGAACTAGGACAGATTTTGAGTACCCCACGGGTTTATTGCAGAAAATAAGTCCAGAATATTATTTTTTAGAAATATTAAAATATTATCAACAAGATTTTGTAGAAATCCTTCTACAAATATATAATTTTTCGATATTTTGTTTAAAAGATTTCCTTAAATTTGACTTTTGACGTTAAAGAGCGACAGTTTATAGTGTTTCAATTTATCCTTAATTTACAATATTATGAACTTATATCAAGTAGTATAATATTTTCATGAAAGATATTTCAAATATGAAAACACCCAAAATATGTAGCCTAAAAGTTGAAAAAGTATGAAAAATCACATTTTTCTTCAAATCCGCTGAAAGAAAAACGCTGCCCTCGCCAAATTAAGAACAGTATACCAACAGTATTTTAGCATTTTTAATCACATATATTTTCTTAAAAAGCCCTTAAAGTCCAGTTGTTGATTTCGGTAAATTTCTTTAACAAAATTTTTGAAAAAGTAAAATTGAAGATTTTGTAATAGTGCTAAAAAAAATACATACCGTTTTGACAATATTTTAGAACGACATAACAATAGACGAGAATTAAAATCATAAGATCATTTTGGGATCAGGAAAATGCAAAAATTTTATTGTTGTAGATTATTTATTTATTTATTTATTTAATTTAATTATTTAACAATACAGTATAACTAGAACGAGTCTTATATTACAATACTGGGGAGATATATGTAGGTACAAATTATATTTTGTTAGAAAAAAAGGGGGAGACAATGTCTTTAAAAATGTGAGCTCGATTTTCTTAATCAAGTGGGCTGCGGCGCATTTATTGCCTGGGGAACTTGATATAACTTGGCTGTTTTTCAACCGATAATAGATTTTGTTATTTTATTAGAAAGATAATTTACTTAATATTATGGTTTATTAATTAATTTAATTGAAACGCAATTATCAAATCAAAATTTTTGTGAAAAATATATATTTTTTTTTATAATTTTTACGTATTAATGCATGCATGAACTTTGAATTCATTGCGCGTCGAGAAAGCATTGTCCGACTTGGCTCAAATTTAGCCCACGAAAGTTTTGGATCCAGTGCCACAATAATCCGACCCGCACACCTCAAAATTCGACCAAAAATTTTATTGCATACAAACCGCTTTCGCCCTAATATCTGTGGTCACAAGCATTAACCGCCTAAGTCGAAAATCATGCTTTCGAGAAAAATAACTTTTTATATAATTGTAATGGGGCTTCATTACGATTTAAGTCAGTATATTTTTATTAATATCTTTCTAGTGCTAGAGAAATGGGGATTTCACATAAGAATAAAGCGTTTTTAGTAGAACATCATAGCATACATAACCCAAATCGTCGAATATCATGCTTTCGAGAAAAATTACTTTTTATATATATGAAATGGGGTTTCATTACGAGTTGATCAGTATGTTTTCTTAAAAAACTTTTTAATAAAAAGTGTTAGAGAAATGGGAATTTCACGTAAATATGAAGCATTTTTAGTAGATTATGACAGCATACATAACTCAAATCGTTCTTAAGTCGACTTAGGCGGTTATATACATATAAATACCGATCAAATATGGTGTATGTATGTATGTCTATTGTACCCTGTAGGACCATTTTGAGGCATAGCTTCATATAAAACTATCTAAAAACCAAAATATATCATAGGTTTTTTTTACAAATTTTGATAATTTTTTTTTTTTTTTTTTTTTAATAAAAAATTTTATTTTCGATCTTTATCAATTTAATGATTGAGTTTGAAATTATTCAGGCTCAAGATCAGATGTTTTTAATTTAAATAAAGCAAAAGCATTAGCACATTTGTTTCAAAAATTGATCTATGTATATTCTGCATGACAGGTTTTTTTTTAGAAAAGTAAGTTACTTTTATATATGGCCATGATCCGTCCATATTTTGACCATTTTTTGACTGTAATTTTCCTTTTTGTTAAACACAATGTAGGGATGATTTAGTACGTTTTCTTATATATCGTGATTTGGTTTTCAACATTTTTTTATTTCCAAAATTTTGTTCAATTAGTTGGTATATTATGATTCAAAGTAACTCCAGACTTTGTGCAAAAATCTTTTTTTCTTTAGTAAATTTTAAATTAAACACCATTTAAAGGCATTTTAAACTGAAAAACTAAAAAATATGTGCTGATAATTAAGAGAATACTAGTAAGCTCTTGAAAACACCATATTAAATTTCTTTATAGATATAAATATATAAATTTTTTTCTTGAAGACAGCCGCACAGATTAACTTTTTTCCTAAGGATCAACTAAATAAATACTTTAAAGTTTTATTACGATGTATTACAATCTAAAGAACAAATTTATATAATTCCTACACAGTGGTGTTAAAGGAGAAACATGCTGTTGAGAAAAAAATTTTGCAAAACATAAAATCCAACAAAGTTATTTCGAAAACTCTGTATTTGTTGTGAAAAATGTAGATAAAAAAAATATTTATATAAATAAAAAAAATCTTATCATTGAATGATTTATTCAGTAATTACTAAGATTAAATCAAGATTATATGCTTTCACAAATAAAGCTAAAACCTAAGCACATTTGCTTCGAAAATGCATATATATTTGCTAAAACCAACGTAACTGGAATCTAAGCAAAGATTTATACAACTTAAGCTATTCTAATATATCTAACTGAAATATAAATAAATTTTAAATAAATGTGTTACTACAATATACATTTGCGAAGTAGTCTTGAAAAAGAGAATTTGTTATATTTTAGTTTGTTACATTGGATTTTCATTAGGTTGGTTTCAGTAAAAGTATATGCATTTAAGTATTTCCCGAACTAACTAAATATATACTCCTTTTTTTTACTCATGACGGTTGGTGATTAGAATATCGATCAATTTTTGAAAGAAATTTGCTACTTATTTATGATTTTTTTTTAATTTAAAATAAAAATATTTGGTATTGAGCCTGATTATTTATTTTTTTATTTATTTAACTGGCATTCGGACGAGAATGTGCGATATCTAATTGTTTGAACTACGCATACATATAATTTTCTCTAAAAGGAGTCAAAGTTCATATTTTTAACAAATCAAAAAAACATAACTCAATATTGTTTTTTGGAAAACGTTTTTATATGATCATATTTGCTCAGGCTGAAAAAATATCAAATTTATTATAACTGATCATAAATATAATTATATATGATTTAGCAAGTAACACACGAGTCCAAACCGGTGTAAATTACTGGAGTTTCCATAGAATTTGCAGCATAAGCATATGTTTTCCCGGCAGCTGTATTTATGTGATCAGTCCATTTAAGATTATTACTAAAACACTGTGGAACAAATTCAGGTTAGCAAAAGTTAGGTCGATTCCGATTGTGAGGGGTGATAATAGAGGCTAAATTAGAAGACCCATATCGCGGCGTGTGTTTATGTTAGTTCGAATTTTTTTTTTAATCGACCTTCGAACTTTTCAGTCAAATGACGATTTTCAGCATATTGTTTATATGTTTTTTTTTTTTTTTTTTGCTATAACTCGTCGACTAATTGATATTTTTTCAATCTGTAATAGCCAAATTATTGCTGTGCAAAATTAAAATTTTTAAAAAAATTGATTTAGAAAATTTTTGTAGTGCTTATGAAGCAAAATGTTGGAAAAATTATTTTTTTTCATGCTTTTTGAAAATATTTTCCACAAAACTAAGTCTTTTTTGCTGTTCCTATAATATGCTTCTCAGATTCTTCAATAAATTTAATTTGAAAAGAAAATGGTCTTAGTCGATAATTTGCGTTAAAAATCCCAAAACCATTAAATAAATAGCGATTTAGGTAGAAGTAATTAAAAAGGGAAGTTCCAAGAATTAGGAATTAGTAAAACAACTTTTTTATTTTCAACCACCGCACAGGTAGCGATTTTTTTTATTTCGTACTAGCGAACTAATTTCAAAAATGAAGATTCAGTTAAGACTCGAAACTCAGGAAGGAAGGAAGACTCGAAACTCAGGAAGGAAGGAAGGAAGAAACCAGTACAAACAGCATAACTGGAATAGTCGCATTGGACGGAAATGGCCTAAAGACAATAGGCTACACGAAAGTCTTGTTTCCGAAATGAAAATTTTGTTGCCGTTATTACACATTAAACTTGGCATTGCTAAAAATATTTTGAAATGTATCGTAAAAAGACCAGCAGTATTCAACCGCTTAAAACACATTTTTCCAAGACTAAGTAACGCCAAAATTCAGGAAGGGGTTGTTAATGGTCCCGACATACGGAAACTAATGAGTCGTCAAGATTTTGACGAAGTTCTGACAGACCGAGAATTAAATGCATGGCTCGCATTGAAAGCAGTCATTAAAGGACTTTTGGGTAAAGAACGCAAAGACAACTACAGGCAATCTATTACAAAAATGTTGGCAGCTTTCGATGAAATTGGGGTTAATATGTCGTACAAAATTCATCTCTTGCATCAGCATCTTGATCAACTTGCTCAACAGTTGCCAACTGAATCTGATGATCAAGGCGAACTTTATCACCAAACTGCGCTTCCATTTGAAATAAGGTAACTATAGAGTGTGCATATTTTGAATTCCTAGATTTTTCTAATATCTTTGTCAGAGTGCACAATTTAAACATGTTAACGATTGAAAACTATTTTCGTTACAGGTACAGAGGAAAGAAATCTCCTGATGCAATACTCGCTGAAATTTGTTGGTGGTATAAAACACCTTTGAAGAGGGGCAAGACGAGGAAAAAGAGGAAGAAGGGGAAGACAAAGATGAAATTCCAGAATATCTGTTGGACGAAATTATCGACCTTTCTGATGATGATGACGATGACCAAGATATTAGAGAGAGCAGTGATGTTGATCCACAGCCACCTGCTAAACGGCAACTGGCCAAATCATTAATTTAATTTATTTAATTTTTTTACTTAAAACTTTTCATAACTAGCATTTCAAAAATATAATTTTTTCCATATTTTTATAATTTCTTTTTCAATGTTTCTTCAAAACCAACACTGAACAAAATTGGTACATAAAAAATGAGAAGTAAATTAATATTAAGCTGGAAAACGCAAGTTTTGTATTACGATTGTTTTCTTTTCAAATGAAGTTTATTGAAGAAACTGAGAAACATAATGATGTAATAATGAGAAAGCAAAAAAGACTTAGTTTTGTGGAAAATATTTTCAAAAAGCATGAAAAAAAAATAATTTTACCAACATTTTGCTTCATAAGCACCACAAAAATTTTCTAAATCAATTTTTTTAAAAATTTTTATCATTGCACAGGTCTCTAGCAATAATTTGGCTTTTACAGATTGAAAAAATATCAATTACTCGACGAGTTATAGACAAAAAACCATATAAACAATATGCTGAAAATCGGCATTTGACTGCAAAGTTCGAAGGTCGATTAAAAAAAAATTCGAACAAACATAAACAAACGCCGCGATACGGGTTTTCTAATTTAGCCTCTATTTTCACCCCTCACTCTCAGAATCGACCTAACTTTTGCTAACCTGAATTTGTTCCACAATGAAAAATAAAATTTTTTATTGTTTAGTAAAATTTCTGGTTCAAAAGATTATTTCGGTTTTATTATCAATCATTTTGAATTACTGGGCTTTAAGCGAATGCTATTCGGAACGGCCCAAATGTACAAGACATCATTTAATTTACATAGGAAATAATCAATATTTATATTGTGATTACATATGTATACTTGAACATCATCAGCATATAACATATGTTTATCTATCTATAATATTAATAGGTAAGGCGATTTCTTGTGACCGATGTTTTGTTCTACCGTTTTATCCCGAACGTATATTATTTGAAAGGTATTTCTTTTTTTCCATTTTGCAGATTTACAGATTTTTAAATTGTTTCCTTTATTTTGAGTTAATTGCGTTTAAAGTTGCTACTAACACATACATAAATTATACATATGCTATGTGTAATTTATTAAATTTGATAATATGTTTGTTATCTTCATTCACAATAATAATAAACCATAAAAGTGTGGGTTTGTGAATTGGCTAAGTTGAAAAATAAAGCTGCCTAGAAATTGCACTCGAATTTCGAGCGCTGGAATCTGCTTGTTTATATAAATTCGGAAGTATGTATGTTTGTTTGTAGCTTATAGGAGGCTAAAACTTTGGATCGATTTTCCTGAAATTTTTATGGACTCTTACTATGTATCTGGAAGGAAACACAGTCTGTAGATATAGGCTATAAATGACAGAGACAGCTTTGCAAATTTGTCTGCAGTCATCTTTTATTAATGTGAGAAGTCGGAAAAATTGGGCTGGAACGGAACATGGTATCCCCAATAAAAGTAAATAATAATATTAAAGTGAGAGCCTTGGGACTTTGAGCCCATAAGTAATATATATGATTAGTCGAACATAAAACTGATGTGATCGGAGCACAACAGCAGTACTAAAAACAGCAGTACTATGAGTCGATCAGATATTAGTGTCAGCAGTCAGGTAGAAAAATGGGCGGAATATGATTATTGGGCATGGCACATCGTATACAAAAAAATATGTGGTACTATTAAAATGACAGTCTTGAAAGGTTTGACAAGTACATTAATTACCAATTGGGAGTAGCCGTGAAAAATATGGACGGAATCACCCAATATCAAAAATTGCCAAAAAGAAAAAAAGGAATAAACAAAAATCGCCAAAAACAAAAATTTTCAAAATCAAAAATCGCTAAAAGAAAAATTTCCAAATGATATTCTAAATTCAGGATCAATCGTTAAGTTCTGCCGGATTCAAATTGGAAAACCCATAATTTTCTTATAAGCAGCTATATGTAGCTTAATCCAGAGTAGGAACGCCGAAATGTATAATAATTTTTGTACCGAATGAAACAAAAAATATTATATATCAGTAAGAATTGAAATTATAAAATAAATAAAGTAAAATATATCATTTGTAAAATACAAAACTTCGTAGGAAAAATTTATTATGAAAACATAAGTCATAGCGAGGCACGACAGGCTATATTGGTATATTATGTGAACACTAGGATGGATCTTCATTATAAGGAGGAAAAAAAAGTGTTCGAATTTAAAGTCTCACCCCCCTAGAAATATGCGAATAGTAAAAAAAAAACTGAGAAATACAAAGTTTTGGGCCAACCAAAAAAAAATTAGAGGTGCCTCAACGCGACTGAAAATTTCAAAGGTATTATGGGTAAAATATGACTTTTTTCAGATTTTACGAAAATTTCGTTCTATAGTTTAGTTATTTCGACAAGCTGTTATACGAATCAATTTCAGTAATAAATTATCTCTTCAAAAACTTATATAAATTCAAAATCGAATAAAAACTCGCCAAGAAATAGCAAATGCCCCAGAGCGCTTTTGTACCAAAAAAATCAGGTCGTGTAATTTGACGGAAATTTTTTAAATTTCATATATGGTAAAGTCACTTATATTTTGAAAAAATATTTACAAACCAAATTTGAGAAAAATCTGTGCGATATTTTTGTTTTTTAATAGATTTAAGTGAAAATCGGGAAGCAGTTCTATATGGGGCCTATGACTAAGAATTGTCATATAGGGATTATTTTTAGACTACTGATTAGTGGATACAATAAACACATACAAACCCAATTTGACTGAGATCTATATGATAATTTGGATCTTCTGGCAATTTAAGTCGATTTCATAGGGGTCATTTGTATGGGGACTAGTCCAAACATGGACCGAATTTCACCAGTTTCAACAGCATTCATCCTATGGCCGATTAAAGCTTATATACCAAATTCCGTCAAAATATATTCATATTTGCAACCAGTAGTTTGATTAAAAGGTTTACATGGACACACAGATGGACGGACGGACGGACGGACGGATGGACATCGCTAACTCGACTCAAAAAGTGATTCTGAGTCGATTGGTATAATAAAAGACGGGTCTAGGTCAAATATTTTTGGTAGTTACAAACAGCAGCACAAAGTCATTATACCCAAACCACATAGTGGTATCTATAATATTAATAGGCAAACCGATTTCTTGTGACCGATGTAAGTTTCACAGTTTTACCCAGATTTTGACAAAAAATTTATCATTTGAAAGCTATTCCTTTTTAGTCGTTACCCAGATTTACAGATTTTCATCGTCTGGAATATTTTCTTGGAGTTATGATCGTTTAAAGTTGCTACTAACACATACATAAAATTATACAATGCTATGGGTGTGTTTATTAAATTTGTTAGTGTGTTTATGTTAATGTGTTGAGTTTGTTTTCTTCATTTGAAATGAGTTGAATTGTGAAGCATACCTTTAGGGTTTTTATTAAATGAAAAAATTAAAATTCCTAGAATTTGCACTCGAATTTCGAGCGCTGGAATCTGCTAGTAGGGTATAAATAGACCAAAATATTCAGCGCTAAAAATTATGTGGTATACCCATATACGTCCTATATCGATTTCATTCAATTTAAGTTAAAAAATTTTTTGTTTTTTTATTTAGTCTTTGAATGAACAAATATAAAAAACGAAATGTCCAAGAAGAGTATAAGACAAAAAAGAAGAGAAAATTCCCTAAGAAATTTTTCGTATTGCAGGCAATCTGTAGTTGCGGCAGACGAAGCAGTTCGTTTCTTACAGCTGGGGCTATTAACACCGATCTATATATAAAATGGAGTGCTTGTAAAATCGACTTTTACCATTCATAAGATAGCACGAAGTCTCTATAATTTTTTTGGTGTGATTTGCCCTTGTGTCATTACAGCATATCGACAATTGGATGATATGAAAATAATAATAACCGTACGCAGAAATGCAAACCTACCTAACGCCCACAGCTAAGACGCACTGGCAAAAAGGATCATGAAGGGCACAAAACACGTTGCTGAAAATACTTCAATCAAGAAAGTGGTTATCTTCCAGCAAAAAAAAATCACTGAAGGCACTAATAAATATTTAATGGGAGTATCCTAAAATCGCAAGCGAACAAAATTGAACTTTTTTGGTGTTGACTGGAACTTTATTGCAATTTTTTACTAATCTGAGGTCGCTGATTTCAAATCTAATCTCAATTTTCCTCTATCAGCTCGCTTTTTAAGTTAATGGTTTTTTTTTTTTAATTGTTCTCTCTTTTCAAAATTTCAACGATATCTCCGAAACTACCGGGCAATTTTAAAACCAATGTAAGCAAGACTTAAAGATAATATTTTTGACGAGTTTTAGATTTTTTTAAACTGAGTTCAAGTTATTCCAATATAAGTAGTGGAATTGTCGAAGTGCAGATTTGGATTCAGCGTCCCAAATATCCTTAGAGACAACATTCAATTCTTAATCAACAAACACCTTGTTCCCTTGTGAAATCATTATTATATGGTATATCATTTATTAAATGTAAACATACTCGTAAATATGATTTCTGCACAAAACATATTTGAAGTTATTCGTGGACAAATTCTATCATACGCCAGAGTTGAATAAATGAATTGTGATACAATATGCGAATTTTTAATAGACGCATATATTGACAAAAATGGAGTAAGATTAAAAAAAAAAAGATTCAGTTTTTCAAATAAAACAAAAAAATCATATGAGTCCGATCACAGGGAAGATGTGTAAACATCTAGTAATTAAAGATTTTTCTATGGCACTTTTTTAAATCAAACAGAACTGAGCACATAGACATGAAGTATGGTTTTATTACCATTTTATTAACCTATTGCGCAATGAGACCAAAGATGGAAAATTTTTTTGATAAAATTTTGAAAACTCCTTTTTGAAGTTTTAAAAAATTTTCTTAAACAAAATTTCAAGAAACGGATCTGCCACTTTCAACTTTTGTTAAATTTATGTTAGAGATCAAGTGTGTGCATTTTTAAGTAAATTACTTTACCAGACATTTTTTACAAGGAGTTTTTTGCCGGATTTCGAGAAAAATTATTTTTTTGTTAAATATTCAGTAAAAAATCTACTCCTTCTAAAAACTTCATGTCAAAAATTTATCAATTTTCCACTTTTAAATATTACATTTTATCACAATAGCCTAGGGTTTCGGAAAAAAATTATATGACCCCATTATCCCTTATGGACTTGAGGTCATATATGACCCCAAACTAATAAAAGACAATTTATTAAAAACATTGAAATATTTTGCAAGTGCTGTTGAATTTTTAGATGTGACGCTTAAAATATAATACCCAAATGTGCAAGTCTTCCATGCTAAAAATTTGGAATAAATCGAACAATGCTAACCCATTTCTTGCCGAGACCAAAATTTGATTTTGGCATATATAAAAAAATTAATTGTTCTCGTAAACTAAATGAGATCCGTTACTATGGGTTGGGAAATAAAATTTTGCAGTATTTTACCGATTTTTATGAATTGATGATTATAATGGTTTTAGAATTTGACGTTATCAAACCATTTGGATTTGGCGCCACAAATGATCCAAAGCTAGTGTATACGACGATTAAATCAAAAATTAATCTATTTTCGTAAAATATAGCACAATTTTATTTCCCAACCCTTTTTTGGCCAAAATTAATTACAGCCAAACGGCTGGACCAATTTGAATAATTTTTTGACATGACTTTTGGAAGACTAGTAAGAGGGAGGGAGGGACTCCTAAAGTTTTTATACACTCAAAAAAAAATTTCTAAAATTAACTAAAAAATTAACTAATAATTTTTTCCAAACGGGTTTCCAGGGTTATAGATTCCCGCATCCAAGATTTTTTAGATCTTTAATAGATTCTCTTCTTCTAAACTGTTTTTTACTAAATTTTTTTTTTCGAGTGTACGCTAACTTTCAGAGATAACAGTAGAAACTTATCTTACCAATTTAAAAAATTAACAAAGTTATTTTTAAAAAGGCTTTTATTGAAAAATTTGATTTTCGAGTTCCAAATCGTCAACAATATTTAAAAAACATGGGTTCAAAATGCCACAACTCTCCATTTCTTCATCTTCGCTTTCGGAATTTTCTTGGTCTGTTTGACAATTTTCCAAAAAAAAATTTTGTTCCTCTGATCTCAGTAATTCTATCACTTCTGGTGGAAGTTTTAATTTCTTCTGGTGCTTAATGCGTTTATTCAGCGAAAGGCTGGATATGCAAGGATCTGATCTGTCCAATGCTCGATTAAAAATGTCTGTCAAGTTATTCACACGGCTACGTGGCGCGATTCAGAGGCATCCTCACCAAAGCATCCAACTGGAAGCGCAGTCGACTCAACAATTTGCCAAGAATGCACAAGAACCTTTTGTACAGTAGCTCTCATTGGTAACCATGGATACGTCTGCATGAACATTGTGGCTATTTGAAAACAAAAGTCTACAAATTTACTAGAATCTAAAGGAAGCTGACATGATAAGCATATTAAAATGACTTTTAAATTAAAAATGAGTTCTTTCTCAATGCCTGTAAATTCAGAAAATTTTAAATGTTCGTTGAACGCGCGCCGGGCCGTGTTGCCATCATTAGCACTTCCATAGCCACCAGTCTTAGGCTTATCAACGTTCAAACCAATTTCATCGCAAAAAAAGTGTTGGAAATGAAGCATTCTTCTTGCAACTAACGCTTTCTCAGTTTCATTTCTTATTAGCCACTTTTTAATGTCTATTTTGTAACCTGCATTCACAACAAATTCAAAAAACGGATTCAGCAATGCAGAGAACTAATCCTATACTTTAAGTTTTCTTTAGGTTTAAATTTTTGATTTTGGAAATCTGTTTTCTAAAAGAAAGGCTAGTCCTTCATCAGCAGATAGCTTAATTGGTGTCGTACTTTCGCAGGTCTAGCTGGAATACTGACAGTCTCTTTTAAAACCACTGCTAAATCTAATTGATTACATTTATGACCACCCGTTATTTTTATCTTTAGGGATTTCTGCTGCAACTCGTCTTTTTGTTCTCTCAGATTTTACGCAAAAAGTTAATTGCGGACGTCCATGCTTCGATTTAGTGGAGGCAGACTGCACATCATATTTTTTTATCGAAGTATTGTCTTTAAGCCAAACAGCATGCTGTTTTTCAAAAACTTTCAAACTCCTACAATTTATATGCCATTTCATATTCATATTTGAACAAGATATTCGTGACTGCTCCTTTATATATTGTTTAAAGTTTTCGGAATAATCACTCTCAGCATTGTATGAAAAGAAATGTGCACAAATAGCTCTTCTGTCATCTTCGTTGTGTTTCTCTCGCCATATATTGAATAACTCTGAATTAGGCACGAAGTAGTCACCTGGAAAAAAATTTTTTTTTAATGTTTGCAGATACCCGCAGCTGAAATTTATTAAATTCGAAAAGTAATTGATTGTTATAGAGAACCATTATGGTTTTTTGGCTATCATGTGCTATCATTTTTTTGTAAGTCTAAATAAAATTCCAATTCGTAATTCCATAAGTTCTTCTTAAGGTCACTTCAATTTTTCCAAATTAATCGATGTAATAGATGAGTTCACCAACATTTCACTATATATCTTTAAAGCACTCACATTCGACATTATATTCCATTTTTTAGTTTTTAAAAACTATAAGTTATTATTATGAAAACGTTCATTGCAAACTATCACAAAATTCACTGCACTCAATCAATTCTGTCGAAAAATTAAAAAAGAGATGGCTGCTTTGTTATTTTTTTTTTATATTAAATCAAACAAAAAAAAAATTTGCAAAAATTTTATTTTTGACTTTTGGCCAAAAAAAATGAGTAAAATTTCCTACAGTGCCATGCCATCTAGTTTACTAGAACAATTAATTTGCCAAAATTCAAAGTTTGGCCTCGGCAAGGAATGAGTTAAAGTTGTTCGATTTATTCCAAATTTTCACCGTGGAAGCCCTGTACATTCGGTTATTATATTTTAGGCATCACATCTAAAAATTCAAAAGCACTTACAAAATATTTGATTTTTTTTAATAAATTGCCTTCTATTAGCTTGGGGTCGTATGCTACCACAAGTTCAAAAGGGTTAATTGGGTCGTATAATTGTTTCCCGAAGCCCTACGCTATTAAGATGAAATATTACGTCTAAGAGTATAAAACTGATAAATTTTTTATACAAAGTATTTAAAAAAAATACATTTACTGAATATTTCACAAAAAAACTAATTTTTCTCGAAATCAGCAAAAAAAATTCTTGTAAAAAAAAATTCTAGCAGAGCAATTTACTTAAAAATTCACGTACTTAAGCTCTAACAAATATGTAACAAAACCTTCAAGTGCCAGATCCATTTTTTGGAATTTTGTTAAAGAAAATTTTTTAAAACTTAAAAAGGTAGTTTTTAAAATTTTATAAAAAAAAATTTTCCATCGTTGATCTCATTGCGCAATAGGTTAAAAACATGATAATAAAACAATACTTTATATCAGAGTGCTCATAGGTATAGAGACCAAAAAAAAAATTAAGGCTTTAATTAATTTTTTAAAGTTGAAAACATTTCCGTCAATTTTCACGACATAGTTTTTCTTTGTCACAAAAGTGGTCTGGGGCATTTGCTATTTCTTGGCGAGTTTTTATTCGATTTTGAAGTCATTTAGCTTTTTTAAGAGATAATTAAATACTTAAATTGATCCATATAACCATTTGTCGAGAAAAATGCACTATAGAACGAAATTTTCGTAAAATCTGAAAAAAAAAAACATCATGTTTTCGCCATATAAACACACTTGATTATTTTTTTGAGTGACCCAAAACTTTATAAGTCTCAGTTTTTTTTTTTTTGCTATTTGCATATTTCGCACACTTTTTTTATTAAGCGCCACCCTAATGCTCATTAACATGCTCGTATATTGTCAGAACTATAGGATTAAGAATCGATCCTTACTCGATGTTTATTAATTTCTAACTCTAATAAAAAAAAATCAACTGAAACCTTTTAGTAATTATGTATATTTCCTGTTTTCGATTCCAGTAACAAAACCATTTACTTGGAAACAATATTTTTAAACTCGACTTTTTAAGGGATTTTTATATATCCAAACGAAAGAGATTTTTGAAATTTCAGATCATTAAATGGTAAAACTATTTAGTTTGGTAAAGTATTCTTGAGATCGAAGCTTTTAACTGTGAAAAACGCCTTGAAAGCCGGTTAAAAGTGTAGTAAGAAGTTTTTAAAAAGTCAACCCAAATTATTAGCTTAGTATAAGTTGACGTCCACCATAACTTAAGCGGAAGGACTGACCCATTTGTATTATTCGTTATAACATTTAGTCCACTGTGCGCTATTATATTAATTAATGTTTATAAACCAAGGAAATTGAATGCTTTTAAAAAAGTCTGACTGTTTTAGCTCCATTAAAAATGTTAGCAATTTGTTAAATTTCAATTGTTAACTGTACGTTGTTGAATTGTTCATTGTTTACAAAATGTATACGTTAGTAGTTTCAACAATAAGTACTAAACAACGTTTAACAAATTATTGATATAAATTGCTTTTGAATTGATAATTTATATAACGAAAGTATAATTGAAAGTAGATTTATAGACATTTATGTATAATATTAATAGACAAGGCGATTTCTTGTTACCGATGCTACTGTGTCAGTTTTAATCCTATTTTGACTACACATGCCTCATTTGAAAGGTATTTCTTTTTAGCTGCCCACCAGATTTACAAATTTTCAAATTTTTAATTTTTTTTGGAGTAAACTGCATTTAAATTTGCTACTAACCCATACATAAAATTATACAATGCTATGTGTGTGTTTATGTAATTTGTTAATGTGTTTGTAATAAAAATGAGTTTGTTTTTTTGTGTTGATTTCGCTATAATTGATTAGCATAACTTTAGGCTCTTTATTTAATGAAAAAATAAAGTTTCCTAGAATTTGCACTCGAATTTCGAGGGCTGGAACCTGCTAGTAAAATATGAGAACGCCGTATTTATTATAAGTAAATTATAAATTGAACCACCCAAAAGAATGTTTAATGTTTACATATTCTTAAATGTTCCTTGGGTTTTGTATTACATCGAAAGTTTTGTTGGCAACATTAGATATTTCATTTCATTAACTAAGAAACGCTCTTATGGGAATATTTGGTTCATTAATTTGTGTACATTTCTTTATGTGCTTTACCTATGATTTTTAAGTTGTTACTAGAACTCATAAAAAATAAGACACCCCCAAATCCCCCTAAATATTTATGTACTTACCTATGATTGTTTAAGATGTTACTTGAGCTCATACAAAAATAAACCCCTTAATCTCCCTAAAATAAAGTACAAGAAGTGAAGTTGGAAAAATGTCGACACAAGATTTAAGGTTTTATGTTAGCTAAGGGAAATAAAATAACAGTCTGCAAAGTCTCATAAGAACCGACATTTGTAAAAAAAAAATCATTGCAATGAAGAAACAAAAATAAAATTTTTATGTTCTTGGCATTTTAACTCTATATTCATTGGGTTAGTAGTCGTTTGGATTTGGCATATATAATATATAAATTTACATATGTATATTGGCTTAGCAATGCACAAGATTGACTTAAGCTGCATTGTACTTTTTTATTTTTTAAATAAAAAGAGAAATAGATTTTGATTCTGGTTATAAACGACATTTTATGAGTTTTTATTTTAATGTTACTGGAAAAAAATACAAAAGCATCGAATATGATTGCTTAATGCTTCTTCTTTGTTGCCAAGGATTACTGACCGCACACGTGTATTAGGAAAAAGACCTAATTTTTTAGAAAAATTTATTTTCGCAAAACAAAGTGAAGTCTTTCCAAAAAGAAAAAAATCAGATCAGAATATCTGATTGCAAAATATATAATATATATATAAATAAGAATTAAATATTTGAGCTCGAGGTCTGATTTTGGCAAAAGTTATTTTTTGAAATCCAATATTTCGATATTCTTTGAATATCATCTTCAGGGATTGTTTTAAATCATAAACAACAAATATAAATCTATTGTTCCACCTTCGTCATGTAATATTGCACTCAAGTGCAATATTGTTGTTTATGATTTAAAACAATCCCTGAAGATGATATTCAAAGAATATCGAAATATTGGATTTCAATAAATAACTTTTGCCAAAATCAGACCTCGAGCTTAAATATTTAATTCTTATTTACAATTGGAAAGTTCGAATAAAAACATCTTTAAATAATATATTTATTATATTCATATATCATCATTCCAAAAAAAGATTGTAGGACTCATTAAAAAGCAGCCACCGTTTAATTTATTCCTTCTAGTATAAAACATTTTACACATCTGTTTTTGAAACTCATAAGTTACCTCACTATATATAGAGTTAATCGGACTATTCTTGAATCTGATATGACCATCCACTATGAAATTTATTATATGGGGATTAGATGCGGTTTCTATCTGTAGTATACATATTGATATCTTTAGTAAATAGATTGATTGTTCCTAGCCTATCTACCTCGTCAAATTTCTGTAAAAAAATTTCTGTAAAAATAAAAAACATTAAAAAAATCTCGAATTTTTTATTTTTTTTTTTAAGACGTAGGTGTAGTTAAGAATAACTTCTCGATAATCGGCATGAGTACAAACAGCAAGAGATGAACTTTTTTAAACATAACTGTACATTTTATACAGCAACGACAACAAAATTTTGGTAGTGTCGTCACTGCCTTTCGCTATTTCAAGTTATTTAAAATTTGAAAAAAAAAAATACCGCGATTCACGCAGCTTTCTGATTTTGAGCAAGATTAAATTTTCTCTTTATGCTAACGCGATCTAGAAAAAAATCCAATAATATACGGTGGCACAAGTGCCCTGGAAATAAACGTATGCTTAATCTCCGCATTTACACTCATATTTCACGTTTTGTATTTTGTTTTTTTTTTAATGTCTGTGGTTTATGCGTGCTAAATAATTAAAATACAAAAAAAATCAAAACAATGAAATAAGAACAAGTAAGAAAATTATAGTCTGTCTAGACCGACTATACGATACCCTATAGCATGCGTTTAGAACCCCTATCTCTTCGGCCCAACTAACTGGACATTGAAAATAAGCAAAAACCAAATTTGAGTGGGATTTTTATTAATTTTTTTGGCTGCAGATATGAAAAAGTTCATATCGGATGCTATATCTATAAAGGGACTAGGTCCAAAAATGGACCGATCCTGATCATGTTTGGTAAAGTCTCTTGTATTTTGCAAAAATATATACAAACAAAATTTGAGAAGAATCAGTGCAATATTTTTGTTTTTAATAGATTTAAGTGAAGATCGGGAGGCAGCTCTATATGGGGTCAAAGGGATCATTTTTGGACTACTCATTAGTGGATGTAATGAACGCATACAAACCCAATTTGAGTAAGATCTATATGACAATTTGGATCTTATGGAAATTTATGTCGACTTCATATGGGTACTTTGTATGGGTACTAGGTCTGAACCTGGACCGATTCCCACCAATTTCAATAGCGTTCATCCCATCGCCGATGGAAGCTTATGTACCAAATTTCATCAAAATATATTCATATTTGCGACCTGCAGTTTGATTACAAGCTTTACATGGACACACAGACGGACGGACGGACGGACGGACGGACATTGTTAAATCAACTCAGAAAGTGATTCTGATTCGATCGGTATAATTAAAGATGGGTCTAGGTCAAATATTTTTTGTTGTTACAAACAGCAGCACAAAGTCATTATACCCAAACCACATAGTGGTATAGGGTATAAAAATAGAATTGGTGCAAACACCAAAAAAAAAAATAATTAAACAAACCTCTTAAAATAAAATCAAAACTAATAAACAAATATCGTAATAAAGAAAATAACGAAAATAACAAAATAACAAGAAAATAACAAAAAATAAATAAAACAATCAAGAAATTTATAGTCGGTTAAGGCCGACTATATGATACTCTATACCATGCGTCTAGAGATTCTATCTCTTTGGTGCAACTAATTGGATATAGAAAATAAGCATAAACCAAATATGAGTGCCACTGTTATTAATTCTTTTGCCTTTGGATATGAAAAAGTTCATATCGGGTGCTATATTTATATGGGGACTAGGTCGAAAAACAGACCGATACGACCATATTTGGAAAAGTCACTTATATTTTGAATATATATATATATATATATGCAACATTTTTGTTTTTTGATAGATTTAAGTGAAAATGGAGAAGCAGCTCTATATGGGGCCTATGACTAAGAATTGTCCTATAGGGATTATTTTTGGCTAAGATCTATATGACAATTTGGATCTTATGGCAATTTATGATGATTTCATATGTGTCATTTGTATGGGGCTAGGTCCGAACATGCACCGAATTTAACCAATTTCAATAGCGTTCATCCCGTGGCCGATAGAAGCTTACATACCAAATTTCATCAAAATATATTCAAATTTCAGACCTGTAGTTTGATTACAAGGTTTATATGGATAATACATACGGACAGACGGACGGGCGGACATCGCTAAATCGACTTGGAAAGTGATTCTGAGCCGATCGGTACAATAAAAGATGGGTCTAGGTGAAATATTTTTGGTAGTTACAAACAACAGCAGGCGGGTCGATTTAAAAATCACCCAAGTGACAAGGAAAATCATATTCTAGGGATCAAAATAAGAAACTTTCCCCGAGGAACCATACCTCTAAAACGAATTCTGATTTCCCGACTCTTGACCTGTCTGTCTGTCTGTCTCACTTTGACCCATTTAGAGTGTCCCAATCGAGTCCAAATGTATGATCGACCCCCAATAACTTTGGAGGGCCGACCCACCCATGCCAGTGGCACACCCCGTGGGACCTCCCTGGGGGTTCCCCATACAAACATTTCAAAAAATCACCATTTTTGTTTAGAATTGGGCTGACTGTGTTTAAATTAATATTAAATTTAACACTCATACGTATACGTATCTTCTACTCTTCTAATAAATAATAATCATACGCCTTGACTATGTTATGTTATTCAAAAAGATCGATCGGGTGAGGGTAAATAACTTTTAGATCACTCCGTGACTCTGCGTGGCTACCCCAAAATTAATCTGTAGTTGCAACAAGACTATGGACTAAGTTTCAGATCAATTGCATGAGGGGGAATGGGGTTGACAGACAGGACAAAAGTCGTGACATCAGAATTCGTTTTAGAGGTATGGTTCCTTGGGCAAAGTTTCTTATTTTGATCCCTAGAATACGATTTTCTTGGCACTTGAGCGATTTTTTTGCATCCCTACAAATCGAACCGCCCTATGGTACAGGGTATAATAAAAATATCGCAATAAAGAAAATATCCAAAAATGAGAAGAACAAAAAATAAATAAAACAATTAAGAAATTTATATTCGGTCAAAGCCGACCCTATACCATGCGGTTAGAGATTATATTTCTTAGGTCCAACTATTTTTTTTTTCTTTTCCTTTATTCATTCCACTTGGGAACATAGGGCTTTTACAAGAAAATTCCAACTTATCCTATCATTACATAAAACTTTTATTTCGTCAAACGATTTGTTTTGGATATTGAGTTCTTGTAGGACTGTTTTACGCCACGTGTTCTTAGGGCGGCCTGAGCGTCGGCTACCTTGGGGATTACATTTCAGTACAGTCCCTGTGATGCTGCCAATTGGTCTTCGCAAAGTGTGGCCTATCCATTTCCACTTTCGTCTTGCTATTTGGCGAATTATGGGCTCTTCGTGTGTTAGTCGCCACAGTTCAATGTTGGTGATGACGTTAGCCCAAAAGATGCGGCATATTATGCGCAAACAATTGTTTATGAAAACTTGCAATTTTCTCGCTATATTATTCGTTATAAGCCATGTTTCGCTTCCATACAGCAGTGTGGATTTCACACAGGCATTGAAAATACGGATTTTCCTATTTTTCTAGATTTGGGGAGATCTCCACGTTTTATTTAACCGACCAAAAGCGCACCTTGCCTTATTTAACCTGTGTGACACGTCTTCCTCCACTCCTCCATCTATCGATATCATGCATCCTAGATAACAGAAAGATTTAACATATTTTATGCGTTGGTCTTGTAGTACAAAGTAGTTATCAGTAGTGTTATATATACGCATTGCATGTGTTTTGGCAATATTTACTTGCAGTCCTACTCTATTTGCCAACACAACCAAATCATTTAATTTGCTCTGCATATCGTTAAACTTGTGCGATATGAGACAGATATCGTCAGCAAAATCCAAATCTGCTAGATAGTTTTGGAGATCCCAGACAATACCCCTTCTTTTACTGCATACTTGTGTCATAAACTTGTCCAAAACAACGGCGAACAATAATGGCGATAGAGGGCAACCTTGTCTAACTCCAGCGTTTGTCGTGAATGATTCGCTGATCATGCCATTATATCGAACTTGGAGTGTGGTATTGTTGTACATATCTTTAATCAAATTTATCAATTTTGTTGGTACACGTTTTGCTTTTAACGTATCTCATATCGCAGTACGTTTTATTGAGTCGAATACTTTTCTAAAGTCTATAAATACTAAATAAAGTGGTGTACGCCATTCGACCGATTGTTCTATTATTACACGGAACGTATTGGCTTGATCCAAACAGTTGCGGTGTGGTCGGAATCCTGCTTGTTCATCACGTAGTAATTTTTCGATATTGTGTAATCTGTTATTTATTATGGTAGCAATAACCTTGTAAACAGTGTTGAGCAGAGTAATACCTCTCCAATTATCACACTCAGTCAGACCATTTTTCTTTCGTAGCTTTACTATCTCACCTTTTGTCCACGTATTAGTTAGCTGTTCATTTAACCAAGCATCACGTATATATGGATGAATGATTTCCGCGGCTATTGCTGGGTTGGCTTGGAGTAGCTGTGGGGGTATACCATCTTAACCTGGTGCTTTGTTACTTTTCAGTTTTTGTACAGCGCATGTAATTTCCTCAATGCTAGGGGGGTCTGTAGATATTGTGTCGTTGGTTGTTGTAGATGCATCAGTATGTGAGGAGCTTTCTGTGTTATCATAGATAATGTTGCTGAATTCTTCGAAATGTTGCCTCCATTTTTGTGTTTGTTCTTCTACGTTCGTAAGCAGTTGACCATTTACATCTTTTACTGAACGACTTCTATTCATAGTTTGGTTTGAGAGACGATCTATTATTTGAGCCGCAAGCTGCTTCTGCTTCACTTGCTATTGTTTCCAACTAATTAGATACAGAAAATAATCATAAACCAAATTTTAGTGCCACTGTTATTAATTCTATTGCCCTCGGATATGAAAAAGATAATATCGGATGCTATATTTTTGTGAGGAGTAGGTCGAAAAATGGACCGATCCTGACCATATTTGGTGAAATCACTTCTTATTGCAAAAACATATACAAACCAAATTTGGGAAAAATCTGGGCAATATCGGGAATCAGCTTCATATGGGGCTACGACTAAGGATTGTCCCTTAGGGTTTATTTTTGGACCGCTAAACATAACAAACCCAATTTGGCCAAGATCTATATGATAACTCGGATCTTATGGCAATTTAAGTCAATCTCCTAATGTCATTTGTATGGGGCCTAGGTCTGAACATAAACCGATTTTCACCAATTTCAATAGTGTTCATCCAATGGCCGATAGAAGCTTATAAACTAAATTTCATCAAACTATATTTATATTTGTGACCTGTAGTTTGATAACAAGGTTTACGCGGGCACACAGACGGATTGACGGACGGACGGTCAGACGCACATCGCTAAGTCGACTCAGAAAGTGATTCTGAGTAGATCGGTATAATAAAAGATGGGTCTAGGCCAAATATTTTTGTTATTTACTGACCACAATGTGTTATAGGGTACAAAAAATATATGTACAAAATAAACAAATGGAAATAATCTCTTCATTCTCGCAACTTAAAAAGCAACATACAAATCAATCATAAGTTCCTAAATTAGTAAACAAACACAACATAAAACAAAATAGTCAGAACAACAACAAATATATCACTTCAACAGTCAACAACAGTCGTCTACCATACAAAGTGATTTTATGTTACTCTATGCCAGTGTCATTGTTGTTGGTAAACTTTTTCCTCTCTCTACAATTGTTTTAACATAGTACAAGTGGCTATGTTTTGCTTTTGGTTTTGTTAGTGGTGGAGGCATAACACTGGTTAATAGCTAACCGATTAACAAAAAAATGATTACTTGTCACTTCTACTATTGTTGTTTTTTTTTTTTTTTTTTTGAAACATTGACTTAATATTTTCTTAATTTGTACTGACTGATAAATTCAAATAGATTTATGGAACATACAACCGTTTTCATCGGCCGGATGTTTTCACCTTAACCAGACGTGAAAAAATGCAGTCAGATCCAGAGAGGAAGTGTTCAGTATATGGTGTATGAATAACAAGTAAGAAAATTATAGTCAGTCTAGACCAACTATACGATACCCTATACCATGCCCTATCACTTAGGCCCAACTAACTGGACGTAGAAAATAAGCAAAAACCAAATTTGAGTCTGATTTTTATTAATTTTTTGGCTGAAGATATGAAAAAGTTCATATCGGATGCTATATCTATATGGGGACTAGGTCCAAAAATGGACCGATCCTGATTATGTTTGCTAAAGTCTCTTGTATTTTGCAAAAATATATACAAACAAAATCTGAGAAGAATCAGTGCAATTTTTTTGTTTTTTAATAGATTTAAGTGAAGATCGGGAAGCAGCTCTATATGGGGCCATAGGTATCATTTTTGGACTACTCATTAATGGACGTAATGAACGCATACAAACCCCAATTTGAGTAAGATCTATATGACAATTTGGATCTTATGGCAATTTATGTCGATTTCATATGGGTAATTTGTATGGGGGCTAGGTCTGAACATGGACCGATTCTCACCAATTTCAATAGCGTTCATCCCATGGCAGATGAAAGCTTACATACCAAATTTCATCAAAATATATTCATATTTGCGACCTGCAGTTTGATTACAAGCTTTACATGGACACACAGACGGACGGACGGACGGACGGACATTGTTAAATCAACTCAGAAAGTGATTCTAATTCGATCGGTATAATTAAAGATGGGTCTAGGTCAAATATTTTTGGTTGTTACAAACAGCAGCACAAAGTCATTATACCCAAACCACATAGTGTTATAGGGTATAAAAATATAAATACTGATCTCCTAAGCAAACAGGTGAGAACCGAATGTACCAAAGCATTTAGACGCGAATAGCTTCCCTACGAAAAGTGTCTTAGAACTAAAGTTCTTTCTGCTCCAAGGGGCAGTAAGACCTTCTTCTCATTCGTTAAAGAAGTAAAGCACAATGTTAGTTCTAAGATACTAATTCTTATAAAAGATGACTTAAGATTCACTGACCCGGTTGATAAAGCTAACATTTCTTGCCAAAAAGCCATCAACCACTGCCCGAACTTGGAAGAGTACCTCATTCTATTCCCGACATATTCTTTCAAGCTTGTGCTATTAAGATGATCCCTGCAGAGCTCAATATAAACAAGTCACCGGGACCGGCTGGCATACCAGCACTGGTACTAAAGCAGTGTTCTTCGACAGTATCGCGTCCGTTGGCAAACCTTTTTAATGCCTCGGACCGTATGGGTGCCTTTCCCTCGTTTTGGAAGATTTCCAATATCAAGCCAGTCCCAATAAATGGTACAGATAACAACCCTGAAAATTAACGCCCAACTGCAATTTGCTGTGTGCATTCACAGGTAATGGAGAGCATGGTGAACTACCATGTAGTGAACTACCTAGAGACCATTTTATTGCTCAACGACAGAGAGTATGGCATTCGTAGAAATCGTTCTACGGGAGACCTTCTTTCGGAACGTTAGAGTCAGTCCATTCACTGATTTGGTGAAAGTAAGGTTGTTGCTCCGGATATTTCCAAGGCTTTTGATCGGGCTTGGCACAGCGTTTTCGCGACAAAAATAATTGTGTTTGGTATTTGTAATATTTCTCTCGATTTGTATCGAGTTTTCTCAGAGATCGTACTATACGTGTTGTTTTAGATGGCGTCTCATCCCAGGAATTTCAGTTAATCACACGGGTACTGCACGGTTCTGTTTTTTCTCCTTCTCTTTTTCTTATTTTTCTCAATGATCTTCTATATCAAACTTCCAATCCTATCTACTCTTTTGCAAGCGATAGCGACAGCAACATTTGTAATTCATATTCATTCGATCAAGGGCCAAGCCTTAGGGAGATTGGGGACATGAGCCAATACTTAAATGACAGACTCAATCAAGGTTATCAATTATTATAATCTCTGAGTGGGTTGGAGCGTTCTGGGCATGAAAATTCAGTGTGATGTCCGTTGGAATTAACATATTTTTCAGCTTTCAAGTGCCTATTTTTCCTTAAGGTATGACCTCTCTTCAGATGTCGTATCGAAGTACGGCAGACGGCGTTTTGTAAGTAATCACGTCAGGCAGGTCGTGAACTAGGATACTTGGGCTAAGTTTACTACCGGAGGAGTGATGGGGCAAAAGCACCCAAAAACAGCTAATGAACTTCTTAACAAAAATCGCGCAATTTTGTCAATATTTGATATTATGGAAATATCCTAGTTCAGGACCTGCCGGACGTAATTAGCAACAAAATGCCATCCGCCAAATTTCGATACGACATCCGGTTCTAACGAAAACGACACCCCGTTTGCCCTCTCATTTTTACGCACACCTTTTCATTGCTCTGGGAGGGGAGGATTAAAACGAATAGAAACACAAACAAGTGCAGAAAAAGTTAGAAAATTACGTCTACTTTTGTGTAAAAAACCTAAAGTAGATAAATTAAAAATGATTGAGCTACAGCACTTTTAAAAAACGTTATTTTGTGGGATTGAAAGGTAGGACATACCTTAATCGGTGTAAGAAATACTACATCCCATATGATTTCCTTACTATTTATAGCACCTATATCCGATCCAAAACGAAATACAACTCCCATAATTGTCCATGGGTTACAGTCTATTGTAAAGCTTCTGGACCATGTGCAAAGTAAAGCGTTGGTGCTTATCAATAACAGTAGGCTAATGTTGTTTGGAATGTTGGTTGTGTTACTCTGTATTATAAATATTACAATAAAAAGTGTTCTTCAGAGATAATTGAACTTATCCCTAGAGCCCATGTTTTTCTACGCACCACTCGCTCAGTTAATAGATCACATCCATTTGCAGTCTATTGTCCAGTGAATCGCACAACGCAGTACCGCGAAAATTAGTTCATTAGCCACACGAGCCGCACGTGGAATGTATTTCCCCCTAAAGTATTTCCTGTCACTTAAAATATAGACAAATTTTAGTCAAATATCCAAAAATACTACACCCTCTTTGCTCTTACCCATAACATATTTCCCGATATCCGTACAGTGTACTACATTAATAATTGGGGATATCCCCTGAGAGCTGCTGTATATATAGAAGAAAACAGAAACTCGTCCATGTCACTAATGCGCTTTAGAACTTTAAAACGTACCAAAAATATAGAATTTAAGAACCAGAAATAAATTCCGAAGATAACAGAGCGCCAAGAGGAAGCTACAGTTAATTTTGCTGAAACATGTACACCCTATAGGAGAGGGTATATCTTCTTTGCAATCTTATTTTATATTCAATCAAATCACTATAGGTTATATTTTCCGACCATCGAGAGTATTGTAATGATGTCTAGAAGGAACCATTGCGTTTTACAAAACTTAATTTTACTGAGGGTTGCATGAAACTTAAACCTCTTGTCGGACGAAGAGCACAGCATACATACAACTCCCGAAGAAGAATCTGGTGCCACTTTTAGAGGAAAAATGCTACTCACCATATTAGCCGAAAAATAAAAGGGTTTTTGTTGGTTTTTATCAAAACCCGTCACAGTTTTGGGGTGACCGGCATGCTTTTCAAACCTCAACCCCATAGAAAGTTTGTAGGGCTTCTTGAGACAGCGAGTGTATAGAGATAATCAGTTTGATTCTAGTTTAAAAACCACTGTAAAGGACGAATGTCAAAAACATTAATAGAACACAGTTAACAGTCCTGTTATAAGTATAGAGAAATGTATTGAAGATATTTACAATAAGACAGGAGAGTGATTAAAATGTTTTATTTTCATAAATGGGGACTTTTCTTAACTTTTCGTCAACTATTCGTACCACATATTTTAAATATTCTTAATTTTATGTAAAAAAAATTGTTGTTTGCTAAAATAAAATTTTTTTTTTAAGTTCATGTTATTTTCATCATTTATATTTATTTTTTTTACTGATATTTTCATGGAAATTCGCCACCATAAACATGAAAGACAACCAAAAATGAGGTGCTACAAAATCATAATAAAGTTTATGTAGATGTTAATGAATATATTTTGTTTATTATACTCATTTACGTTTTTATTTCCACATAAAAGGTACAAACTTTTTCATTTGCCTTTAGATTTTTCATAACAGCGCCAAAAAATTACTGTTGAAATTTAAGCAATTTCTTCTTACGACCAACTGCTACTGATTAAATAATTTAAATAAAAATTTCAAAATTTAATAATATTTTTTCTTTGGGATTCAGTACACAAATATTTTTAATCATAAGTCTAATACCCAACACCTGCATTTAACATTTTTAATCAAAATTTTAAAGAAAACAAAAAGTAATCGTCCCAACGTATAGGCCCAAGGAAGGAACCAAGAAAATCCTGGATATCTGACGACAGCTAGACGCTCATCCAGCAGCGCAAAGAGATCTCATCTAAATGCCACGCGAACTGGGTCATTGAAACTTGAATTTAGTAAAAGACGCGAAAAGATGTGATAAGCGACGTACGGCAAACAAATTTGAAAATGCTGCCGCGACTAACAAAACGAGAGATTTATACGATTCTTTAAGAAGACTGGTAGGGAAGAAAGTGAAATTTTCGAAAGGAAAATAACTCATGGGACCAGATGATATATCTCACACCGACAGCCAAGCCCAACATGAGTAGTGGGTGCAGCATTACACAAAAATACTGTCGATAAATCAGCCAATATAGGACATAAACATTTGCAGCTGCGAAACCAATTGGAATCAGACCGAATCACTCATGTGTGGACCACATAAACACACTCAAGATCATTATTGAGCCATCAACAGAGATGAGAACGCCGTTACATCTCAAAATTATAGACTTTCAGAAGGCCTTCGACACTCTATCACACAACGCAATAAGCAAATACGGGGGGTAAGACAGGGATGTCACATCTGCTTTTCAATATTGTGTTAGACACAATTATGACAGCTGTGACTCAGGGAACTTATGGTATTAGATGGGGCTTCAATAGCCGGTTAGAGGATCTTGACTACGCTGATGACATATGTCTTTTAAACTACCAGCAGTCTACCATGCACCACAAACTAAACCAAGTCCAAGAGTACACGAAAATGGCTGGTCTTGCAGTCAATAGCTCGAAAACGAACTCCATGCGCATAAATACAATATACAAAATGCGCCGGATATACAATACCACTAATCGTAGACACAACACCACGGGAAGAGGTGTCGGTATTTAACTATTCCGATAGTACATTAACAGCCACCGGAGGCTCCGAAATAGATATTAACACCAGCATGAAAAAACAAGAAAAACATTTAGAGCCTTGAGCATCGTTTGGAAATCATTACATATTAAACGTAGCACTAAAATACGTATATTTAACTCTAATGTAAAATCTGTATTGCTGTATGGGTGCGAAACATGGAATACCACTGGAAGAGCCATTCGCAGGATTTAGGCATTCTTAAACAGATGTCTTAGGAGAATTTTGCGCATCCAACCAACCATCATCTGTACGAAAAATGCAATCAAAAGCCAATGGATAATGAAATTAAAAGCAGGAAGTGGCGTTGGATAGGCCATACATGGAGGAGGCCTCAAGGAAATATTGCCAAAGAAGCACTTGAATGGAACCCACAGGGTAGCCGACGCAGAGGTAGACCGGCTCAAACATGGAGACGACAAGTTCAAGACGAAATAAAGAGGACTCATATAACGTGGAATGAAATAAGATTGTTAGCATTAAATTGTGTTCTGGCCCTATGTTGCACATTAGAACTTGGATAATAATAATAATAATAATAACAAGCAAATTCCAGCCCTCGAAACTCGAGTGCAAAGAAATACCTTTCAAATAATATACATTTGGTCAAAATCGGGATAAAACGGTAGAACAAAATACCGGTCACAAAAAATCGCATAGCCTATTAACATTAAAAATAATAATATTAATAATAATATTAATAATAATAATAATATAAATAATAAAAATAATAAAAATAATAATAATAATAATAATAATAATAAAAATAATAAAAATAATAAAAATAATAATAATAATAATAATAATAATAATAATAATAATAATAATAATAATAATAATAATAATAATAATAATAATAATAATAATAATAATAATAATAATAATAATAATAATAATAATAATAACAATAATAATAATATTAATAATAATAATAATAATAATAATAATAATAATAATAATAATAATAATAATAATAATCCGGCCACGGATTGTAGGATGCCGAGCTCAGGCAACCGGACGGGTCCCCAGGTTGCGCATAGGGGAACGGCCATCAGATATGGTGGTTAGCTTCGAATAAGGCATATGCATAATAAGCAGTCCCGGACAGAGAGCAGGGCTTTTACTTGAAGTTTAAACTTTAAGTAAGCCCCGACAAGGCGAGTCGGCACCGCCTTTAAATAAGTGCCTAAAAATCCTGAAGCATCTGTCCCACAATGGGTGGCTCCCAGGTCAGCGTCTGTACTGCAGGTTAGCAGTACGGGAAGGCAGACAAAAAAAATTCTCAAATTAAAGAAGGAAAACTTAAAACCAACCCATCAGGAGAAAGATGAGACATTTAAATACAATACGGTCATCCGGGGGCCCCCGGGCTGACTCTCGAGCTACCGCTGGAGCCAGCAGCATGCGAACCGGTAGTGGTGTGCAAGTACAGCAGGATAGGCATACCGGGACAACCCGAAGAAGTGAAATCCAGCAAACATCGAGCGGAGCAATAACATCTCAAACATCCGCAACCTCTAAAATGATTCTCAAGGTGAAATGCCTGAGACCACTAGAGCAGGATTAACAAGGCAGCGAATAGCATGGACCCAAGCGATGAATCAAAACGCAATACGCTGTCATTACAGAGCCACAGAATGTGGAAATATATCAGTACTAGGTAACAGAACCAGACAACACCAACTATTTATAATAATTTACCCTGAGTTAGCCGAAAGAGTCAACGAACAAAATCTCGCATGTCGCGTAAGAGCAATATTAACAAAACACCTATTATCAGCGCATGACATAGCCATTACTAAGGAGGAAATTGCAACAGAAATAGCGACTAATAGGCGACTAAGAGAACAAAATAATAACTCACATATTAATACATCCATAGAAACCTTCCACACACCAAATGGTAACCCCATACAAAACAGGACTACTAGCATTAATAACAGTGAACACCAAACAGCAACTAACACAAATAGAATAGATGAAAGTACACTAACACCAATCATAGAAGAAAATTTAAATCCGGAAATAGCAAGATATGCAGATGAAATACAAACATATATAACTAAATGGGATGGAACAGATCCATCTATGAGACCAACTCTACCTAGATTAAAAATAAGTAAAACAATACTAAATACAATAAATGCAATAAACCAACATATTATGCCGGACTTAATAACAGACGACACATCAATAGAAAAACTACATTTAATAATTTATTGTTGTGCAACGGCAGTGCTGAACTTAAACAACCAAAAGGTAAACGAGCAAAATAATAACATACAAATAAAGAATAAACTGAGACCAAAATGGCAAATACGCATAGAAAATAACATAAGTAAGCTTAGGAAAAACCTAATGAGACTTACACAATACATAAACGGAAACAGATCGAAAAATATATTAAAACATATTAATAGACTGCAACAGGAATCCAATAAACCGATAGAAGAAATACTAGACTATACAAAACAAAGGTTATCAGTATACGCAGCAAGACTACGCAGATATAATGAAGCGAATCAATGAAAGAAAGATAATAACACATTTGCAACAAATGAAAAACTCTTCTAGAATAAATTAAATTCACAAGACAATATAAATATAAATCCACCCACGAAACAGGAAATAACAGAATATTGGTCCAACATTTGGTCGAACCCAGTACAGCACAAAGAAGAAGCACAATGGACAAAGCAAGAGGAACAAAGACAGGATCAAGTGCAAGAACAGAGCGATCACATAATTACTTTAGTTGATTTAACAACAATAATTAACCGCACTAATAACTGGAAAGGTCCAGGCATTGACGGAATACAAAACTTCTGGTACAAAAAATTCTCATCCATTCATTCCCATTTAGTAATATTAATAAATCAAACAATAGTAGATCCAAATCAAATGCCAGCATTCCTAACAGTTGGAAAAACATATCTTAAACCAAAAAACGACCAAACAAAAAACCCTGCGTACTATAGACCTATAACCTGTCTGCCAACGCTTTATAAAATTATCACAGCAAGAATAGCATATAAAATAGAAAAACATATCGTAGAACAAAATATTCTGACAATAGAGCAAAAAGGGTGCAAAAAGAATAGTAAAGGGTGCAAAGAACAGCTCATTATAGATGCAATCATTATGAAACAAGCCACAACTAAACTGAGGAATATACACACAGGATACATAGACTACAAGAAAGCCTATGATTCTATCCCTCATAGTTGACTCATAAAGGTAATGCATCTATATAAGATTCACCTAAACTACATAAACTTTTTAGCGCAGATTATGGGAAACTGGAAAACAACCATTCACTTACACACAAACAACATAAATATAACAACAGATACAATTTCAATTAAAAGAGGTATTTTTCAGGGAGATTCATTGAGTGCGCTGTGGTTTTGCCTTTGTCTCAATCCGTTGTCGAATTTATTGAACAGTACTCCATATGGATTCAATATAAAACACCAGTCAGTAGTAAAACATAAAATAAATCATCTTTTATACATGGATGATATTAAATTATTTGCAGCCAATCAGAATCACTTCAAAAGTCTATTCAAAATAACAGAGGAGTTCAAACTAGATGTTGGAATGGAATTTGGAATAAGCAAATGTAAGTTGCAACACATAGAACGAGGGAAATGGAAGGAGTCCGAAACTGAAATCATTTTAAATAATGAAGTTCTACAGAACATGGATAAAAATGAAACATATAAATACCTGGGCTTCCAGCAGAGTACGAAAATTAATCACACAACAATCAAGGAATCGCTAATGCAAAAATACAAACACCGCTTACACCAACTTCTGAAATCATATTTAAACTCGAAAAACCTATTTAAAGCTATAAATACTTATGCAATACTAATATTAACATACTCATTTGGAATTATAAATTGGTCAACAACAGATTTAAATAAAATAGAAACAACAACTAGAACAATGCTAACTAAATACAGAAAACACCATCCAAATTCATGCACACAAAGAACAACAATACCTAGATCAGAAGGAGGCACAATAAACAACTGGAAGACTTAAGAGCATATTCCCATAGTGAATCAAATAATATTCATAAAGCAATAGCAGCAGCAGACATTAGATACACACCTCTCAATTTATCAGATCTAAACACCACATACGAAATTAATACAACAGAACAAAAAAAAATAGCATGGAAACAAAAACAGCTTCATGGAAAACACCCGTGTATAATGGGAAACTCACAGGTCGATAAAACTAATTCATATTCCTGGCTTAAAAAGGGCCTGCTTGAACCAGAAACAGAGGGCTTCATAATTGCTATTCAAGATCAAATTATATATATATATATTGATTCCTATGGTTCCAAGTTGGAACAAAGGGCCGTAACGAAATTCTTCCATTGGGATCTGTCCTGTGCGATTATTCTGATCTCAGGCCAAGTTCTTCTTGTTTCGCTAATTTCGGAATCTAGCTGCCTTCTCCAGGTGTTAGCTGGTCTACCTCTTCTTCTGCTGCCATGAGGGTTCCAGTCAATTGCCATCTTTGATATGTCATCATGGGGTCTTCTCAAAATATGACCAACCCAGCTCCATTTCCTCTTTGCAATTTCTATGCGAATTGGTGTTTCACCTGTTCTTTGCCAGAGGTCTCTGTTGGAAACTACGTTCGGCCAAAATATTCGCAAAATTTTTCGCAAGCAACGATTAACAAATACTTGCAGGGATTGAATGTCGCTTGCAGTAGAGTTCCAGGACTCACATCCATATAGCAGGATAGAGCGAACATTAGAGGAGAAAAGGCGAAGCTTAGTTTTTATATGTATTTGTGGTGACTTCCATACTCTTTGTAATGCACCAAATGACTGTTTTGCTTTCCTTATGCGATATGCAATATCATCACGTGAGCCGCCTGTTGTTGATATGATACATCCTAAGTAGCAAAACGATTGGACGTCCTCGAGTTCTATGTTGTTTACTCGGAACTTGGAGAGATTAGTCGAATTGATACGTAGAACCTTAGTTTTGTCGAAGTTAATGTGAAGACCGACACCAGATGCTAGCTGATGTATCTGATCCAATTTGGCTGACATGTCGGTAAAGTTATGTGCGAGCAGGCAAATATCATCAGCATAGTCAAGGTCTTCCAATCGACCATTCATACCCCATGTAATGCCTCTTCTTATTCGGGTTGCTTGCTGCATAATTGAATCCAATACAATATTGAATAACAGCGGAGATAGGATACATCCTTGTCGTACCCCAGTGCTTATACCAATCGGATTGCTTAACGTGCGTTCATGTAGTACTCGACTTGTTGAGTTGCCATATAAAGCTTTGATTAAGTCGATTAGCACAGGTGGAACTCCCTTGCATCGAAGTGCGTGCCAAATTGCCTGATGGTGGATCGTATCGAATGCTATGGCGAAGTCGATAAATATCAAGTATAATGGAGATCTCCATTCCACCGACTGTTCCACTATGATTCTTAGACTATTTATATGATCGGTGCACGATCGGTGTGGTCTGAAACCAGCTTGCTCGTTTCGAAGATCTGCTGAAATTGATGATGCCAGTCTAGCATGGATTATATTCGCTAACACCTTATTAATCATGGTTAAAAGAGTTATACCCCGCCAATTTTTACACTCTGTTAAGTCTCCTTTCTTGGGTAGTTTTATTATCACTCCTTCGCTTAGTTCAGCAGGAAGAGAGTGTGATGTCCAAAAGTATCTGATAATAGGCTAGATTATTATCAAATTATAGCTACTAAAAACTATCTTAAATATATAATTAAAGATCCCAACACCCAAACAGATAAATGCAGAAAATGCCAAATACACCCCGAAACAATAGAACATATAACATCCGGATGCCAAATTATAGCTGGAACGGATTACGTTGAGAGACACAACGCAGTTGCAAAAATAATACATCAAGAATTAGCCCTTAATCTTAATCTCGTAACAAACAAGGAACCCTATTATACTTATAAACCCGTAAATATTCTTGAGAATACAAACTTTAAACTTTACTGGGACAAAACAATTCTAACTGATAGAACCATAAACAACAATAGACCAGATATAACCTTAATAGACAAGGAAGAAGAAACCACATACTTCATTGAAATCAGCACACCCTGTGATACAAATATTAATAGAAAATATTCGGAAAAAATTGAAAAATATGCTGAATTATCGCAGGAAATTAAAAGAATATGGAAAAAGAAAAAAGTAATAACTATACCATGCATAATATCTACAACGGGTATCCTCCATTCCTCATTTATTCCAAATCTAGAAGCACTCAATATCAACAAACACACACACGAAATCATTCAAAAAGCAGTCATAATCAAAACCTGTAACCTAACAAGAAAATTTTTAAACAAATAAATACCCCTATATGACTTGCAGCTAGCTGCCGTCATTATGGGGAAATGTCCTTTCTAGATTCTAGGAAGAGTGTTAATATAATAATAATAATAATAATAATAATAATAATAATAATAATAATAATAATAATAATAATAATAATAATAAGAATAATAATAATAATAATAATAATAATAATAATAATAATAATAATAATAATAATAATAATAATAATATTAATAATAATAATAATAATAATAATAATAATAATAATAATAATAATAATAATAATAATATTAATAATAATAATAATAATAATAATAATAATAATAATAATAATAATAATAATAATAAAAAGTAATCAAGATAAAAAATATTTAAGGTGAAAAAAATTTTATGAAATAAAAACTTGAAAGGCAAAACATTTTTAAAGCGAAGAAATTTTATGTGAAAAAATTTTTGAGAGAAAAATTATTATTATTTGCTTAGCAAATTATTAAAAATTGAGCTATATCATAACTCGATTTTAAATTTTCTTAGGGACAGTCTAATAGGTACAATATTAAATGCGACTTAAATTTCAAAAAAATTATTTCATAAAAAAAGCAAGTAAGAAAACTATAGTCGGTCCAAACCCATACAATATCTTACACCATGCGTTTAGAGACCCTATCTGTGCAATATTTTCGTTGTTTGATAGATATGAGCCAAGATCGGGAGTCAGCTTAATATTGGGGCTATGACTAAGATTAATGAATGTCATTAACACACACAAACCCAATTTGACCGGGATCGATATGATAATTTGGATATTATGTCAATTTAAGAAGATCTCATAGGGGTCATTTGTATGAGGTGAGTAGTACATATAACATTTTTTTTTAATTTAGACGAAAATAAATAAATAAAATTTATTGAATTGAAAACATTTTTAAGCGAAACAAACACGTCTATTGTGGCATTGATTCATACATTGACAGACAGTCGGGCATGGCTAAAATGGTTCAGCTTATGCGTGACGAACGCAAGGACAAACTTTTATATACTTATGTTCGAAACTTAATTGGTCTAGATGTTAAATAAATTTGTATATATGAAACTGTTAAAATTTATGAATATTATACACCATTTAATGTCCCGCCACATTTACAAACATACATTTACAAATATACATTAACAAATATACACATTTTATTACTTGGGTTTTTAACATAAACGATGTTTACGACAAGTGTCATTTAATGGTAAAAATGATAAAAAAAAAAAAATATTCCATTTAAACGTATTATAAACAGGAAAATTTTTGAATATATCTTTTCCAAGAACCAGCATACACACCAGCACATGTAAGTACTTATGTACAAGTCATTTCGTCCTTTTTATTCACTTAATATTTTATGTGTCTGTTTGTATCCGTTAAACTTGATAATTGAAATCATAATCGAAATATGATGGGCTCAATTTAAAATGAAATAAAGTCTGATAAATCAAAAACTAGAATAATTTTAAAAATGTTTAATCAAACAATAAAAAGATTGTATGTTTTTCAAGGGAAGAATAAAATTGCAGATCGGCTAAAATTTTAATATTTTATGATAATTTAAGATACAGGACATAAAAAGTAAGACCTCCAAAATGTAGTTCCACAAAATTGAGTTGAGATTAAGAAATGTATTAATAAATTTTAGATAAGAGCCCTCATTCCAAAAAAAAACAAATATTTAGTGATAGAGGGTTTTATGAGAAAATATATGAGATATATGAGATGCATGTTTCCAATGAAAATTATTTTGGTTGTACTGTGGTTTTTCTTAAAATACCCAGAATCAAATGTTCGAAAAATTATTCACAGTCATAATAACTTACTCCCGAGAATGGAGTTAGTTAAGATAGAAGACAAAAGTTAATTAACTTTTTCAAATATGTATGTATGCTATGAAAGAAACCAAATTTAGCTGCTAAAAAGCAGCATGCCAAGTGAGACATCGTGAAGAAAATGCATGCAAGCAGGTTAGTAAGCGATATACAACTCAACACTCCCTTACAAACCCGCTTCTTAGAAAGCTATATTTATTACTGGGTAGGTTTCCCGATTTAATAGAAGTACATTAAGCATTAAATTTAGCAGTATGTACAATAGATTTGAAGACGTTTTTTGTCTTTTACTGTTTTTCCTATTTGCATCATATTAGCCCTGGAGAAATTTGGTATAACACAGTAATTTGAAGACCTTTCTAACCGTATAAATATAACTAGCAGATTCCAGCCCTCGAAATTCGAGCGCAAATTCTAGGAAATTTTATTTTTTCATTAAATAAATACCCTAAAAGTATGCTAATCAATTATAGCCAATTCACAAATCAACACAAAAAACAAACTCATTTTTATTACAAACACATTAACAAATTTAATAAACCCACATATAGCATTGTATAACTTTTTTAGTAGCAACTTTAAATGCAATATACTAAAAATAAAGGAAAAAAAATTAAAAATCTGTAAACTTGCAAATCGGCAAAAAGAAATACCTTTCAAATAATATACGTTTGGTCAAAATTGGTATAAAATGGTAGAACAAAACATCAGTCACAAGAAATCGCCTAGCCTATTAATATTATAGATTCATTTCAAGTATTTTGTGGTGTCTAAGAAATCATTTAAATTTTCAATGATATGTATGATAACCTTTACTTAGACTTATTAAAAATTCTCACATTTTAATCTCTAAACTTTTTAAGTCTATTTTTTGCACACTCCGCACCACTGTGCAGAAGGTATTACGAGTATCATTATACCACTATGTGATTTAGGGTATAATAACTTTGTGCTGATGTTTATAACTACCACAAATATTTGACTTAGGCCGATCTTTTATTATACCAATTGACTCAGATCACTTTTTGTGTCGATTTAGCGATGTCCGTCCGTCCATCCGTCTGTCTATCCTTGTAATCAAACTACAGTTCGCAAATAAAAAATATTTTGATGAAATTTAGTATAGATGACGAACTCTATTGAAATTTGTGAAAATCGGCGCATGTTCAGATCCAGTCCCTATACAAATGACCCCCGACTTAAATTGCCATAAGATCCAAATTATCATATAGATCTTATCATAATTGGGGTTGTGTGTGCTTATTACATCCATTTATCAGTAGTCCAATAATAACCCTATAGAGAATTCTTAGTCATAGTCCGCATATAGAGCTTATTCCCGATCTTCACTTAAATCTATCAAAAAAAAAAAAAAATACATATATATTACACAGATTTTCTCAAATTTGGTTTGCACATGTTTCTGTCAAAAATAAGTGATCTTATCAAATATGGTTAGGATCGGTCCATTATAGGTATAACATTCCATATGAACTTTTTCATATCCGAAGGGAACCAAATTAATAACAATGCCACTCCAATTTGGTTTATGCTTATTTTCTCTATCCAATTAGTTGGACCAAAGAGATAGAGTATCTAAACGCATGGTACAGGGTATCGTGTAGTCAGTCTAAAGTTATATATAGAAACCCATTTATATACAAACGTATACAATACTATTGGAATATCCTTATCATTATTACTTAGTGTTTATTAAGATCATTGTTTTGTTTTTGTTTAGTTTACATATATTTTTTGAAACAATACAAATACTGCGTTGTTTCATATTGTAACTAAGCGTAAAATAATTATCATATTTAACCGTGTACAATCATGTCCACTTTCTTACGTACGCAATGTGTATGTTAGAGAAGTGAAATGATTCTGCATGTCCAGTTTTGTTATATGAAAAACCTGTTTTTGAACTATTATTTTGTTACTAGGTGAGTACATTAATTGTGATCAACCATGCGCAATCATGTCTACTTTCTTACATACACAATGTGTATGTAAGATAAGTGGAATGATTATACATGCCCAAATTTGTTCTACAAAAACCTGTTTTGATATAAATTTTGCTTACTGGGTAAAATCAATTATCTTTTATTTTCTACTTGTTGCCTAGGGTAAATCATGATTCTGCATGCCCAGTTTTAAATTGTTGTTTTCTTGTAAGAGTGAATAGAAAGCCACGCACAATCGTGATCAGTAATTAAACCTTTTTACATTTTATTTTTATTATTTGATATTATTATAAGAAGACTTGTAAATTAGATCACGCAAGAGTCTGATTTCGGAAGCCATAGCGTGAATATTAAAATTAATTTTTAAATAAAACATTATCCTTGTATACTTATAAACTTAAATAAAAATTAGCCTCTAATAAAGAAAATAGTTATTTTAAATATATATTTACTTCGAATAAGAAATCTATGACAAAATTCTAGACCTGCTATAATTTTCTTGTTTTGTCGTTCCGTTTGTAACTTGTACATATTCTTGATCCTTATAATAACTGGAGTCGATATAGCGACGTCTGTCTGTTGAATTCATAAAATTAAGCATTTAACAGGGTAAACTTTAGACAATATTATTTGTACTTATTTCAAGCACGTTAAGCCAAAATATGGAGACACATCTAAAAAAATTAAAAATTCAGTATGTTTGTTGCAACAATTTAGTACTAAGTTTATAAAATTGTTTTCTTTTTCAAATATTTTGTTTATAGTTGTTATGAATGGTGCAATAAGAGCAGATATTAATGTAGACGTAAAACCCAGGTGGAGGGTATCAAAGATTCGACATAATCGAATTTAATACTCTTGCTGGCTTTTTCTCATTTTTGTATTTTTACCAGAGTTTTACTGTAGAAGTAAACGTACTACCATAACTGTGAACATTGTTCAAAATGACTCGGTCTACTAATCATTTAATTGTACCTCCAAATACGTCGCAAGGTCATTTCCCGAGACGAGTTGCAAAGAAATACCATTCCCATAATAGATTTGAAAAAAAAAAATATCATAAGTCATGTAGTATTCATTATTTTCATGAAAGTCTCTTCAGTTGTTATATGAATAAACAACATAACACATTTCATTCGAAACATATACAATACAAAATTCAATCCCTTTAATATACACAAAAGTAATTGCTAAATAAACCACAGATCAAATATTTTGATATTTTGGTATTTTGATAATGGTATAGGGTATACAAAAAAAAAATGAATAAGAAATTGTTTTATTACGAATTTCTAGTTTAGTAGGCTACAATACTCAAAAAAAAAGACGCACTTCAAGAGCACTTTGGTTGAAATCTAATGTTATCTGTTGCGTGACAGATTCATAATCGCCCAGCTCAAAAATTTGGACCCAGAAACTTGGAATTCGGACTGCAGGTTCCCCTCTCGTAGTAAAGATCCACTAAAGGTGCGTTTCCGCATACACCGTAATCGGCGCCGAAAACGAAATCCATACACTTGCGCCGAAAAAAAGTTCGTTCCAGAAATCGCCGACGAAAATTAGGAACGTAACGGCGCCGATCAGCAACGAAAAACTAGCTATTTGGCAACGGAACGAAAACAACATCGAGTAGATTGTTTTCGTTGCTGTAGCAACCAAATGTGATATTTTTGGTTGTTGAGTTTCAATAACTCTTTATATTTTCATAGTTTTCATGCTGTTTTAATGTTTTTTATACCCTCCACTCCAGTGTGCAGAGGGTATATATAAGTTTGTCATTCCGTTTGTAATAATTAGAAAAAAAATTTTGGACCCCATAAAATTTATATATTTGTGATCCTTATAATAACCGGAGTTGATATAGCGATGTCCGTCTGTCCGTCTGTCCGTCTGTCCGTCTGTGGAAATCACGATGACGGCATCAATCGGGCAGCTAGGGTGCTTGTTGGCATAAAAAATGATTCATTAACATCCTGAAAAGTTTGCTATTTAAAATCGTCGAAATCGGTCGATTAGGGCCCGAGATTTGAATGAAGAACTAAAAAAAGTCTTGAAAAAAAATAATTTTCTATGTTGTTCTTGTCACGATCACGCCCTCAATAGTGCAGCTACAGTGATTATTTTTAGTGAGAATGATTCACCAAATTCATGGGAAGATTTCTGTATCAAAAATCATTAAAATCGGTGGAACAGGTCCAGGAAAATCTCTGAAAAAATAAAAAAAAAATGAAAAACATGATATTTTTCTATATTGTTCTTGTTGTTATTCTAAATGTTGCGTTGTTTTCATAGCTGGACTTGTTGTTTTTGTGGTCGTTGTGGTAATAATATAACAAAAACAAACCCTTTGTACATTTTTTTATCAACTCTGGTAGAAAAATTTAAAAGTTTCCATTGTTTTGGCATCACTAAAAAAATATGTTAGATCATTTCTGTCATTGCCACGAGCCTGCCTGCAAAATTTCAGATCGATTGGGTCACGGGAAAGTGGTTAAAATCTATCCAAAATCTTTTCGACAAGCAGACACTACGAGTTAATATAAAGGGAGTAAAAATTAACCAACATCTAAAGCAAATAATGCTAAAATACCTAGTTGTTAATAAAAAAAACAATTGGGCAATTCACAATGGGTAATGTATCGTTGTTTCTGTTGTATCGTGTATCACTTTACAATAGTGTAAAATTGTTGTTGGTAATTTTCACTGAAAAATCTGATACACGATCCAACTTCATTTGCTATGTTTAGTAAATGTTGTATATGTATTGTATCATAACATATCAGTTCCAAGTGAATGCCAGTTTTTATGAAAAAGAAAAAAAAATACATAGAATTTTATCAGCATAAATAATTATAAAATAAAATATGGCAAATAATGCAAATAACGCAAATGCATCGATAAGTTTATTTATATAAAAATTAATGTTTATATTTTTAGTATGTATTTTCTCTTTCAGTACCAACCTAAACATTTAACATTTTTTTTTTTCATTATAAATTAAAATGCAAGAGGTACGTAACTAAAACTCCAGGGTATATCTCACGACCAAAAAGCAAACACTGACAAGTGTTTTCTCTTATACAAAATAGCAGAAGCGACGAAGCGATCTTTCCTCGTTGGATCGAAAATTACTAAAGAAAGCGTTTTACAATATGAAAATACAACTGAGTGTTCACAACAAATGATTGTATTGTGTATTTCAATACAACATACAATATACAACACCTGTTGTGAATTGCCCAAATGTAAATTTAGCAAAAAAATTTATGTATTAATTTATTTAAAGAGAAAAACACAAAAATAACGTTTGATATTGTATTTTTTGTGTGTAATATTTAAATATACACACATACACATATTAAATAATACAAATAATATACATATATTATATATATGTATATATGTATGTATATTCATAGTAACTGCATGTTAGAAACAAATCGGTTATTTTATTTACATAAAATTCTGCAGTATTTTGTTGTGGGGAAAATACATTTCTTTTGCATTAACAGAGCGTCACTTCATTCTGCTCAGGGTGATGGCGCTATAATTTTTGTTTGTTCTAATTAGCTTTGCAATAGTTATTTCTATTTTAACATGAATGTTAATATTTTCAAATAGAAATCATACAGAACAATGTTAAGAGTATACACGGGCTGGTCTTTTATTTCATACGTTTTTTCATTATTCTTTTACAAATATGAACATAAGTTTGGCATATTAACTTTTTTTTGTCTTTACAAAATAGAGTTACCGAGTTCGTCAATGAGTTTTTTGCTTACAAAACAGTTCTACATAGTTATATAGAATTATTATTCTGCTTTACCTTTAAAATATCTGATTGCGGTTACATCTAATTTTTAAAAATTGTTTATAATTAATACAGCATTATTATTCACATAAATACAAAATTTCACTTTTTAAATTTTCCATTCAAATTTAAGAAAATATCAATTATAATAAAAACTGAAAATAAAATTTCCCATTATAAATTAGAAAATATTAATTGAATTTCAGAAAATCATATCAAAACGTCGGAAAAAATAATTTTAAATTTAGAAATATGTTTACATTTAAAAATGTTCACATTTAAAAAAAATATTGCCATTCAGGAGATATTAATAACTTTTCAGTACCGCGATTCAGTAACTTCTTTTAACGATAGTCGAATCGTAAAAAAAAAGAAAATTGCAAAATTATCAGTACAATTTTGAAACGATATTCGCTATTGTTAAAGTCAGCTGTTGTTGTTATCTAAACGACAACCATTTTTGTGTTGTTTATTCAATCGATAAAAACTTAAATTTTTAGGTTGAAATGTCGTCATACATAAATAAAAATCATGAAATATTGAAAATATTTTGCTTTAATTAAAAAACTTTTTTATATAAATAAAAAAATTAAATAGCATATTCAATTCATTATTTCATTTTCAAATAAATAAACAGAAATATTAGTAAAAAAATAAAGATATTAAACATAAACATAAAATCATCCTGTCAAACACGAAGTAATTTGTTTTTTTCTATTCTTTGTGTTTTTCGCTTATTTTGACAGAGATGCCACTCCTTTACAATTTAAATAAATAGAAAAACAGATTTGTCGATATTAATTTAAATTCAATGAATTTAAGAAAACCTCAAATGATATTTAAGAATTGCTAACATAAAAATTGTTACATAAGTAAACGTAATTTTATGACAATGTTATTTTTTATATATAAATTTTCACATTTTTTTTTGGATGAAAATTTGAAGTTTTTCAGAAAATAAAGATAACATTAAATTATATTATTTAAAATGTTTGGGACTTTTCATTTTTTACGTTTTTCATCCCTAATTTGATTATTTATTATTATAAATTTATTCTCTATGTTTTCAAAATATGGCAATATTTTAAAAAAAAGTTGAGAGAGCTTTTTTTTTTGGTTATTATTTTGTTACTCCATCTGACCTATATGGCCACAATGAAGAAATATTTGGCCAGTTAAAATAAACTATACAGCCATCTCCAATTAGCACGATTTAATGCATATAGCCACTCTACACAACCATTACCTTTGCAATGGAGGTTAGGGCGAGCTATTTAATTAGCAAAAACTAAATTAAACGAGAAGTTATGTCATATAACCGGAAACGCATGCATATAGGTATATAACCTTAATGCATGCCGATCAGCAACTACGATGACTAAAAAGCAAACACCGAAATAAATCCGAAATAATACAAAAGACGAAAACCAACCCAAAGAATTTTCTGAAATAATTTGGTATTAAGTTTAACAAATTGTTTACTTTTTCCAATATTTTGTTTACATTTATTATCAATACTCAAACCGAGGTGGAGGGTATCAAAGATTCGGCACAGCCAAATATAACACTCTTACTTGTTTAATTTTGAACACATATTAAATCAAACACCGTACATTATTTATTAAAATCGTTTTTTATTCTAAATAAAAAAAAAATAATTTAATAAATGACAGCTCTAAAATGAATACAAAAAAATAAATTTTCTTTGTGCGACGAGGAAAAAATAATTGATTTTGTCAAAAATAATGAAATTTTGTTCAATGTTCGACATCCAAATTTCCGTAACAGTGAAGGAAAGAATCGATTGTGAAGAACAACGGAATGGCGGTAATTGTAAATAGCTTTGATTCGATATTGTTGTGATTGTTGTCTTAGATAAGGCTTCATTAAGTTTATGTGCAAGGCAAATGCTTCATCACCAAGTATTTCATTCGACAAAACAGTTTCAGTGCATGGTAGAGCTTTCGGTGGTGCAATATTATATTGCTCACTGTTGATTTTTTGCCCTATTCCGCTTTTCAAATAAATGCCTGCATCGCCTTCTCGGCCATATGAGCCAACGTCTACCGCTGTAAACTTGTAGTTTGCATCGACCACCGCCAAAAGTACAATTCCACTTCACAATGACAACTAAACAATAGAATAGCAAAATAGAACGCAATAATTCCATTTCAGTTTCTGTTTTATGCTGCAACGCTCCCAACTGAATCGAAAACTATTCAGACACGAGACGGTGACGAACAGCAACGTTTTTCAGTTTCAGTTTTCGTTTTCGGCACCGATTACGGTGTATGCGGTAACGCACCTTAAGAAGGGATTTTTAAAAATTCGTACATATATTAAGGGGACAAAAGCGGACAAAAAGCAATGGGTGTAGGAATATGAAATTTGGTGTGCAGACTCCATCCGAAAAATGGGCCAATATTAATTTTTTCAAAATTCGGCCATTTAAGGGGGACAAACGGTCAAAAAGGGTAAAAATTGTACCTTTCTGTACAAATTAGTATATATACTAATTGTCATTTTTACAGCTATAGCCTCCCGAATTATAGGTCAAGAGATGTGACCTTTGACCTTTCCAAAAAAAAATCATGTTGTATATCAAATTAAAGGTAATTAATTAACCTTTCAAATGCAACCTTGATAAGTTGCGTCACTATAATATTAATCAAGAAAATGATAATTAAGTAAGTACAACTTTGTACATTTTTATAGTTTTTCCCGATATTCAAGACCTCATATTTCCGGATCCAGATGCGTCAGTGAACTTAAATTTAGGATTTTTCTTATCTCTCAGATACACTTTAATCCTGCCAAAATTCAGCCAATTTGGAAACAGTGATGTAAAAAACAGCCATATTTTAAGTTGAGTTCAGATGGTTTAACCCATATATGTATATGAATTTTGGTATACAGACACCAGTGGGTATGTGGGCATCAGTCCAGAATGAATTTATTGCTAATTATAACGTCTAGGCGGGGTAAAATGTCCAAAAAAGGGATAAAGTAATACATTTGGTATCTTCTAAGCAAACACATCTAGGAATATGAAATTTAGTATGTGGATTCCATTAGAGATAGGAATATCAGATAAGAGGAAAACTTTTAGAATTTCTGATATTAAGGAGGTAAATACAGCCAAAAAGGGTAAAAATGGTACCTTTTTGCATCTTCTTAACATATTTATCTATATTTATGAATTTTGGTATACAGACTCAACCGAATACGTAGGCATCAGTCAAGAATGAATTTATTGTTAGTTCTAACGTCTAGGGGTGGAAAAACGGCCAAAGAGGGGAAAAAGTGTACATTTGGTGTCTTCTAAGCAAACGAATACGAAACATAGTTTACGGATTCTACTAGAGATAGAAACATCAAATGAGACGAAATCTTTAAGAAATTCGGATGTTAAAGGACTCGCTCTTACATGAGCTTGCCTTTTTGCATCTTCCTTACAAAGTAATTTAGAAATATAAAATTTGATATGTAGATTCCACCATAGATACAAACATCGGAGAAGAATAAAATTTGTTTTAATTCGAGCCCTTAGAGGGTAAAAACGGCAAAAAAAAATGTGTATACAGATATGTCTCAACTGGTAAATTTTCATTTGAAAGTATATTTTCGTAAGAAAATAAATAAGAAAATTATAGTCGGTCAAGATAGATACACTATATCATGCCTTTAGAGAATTGGTTTTAGGTCCAACTAAGTGGGTTTAGAAAAAAGGCATATACCAAATATAGGTCGAAAATTGGACCGATCCTGACCATATTTGAGGTAAAGTCACTTTTTTTTGCAACAACATATACCAACCGATTTTGAAAAAAATCTGTGCAATATTTTTGTTTTTGATATGTTTATGTGAATTGTCCAATAGGGTTTATTTTTGGTCTACGGATTAATGGATGTACATAATAAACACACAGGAACCCAATTCTACTGAGATCTGTTTGATAATTTGGATCTTATGACAAGTCTGAACATTCATCCAATGTCACCAATTTCAATAGCGTTTGACCTATGGCTTTAGTTCCTTCCTTTCCAAATTAAGCCAATGATATTAGAAATAATATTATTTTTGATCTTTAAAATTTGAATAATTTTCGAGCCTATTATGAATAAAATAGTGGTACCTAAATAGAATAGGTGGCAATACATTGGAAACTTTAACAAAATTTTAAATTTTAAATTTTTTACGGAATCACTATTTGGTGTGTTCTATATTGGAAAAAATACAATTTAAAAAAAAAATTTTTAAACGAAAAAGAAATATTTTTCTTATTAGTGAATCGAAAACCGTGTAAACTTTTAAACCTATACCAGAGTTGATTAAAATAATAAAAATAGAAGAACGATAAAAAGAAAATGTAAAAAATCTCAACGGTAATTTAGATATATATAGATTCTGACGTTTTCTTTCAATTATTACAAAATAATGGCAAGAATGACGTCTTATGAAGAGTTAAAAACCGGAATAATAAATGACTTTAATGATGTTCGTAAGCATAATAATGTTTGTGAGAAATATTCTATGAATAAATCCATAAAATCGTATGGCCAGCATTAATCTTACTAAAGAACGCATGTACTGGAATTAGAATACTGTTGACGAAAAAATTATCTATAATATTAATAGGCTAGGCGATTTCTTGTGACTGATGTTTTGTTGTACCATTTTATTCCGATTTTGACCAAACGTATATTATTTGAAAGGTATTTCTTTTTAGCCGTTTTGCATATTTACACATTTTTAAATTTTTTCCTTTATTTTGAGTAAATTGCATTTAAAGTTGCTACTAACAAATACATAAAATTATACAATGCTATATGTGTGTTTATTAAATTTGTTAATTAGTTTGCTTTTTTATATTGATTTGCGAATTGTGTATAATTGATTAGCATATTTTTAGTGTCTTTATTTAATGAAAAAATAAAATTTCCTAGAATATGCGCTCGAATTTCGAGGGCTGGAGTCTGCTAGTATATTTAAAAGGCCTTAAAACAGCCAAACGCTTCGGGAGTTTTACTAACATAAATTAATACAATCGTTCGGTATAGGAATCATCCACCCTCCAAGACCATGACCATGATTTTATTCAAAAGTGTTATTGTATATTAAAGGTTTCCATTGTTTTGTCAACAGCATAAAAATAATCAAGGATCCAAAATAGCTATTATCAAAATTTTGAAATCCGAAAAAACTGGTCATTTTAATAATTATTAATAAAAATTGACTCATAATTATTATGAACAAGTTTAAGAATAATAATTGGAGCATAACTATTATTATACAATTAATATATTTTTTATGGTTTTATAATAGTTATGAATAACAAAATAGAAAAAAAATTAAGTTATTTTTCAACGAATTTTTAAAAAATTGGATTTTAATAGTTAATAGTCAATTATTCGAGAATAACTATAATTTTTTTATTATGGAGCGTTTTCAACTTTGCGTCAAATTTTAGATGACCAGTGCTATAATTTAGCTGACGATAAAGTAGCTACAATAACGTTTGTAAAATTAAATCAAAAATCTATTAATTTCTATGATAGTTCTGTGGTTTTCTGGAATAACCACGTATGTCCATTTTTGTCAGCTTTGAGTTAACGATGCCAAATATATTAATTTTTAACGCTCTTTACATGTGTTAATTTTTTTTTTAAATATTGATCATTTCTGAGTTTTCTTCTCCAAATAACGACGTAACTTAAATGTTCATTAAATTAATTTGCAGCACTATCAACGTATGTCAACCTACGTTTGATCGCTGACAAATTATTTTCTCAGAAAACGACACATAGCTACATACGTTGTTATTAATGAAAAAAAATTAAAAATAATTTTGGATTAGTTTTCAGTTTATAAGCGCTTATAAAAACTTGTGCGTTTATTTCTGTTATTTTTTTTTTCACTATTATTCTTGATACGTTGTTTTATTCTCATCCTAAGTCCCGTTAACTTTTTGTTGACGAACAAAAAAATCAATTTTTCAAGCAACAACAACTTATGTCTACTTGGGTGGTTGCATTGGTAGTTTTCTTTTTCAAAGAAAACGACGTTTGTCAACATAAGTTGTTTATCTGCGCACACTTTAAGTGTAATTTACATATTGTTTTTCGTCCTTCTCTAGGATCTATTCCTCTGAGGATTTTTGACTCAAAATTTTACATAAAGTATTTATTGCCCATATCTACAGGACTGTTAAATAAAAAGCTCTAAAAACTTTATAGAGTTATTCATATATAACGTTTTTTGGCTCCCCTGAACATTTCAATTTTATAACATACGCGGTTATTTTAGAAAACCACAGAGTTATCCGTCAGAAATATTTTTTTTTCTTATCCATAACTATCATCGTTTCAGAAAAATAATATTATAAAATAATAGTTATGAATTAAGAAAAAACATAAAAATTGCCTTGCAATAATTATGACTTAAGGAATTCGGCATAAAACTTATGATAGTTAAGTCTTTGAAATTAAACTTTTAAGTTTTGTTAAGCTTTTCTGAAGTTACGTTAACATTTCTTCCTTGCTAAATAAGTAAACCATAGACATGTTTATATTATTAAAGGAGTTTTTCATTTTAAGACAAAATTTTTTGGTGTTGACCGTCCAAGTCGTCAAAAATATATTTTATTAAAAGTTTCCAGCATATAATCAGTCACACTGCATTTCTTATTATTTTTTAATATTACTATAGGTTAAATAATTAATATTATAACTACGCTAACAATGTGGCGGATATACTGCTAGTACAATATAAAATTCAATCCCCTTAATAAATACAAAAGTAATTGCCAAATAAACCACAGACTTTTATGTAGACCAGACAAAATAAATTGTAAAAAAAAATACATCACTGAAGCCTTCAAGAGGAGGAGGAGAAAAAAAAAGATTGTGCTATTTGCCTAAAAAGTTTAGCTTGAAATAAAACTTACAGCACGTACAAAAACATATTTTTTGTAACATTGTTTTTTCATGATAAGGAAAAAAAAATAAATTAAACTAAATTAAGGACCAGTCATCAGAAAGTTTAGAGCAAAAGTTACAAAACAAATATTGAAAAATAGTTGAAAATAAATGTAATTCTATTTGATGGTCTTGTGTCAACCAAATTGTGGTGGCAAAATACAATTGAAGTCAACATTTAAGAGTAAGATGATTTGTATGAAAATCTATCTATCGATATTTAGCAAATAAAACAGGATTATATTATTAGAAAGAATTTATTGCTTTATTTTTGAGAAGGACTTAGAAGGGAATTGGGACCAGTTGAATATTCATACATAGATTATTAATTTTCATTTAAAAAATTTAGTATTTCAAATAAGTACCTTACAAAAGTTTATGGGAATGAACATACTGATTAGAGATAAATTTATGGGAAATAAACTTCTAAAACTTTACTACACATAAAATATTTTTGGGTTTTTGAATTTTTGAAAGAATTTAAATCTATGTAAATCTAATCAGTACTACGTCGCGAGTGTATTTTTATAGAAAAAACTTCTCTTCTTAGATTTTTTCAAATATCTTGTTCTCAGAAAAATTATTTCATGATAATGCACACAGAAAATGGATTTGTTGCTGCAAACGAATTAGATGACATTTGAATTTTGATACTATGAAATTATTCTGTTGTTATATAATCTATAATATTAATAGGCAAGGCGATTTCTTGTGACCGATGTAAGTTTCACAGTTTTAGCCTGATTTTGACAAAAAATGTATCATTTTTCGGCTGAAATACAATTTACAAATTTTCATCGCCTGAAACATTTTTATGGAGTTATGATCGTTTAAAGTTGTTACTAACACATATATAATATTATACAATGCTATATGTGTGTATATTAAATTTATTAATGTGTTTGTGTTAATGTGTTGAGTTTGCTTTCTTCATTTAAAATGAGTTGAATTGTGAAGCATACCTTTAGGGTCTTTATTAAATGAAAAAATAAAATTTCCCAGAATTTGCATTTGAATTTCGAGCGCTGGAATCTGCTAGTATACAAAATGTCATTACGAATTTATAGAAAAAGCACTTTTAGATAAAGTCCACAATCTTAGTGTGTTTATATACTAAAGATAAATAAAAAATTATTTAAAAAAAACTGTTCTCAAAAATGTTGATTCCGGCACTTCAGCTAATTTCGTGATCGTGGCTCGATATGTATACAAAATGTGAGCAAAACATGTTTAAAAATTCTTATTTATTAAAGTTGGCTTATAATTCGTTTCAAAAATATAAATATAGTTATTTGCTGTGGACGAAAAAATTTTATATTTTAATTATAAGGGATGAACAATTAAAGAAAATCTAACTTAACTATCTAAATGCACTTCAATTTACATAGCAACATCAAAGAGAATTGAAAAAAACCACGGTCTAAATAATGCTATGTCTCAACTATACGTACATAAGTATCTGTCAGGAATAATTCTGTTTAATTATACATGTGTATGTTGAAGGTGTCCATAATTATCTATAATAATAAAACTATATTTCATACATAAAATTCAGAGCCAAATTTTTCGATCATACCAATAGATCTAAATAGGCAAGGCTTTGTGACCTCTTCTACGCTTTTAGTTACCAACCGATTTTGACAAAAAAAAAATATACCATTTGTAAGGTATTTCATTGCAGATGTTCACCATCTTTACAGTGTGCACAATCTGGTACCTTTTTTTGGAGTAATAATCGTTTCAAGTTGCTACTAACACGTACATAAAACATATAAAACTATACAATGATATATGTGTGTTTATTAAATTTGTTAATGTGTTTGCAAAAATTGTTTATCAAACGCCATGTGTTGAATTGTTAATTGGCTAAATTGATTAGCATACATTTAGGCTCTTATAAAATTATTTATTAACAAACCCATTTATATATCTGCTGTGTGCTCAAAAAATATTTATAATGAAATTTAATGAATTTTATTTAAACATTCACAATTTAATGAATTTCACTTAAATATTCATAAATTTTTTATATATATAGATTAAAAAACATTGAAAGAAAATAATTTAAGGAAAAAAAATTTCCTAGAATTTTCACTCGAATTTTGAGCACTGGACTTTGCTATTATTAATTAAAATATTTGTTTACTTAAAGAATTCTTGCACAAATAACATAATAGGGAAAACGTTAGCATTTCAGATAGGGCTCGTATTAATAAAATTTTTTGAAGATAGGTTGAAAATTGACGTACTTAAAAACTCTTAATTGGCGGAAATAAATTGAAAACAGTTATTTAAAAATTACATAAATATAAATTTGCAAATTAAATAAATAAATTTCAAACATGGTTTTTAATGTGCTCAAACAGACCCATATTTTTCACTAGATCACACGATAATTATATGCATATTAGCTGTAACCAGATGCGCTTCGCTACACACATCATAACGAAAAAAATTACTTGGAATACATTTTGTAGTAAATTATTTTATTTACATTTGGCGATTTTTGAGTTAGTCGATTTTTGTTTTTTCGATATAGGCGATTTTTGACTTTGACGATTATTGTTTTTCACGATTTTTGACCTTGGAGATTTTTGTTTTTACCGATTTTTCGCGATTTTTGGTTTTGGCGATTTTTATTGCTGGCGTTTTTTGTGATTTTTATTATTCGCGGTTTTCGGTTTTGCCAATTTTTGATTTAAGCGATTTTTGTTATTCGCGATTTTTGGTTTTACGATTTTTGACTTGGCTATTTTTGTTTTTTCGATTTTTATTTTGGCGATTTTGGACTTGCCGATTTTTGTTATTCTTGATTTTTGACTTTGCCGATTTTTCTTTTTTTGCAATTTTTATTATTCGCGATTTCCGCTTTTGGTGATTTTTGTCTTTGACGATTTTTGTTCTTTTGTGATTTTCTGTTTTGGCGATTTTTGATTTTGTCGATTTTTGGTTTACACGATTTTTGTTATTCGCAATTTCCAGTTTTAGTGATTTTTGGCTTTGACGATTTTTGTTCTTTTGTGATTTTCGGTTTCGGTGATTTTGGACTTAACAATTTTCGTTTCTTTTTTTTATTTTTGATTTTGTTGATTTTTGTTTTTTGCGAGATTTGATTTTGGCGATTTTTGTTAATCTAGATTTTTAGGATTTTGCAATTTTCGACTTTGGCGATTCAGCTCATATTTTCCACGACTACTCACATTGGTAATTAATGTATTTGTCAAAAGTGTCAAGACTTTCATTGCCATAGTAACTTTTTTTTTGTATAGGAGGTGCCACGCCCATTGGTCTGATCCCGCCCTTTTTGGGAAACTACTCACATTAATAACCGCTTAATTCAGACATATTCCCAAGGCTTTCGCTATTACATTACTCAACATATATGACATTAAATATTTACTTTGTAGAGGGATGCGACCCCCACTGATCTGATCCTACCCATTTCTTTTCCGAGTACTCACATTGACAACTCATGAACTCACAGAAAGTCCTACGGCTTTCACTATTATAAAACTCTAGATGTATGATATTAAATATATACTTTGTATAGGAGGTGCCACGCCCACTGATCTTATTCCGCCCATTTTTTTCCGACTCTTCAAGTTAGTTCAATACGTACAATGTAACGTTTTATGTTTCAACTAGTGCTTATTTCGTGAATGGTAATACTTAGCTCATGTCTGATTTGACAGATAATTAGTTTTATCCTTCCGCTGAACGAATATGGTTGTGTATACGCTTGAACAACGCTGGGAAATATTGCGACATTACTTTGAAAATCATGGTAATGTTGCAGAATGTGTGCGAAAATCGCGTACGGATTTTGGAAGAAGAGAAGCACCGTCAGCTCCGTATGTTCGTTATCTTGTGAAAAAAGTGAAAGAAACTGTCATCCTCATCGATAAACCAAAGCGTGAAAAGCCAAAAACAGTGCGTACACCCGAGAATATTGCTGCTGTGGCAGAAAGTGTGCGTGAAGCGCTATCGACATCAATTCACCGTTGTTCTCAAGAATTGAACATTTGGGAGGCATCACTGATACGAATTTTGCATAAAGACCTTGGTATGACGCCATACAAAGTCCAATTGTTTCAGGAGTTGAAGCCAACTGACCATCCAATGCGTTTTCGCTTCGCTAAGTGGGCCTGCGATCGACTTACAGAAGATGCCGATTTTGCCAAAAAAAATCATCTTTTCAGATGAAGCTCATTTTGATCTTGGCGGGTATGTAAACAAGCAAAATTGTCGCATTTGGGGCACAGAAAACCCGCACGCATACATTGAAAAGCCGATACACCCAAAACGTGTCACTGTTTGGTGCGGATTTTGGTCCAGAGGCATAATTGGGCCATTTTTCTTCGAAAATGAGCAAGGAGTTGCCGTTACAGTCAATGGCGATCGTTATCGGGCCATGTTGAACGAATTTTTGTTCACAAAAATTGAAGAGGAGGATATTGGCAATATTTGGTTTCAACAGGACGGCGCTACGTGTCACACAGCCGAAGCTACACTCGATGTTTTGAGCCCTGTTTTTGAAGATCGCATTATCAGCCGCAGAGCTGATGTCTTTGGCCACCTCGAAGCTGCGATTTGACACCGTTGGACTATTATTTGTGGGGTGCCCTCAAAGATAAGTGTTACGCCAACAAGCCAGAGACAATTGACACATTAAAGGACAATATTCGTGAAGCCATTGGTGAAATACAGCTGCACACAATCGATAATGTGCTTAAAAATTGGACCGATCGTGTAGGCTACTGCATGGCCAGCCGAGGCAGCCATTTGAATGAAATTATTTTCCATTATCAACCGGAAGGATTGTACTTTCAAATAAAAAAGAAATTTGAGATAATATCAGTAGTTTTTTTTTATAGCATTTTCAGAAAAAAAAGCATTAACCCATTTCGGCTTGGAGCCACAAACGACCCCGAGCTAGTATAGGACGATTAAGTCAAAAAATTCAAATATTTTGCAAATACTGCTGAATTTTGCATTATTTTAACCTTAGAAGCACACAAAAGTAAGTTTAATTTCCCAAACCATAGTAGGGGTCTCACCTTGATAACTAGAGCAAATAATTTTGTTAAATATGCCAAAATTTAAAGCTTGGCCTCGGCAAGGAATGGGTTAACATTGTTCGATTTAGGCCAAATTTCTAACATGGAAGACTTCCACAATTGGTTATTATATTTTAAGCGGCACATCTAAAAATGCAACACCACTTACAAAATATTTTAATTTTTTTTTAAAAATGGTTTTTTATTAGCTTGGGGTCATAATTGACCCCAAGTCGAAAAGGGATAATACGGTCGTATAATTTTTTCAGAAACCCTAGGCTATTAAAATAAAATATAACATATAGAACTAGAGAACTGATAAATTTTTAATACAAAGTATTTAGAAAGAGTACATTTACTGAATATTTCACAAAAAACTCATTTTTCTCGAAATCCGCAAAAAGAAAATTCTATTTAAAAAAAAATCTGGCAGAGGAGTTTACTTAAAAATTTTCACAGTTAATCTCTAATATAACAAAACTTTAAAGTGCCTGATCCATTTTTTGAAATTTTTTTAAAGAAAATTTTTTAAAACTAAAAGAAAGTTTTCAAAATTGTATCGAAAAAATTTTCCACATTTGGTCTCATTTCGCAATAGGTTAACAACGTGGTAATAAAACAATACTTCATATCTGAGTATTTATAGGTATAGAGACTAAAAAAAATTATGGCTTTAATCAATTTGTTAAAGTTGAAAACATGTTCATAACATTTCTTGATCTATAGTTTTTTGACACAAAAGTGGTCTGGGGCATTTGTTATTTCTTAGCGAGTTTTCATTTGATTTTGGACCTATGTAGCTTTTTTAAAAGATAATTTAGTACTGATATAAAAACTTGTCGAAACAATTAAACTATAGAATGAAATTTTCGTACAATCTGAAAAAAAGTCATATTTTCCCCATTTAAACACACTTGAAATTTTCAGTCGCATTGAGGCACCTCTAAATTTTTTTTTTTTTTCTTATTGATCCAAAACTTCGTATTTCTCAGTTTTTTTGCTATTCGCATATTTCTAGGTGGTGAGACTTTCATTTCAAACACTTTATTCCCCTCCATATAATGAAGGGCCATCCTTATGTACATGTACATAGTTTCAGAACTCTGGCTTTTGAAGTACTCCAGATATTATATGTTAAAATTAGGTGTTATAATCTCATCTTATTTGTATTGAAAAATCCAAAAAAAATTATAGCCTTTTTTCCCTTCCGGATAGGCAGTTACCTACTGTATAAAATGTATATACCAAAACAATTTTTTGGCGATGTTTTCAGTTTAATTTTTTATTTTTTTTAAATTGTTTTTAATAAATAAATAATTTTGTTGTTCATTAAAACTTTGAAATATCTTTAACTCCATTTACCTTTCATTCCTTATTTCAATAAAAATGCATGTCCTGTTTACAAATTTGTGGTTAAATTCCATTAATATGACTTCCCTTAGGGCAAATAATATAATTTTAGCATTATATTTTTCCTTCTCCTGTTGTTGGTTAAGTAGTTTGCAACATTCAATTAGTTTGTGGTTTTGTACAGATTTCACCTGAACTTAAATGAAGCACAATTTTCATGAAAACAACTTAATGTAGTGGATGCGTAAGATGTCTGTCCCAAATCAAAGGTTACAATATATAAAAAAGAAAGTCTGCTCAGTGCGCTACAATTTGGATATGGAATAGAAGAGACAAAATCAATGCTACCGTTTTTATTTAACGGCCACATCTCATTACATTTTTTTTTGCAACAGTTTTCTTTTAACAATTCCCTTATTTTTAAATACTAGCCAATAGTGTATATGTAATTATGGATTTGGAACATATTGTGTGTTATTTTTATACATAAATGGTTTGAAAGTTAGTTTATGACATAAAATATTTCTGGCATGTTTAGAATGTTAGCTTTTTTAAGTATTTCAACTTAACTTTATAGATTTAGTGTGACATTCATGAGTAGCACTATTGCTGCTGCTTCAACACTTTCCAGAGTGAGGGCTATTAGCATTAACAAACTTGGCCAACAGTTGTTAAAGAACAATTTTTTGTTTACAAACGTAATTAATGTTAAAGTTTAACATTCATTAATATTATACAAGTGGTTGCTTTTTAGTATTATTTTAACACACCACAAACATAAATATAAATGTTTGTTTCTTGTTACTACTCGTATTCAATTATCCGAAAAAAATACATTGACCACAAATAGGATCCCTTCTTAAATATCTTAATTAATTTATATTATTTTTTTGCTCACCCTATTTATGGAAACCTAAATTGTAAAACAAACTAGCCGAGAGTCTTTTCAGCAATATATGTATGTGGCACTTTTTTTTCTGCCCCCAATCGTTATGTGTTCAAAATTTTTTTTTTTATTTTTCCTAACACAAAGTATTTTCAAACATACAATTTTATTAAAGAGGACAATAGAAATTGTTCTGCAAACAAATATAAGCATATGGAATGTACACGCGCGCATACGTATAAAAAAAATAAAATAAAAATATCGACATTTTGCGAACAGAGCTGTATGTTGGGGTGGAACGACATAGCAACTTCTCAATTTTCACTTTGACTCTGAGCGAGATCTATGAAAATACCATGGTGCCCGATTTCTTTGATCATTTTAAAAAAAAGGCGTAACTAAAAAAACTCAAAAATTTTAATTTAATAAAATCAATTCTTTTTAACTGACCAACTTAACTCAAATCGTTCTTAAGTCGACTTAGGCGGTTATCGCTTGTAACCACAGATATAGGCATCAAAAAGTACTATTTTATTAAGACGTACTTTTTTTATTAATAGATAGTTTTTCATTAAAAGGTATTTTTTCATTAAAAGGTACTTTTTCATTAAAAACGTAATTTTTATCCAAAAGGCACTTCTTTAAGAAAATATACTCTTTGAAGTCGAGGTACTTTTTTTAAAAAGAGCAACTTTTTTAAGTAAAGGAATTTTTTTAAGAAAATGCACTTTTTTAAGTAAAGGTAATTTTTTAGAAAATTTATTTAAGCAAAGATATTTTTATTAAAATTTAGTTTAAAAAAAAAATACTTTTTACCGCTTCCTAAAAAGTATTTTTTTTTTTAAAAGATAATTTTCTAAGAAAATATATTTTTTAGAATTTAAAGAAAAGGCACTTTTTTAAACAAATTTACTTTTTGAAGTAGGTAGTTTTTACTTAGAGGAACTTTTTTAAGTAAAGGTACTTTATTAAGTATGGGTGCTTCTTTTAAGTCATGGTACCTTTTTAAAAAAATTTACTTTTTTAAGAAAAGATAGAACCCATTTATATTATGATATTTTTCATGAAATATTCTATGCAATTTTTCACATTTATACTGTGAATTTGCTTCCAAAAAAGCTTGCAATGTTTTTGACATATCATCAAGAAATCTACTTTAGTTATTCATTCGCAACGACATAAAAATTCATACGAAAAAAATATATCCTAAAATTGTTTAATTATTGCACAATACTTAATTATTATTGTACAATAGAAATGAAAAACTTTAGTGAACCAAATAGAACTGAAGATTTGTTTGATTTTACTGAATTGGCTGTTGAAACATCCGGTTTGAACAATACTGAAGATGTATTGACTTTTTAAAAAAACTACTTTCTTACTGTGCGTTTGCGTGCGTAACTCCCTTGCCAATAAATTTTGATTCTTAAATAAAAAATCAACCAAGTTGTTCTTTTCATATGTTTCATTTATTCCAAGAGCTTCTTGCTCGTTTGAATGAGTAATTTAACTAACAAAATATCTTAAAAGCTAAAGCCATGAGGGCAAAAAGGTGGTGTTAGCATATAAATAAAAAAGACTTAACGAAAAGCCGAGTGAGGATTTTCGTTTTAACTCAAATTATATACATTTATAGGAATAAATTTTGAAAGTGTTGGTGTAAATTCATGAATACACTGGTTAAAATATCTATCGATATATAGAGGGAAAAAACAGATCAAGTTCATAAACAAAAAAAAGAACAACGATAAATTCCATTAATTTAAGATGGAGGGAAAAACTTTAATTGGAAAACATAAAAACCGAAAATAAAAATTTTGGTTGAAGTGGCTTCAACACTGTGTATCATTTGATTGCTATATTTCCTCGTGGTTTAATAGGAAGAATATTTTTTAGTCTTTTATTATTATTAATTTAATTGTCTTAATATCTCATGAATTTTAACGTTGAATGTGTAAACCAATAATATATTTTTTTCTTCTTTAAAAACTGTTTATGCAGGCGTTAAGTGGGATCATCAAGCTTGGGCACCATCACCCAACAATTACTATTTTAGGAAAAGGTACTTTTTTAAGAAAGGGTAGTAATTTCAGTGAAATTGTACTTTTACTTACTTAAAAATTAAATTTAAGGGAAAACGAGGTACTTATTAAGAAAAGGTACTTTATTAAGAAAACGTACTTTTTAATTTTTAAAAGATGTTATTTTTAAAAATTTTAGTTTGTAAGAAAAAAAATTTTAACGATTGGACATTTTTTAAGACAAGGTTGTTTTTTAAGAGGAGGTATTCATATTCTTAGAACGAAAGATTTTGGACCGTATGGAGTAACCATATGCCGACAAATTTAAAAAAAAAACATCCTAATTGCCAATGTTTGTTTTTCGGATAAAATTTTTACATAAATTTTCACATACCTAGATTTTCTTTGGTACCGCTTGTCCCGTTTTTAGCTATTTTTGGATCTTTAACATTCGAATTCTCTTTTTAATATATATTTACATCGGTATGGGAATCTATATTCCAAATTTAAAGTTGAAAGTGTAGTAGAATTAGTGAGTCAGTGATGAGTTGAAATATGTCAATAATAGTAAAAAATTTGTAATTATTGAAAACATTTTATTAAAAAAAAATTGCAAAATATAAAAACTAGTTTGCATTAAATAAATGATGAATAAATGTTTAAACGATGTATGAATCGATTTATTTTTTATACATTTTACACAAAATCACTAAATATTTAAAGATTTTTGTTTTTGTAATAAACTTGATTGTTATTTCGACCTATTTGTTGTAATTTTGGATAAATAGTTAAGCTTGAGGCCATTGTTGTTATATAATTGAATTCTTTATTTAATCCAATATTTCGCTATAAATTATAGATAGCATCTTCAGTTTTTTTTTAGTTTTAAAATTTCTCAAGATATTTTTGTTTGATTACATCCTTGAACTCTTTTGAACAATTCATGCAAACAATTTCACATTTTGTAATTTTCTTTCACAAAATTAATAATTATTCAAAATCTTCAGGTTAAATAAAGTTATCGATATCCTAACAAAAAGCTATTTAATACTTGTGTAACTATGGGCAAATTTAAATTCCCAACATTTTTTTTAATTTGTATTGTTGCACAAAATATACAGATCTTGCTACGGTCTCATGCAATCTCATTACGCTAAAATTTAATAGAAATTATTTTTACATATATGCGGCGTTTCATGTCAAGTGACCCAACTTTTTAAACCGGTGTCTTCCGATCGGGATGAAATTTGCACCAAGTTTAGTCATATTGGATAGTAGTTTAAACACCATTTTTCAACAAGATTGGTCAAGAATTCTCTGAGTTAGAGGCCAAACTGGTGATGCTTCTCATCCATGTAACTTTTTACCTAAAAAGTTTAAACAAAAATTTTTTTTTATTTTTTTTTTTGTAAAATCCTTACTTTTGCTCAAAAGAAAGCTTCGGTTTATTGCTTTAAGAGCTTTTGGGTCGCTTTGTGGGATGCGGTTGGGACATCTATGAAAAAAATGTTTTGTAACTTAAGAAAACGGGTTTTAAATTCTTACCATATGCACTAATTAGAATTTTTTCCTATTTTTCTAACACCTTACAAATAACATGTATACTGAGAAATTAGTCAAATTAACCTTTCCGACGGTATGTAACATACCTAACTAACATTGCATACCTTCGTTACTGTAATACCAGCAATATGTTAACCTCAGGAAAAAAAACACGTTTTTTCTATAGAAATGTTGAAAAATTTTTTTTTTATATATTTGTAATAATAACACTGTTCAAGTTGTAAAATGGTACTAACGTGAAAACCATACGGTTGTGTTTGGATGAGCCCCATGACTACTACTCCACCGATGAAAGTGCTAATTTGGCTTATTGGGAAAAATTAATGGCGTTTTGTTTGAATTTCGGTCAATTTGTCAATTTTTGACCATTTTCGGCCCATTTAAGCCCATTTAAGTCACTTTTCCAGTATTCAAAATTTCTTATGTTATCTTTATACGGCTCGCAATTACCATTTCCATTAGAACACACATTTCAACTGAAAAAATGAACATTTTTAGCCTATTTTCATGATTTTTGCCCATTTTTCATCGAGTTTCCCTATTTTTTGCTGTTTTTATGCGCTTTTTTGTAGTTCTTGCGCAAACTTATCGACATAATTCTTACTGTTTTTCCTTTTTACAATATATTATGCAATATTATTGCCATTTCAAGCAACTCAACACACTTTTTAGGCTTTTTCGGATGATTTTCGCGTTTTTTATTGATTTAAATAAATTTTTTGTGGTTGAATACATTTCTTCGGTATAAAAATGAATGGATTAATTTTAAATGTAATTAGTTTTAAATTGGCATTTGAAATATAGAAATATGCAATGGAATATCATTCGTTATCCTCCAATTCCATTAACATATTCCAGCAAAGATCTGCCAAAAGTGAATCTAATTTTTTTCCACTTTACCAGTGTTCCAACTGTGCTGATACCTGGTGGTAACGTTCCCCATGCTCATCTGATTCAGACGGCAACTGACGCTCAAAGTGATCCTGGTGGTGATGCATGAAATGCACTTTCAACGACATTCAAACACCGATGTTTGCGAAAGGTTGCAGCATATCTTCAACAATGGCACGCCAATTGTCCACACGATGAATGCCGAGAACTTTTTCGATCACTGCTTTCAGGCTATCCCAAGCGATGAGTTCCTCCTCTTGAAGAACGTTGTTGAAGTCTTCATCCTTCATCAGTTTGCGAATGTCTGGGCCATTCAACACACCTGAATTCAATATATGATTTTGTATAAAAACTTTCAAGAATGCTTCAACCTTGTTTGGCGGAAAAACAATTCCAAATACTTATTTACCTTCTTTAATTTTCGCTTCACTCAAGCATGGAAAAATTTACTCCAATAGCCCAAACGCCAATCTATTTCCACGCACAAGTAACGCTTTGATGAAATTCTTCATTAACCCAAGTTTAATGTGCAATGGTGGCAGCAATACCTTAACGTGGATAACGTTCTGCTGTCCGATTAGACGATTTCTTCTAGGTAACCAATCTCGTTTTTGATACTCTGGAGTATATCGCGAATCCCACGTATTACATATGGCATGCTTTCCCGACGACCTGTTCGCCAATCGTACAAACGTACTACACACGATGCACAAGCCATTTTAGGCACCCAGTCAACATTACGAATCACTGGAATATTGAAGTACTTCTCGTACAATGTTGCAATTTCATCAGTAATTTTTTTCTTAGACGACATAATGGTCACCTTTCCGCACATATAATAGTAATGATTGAAGTTTTTCAGGCATTTATCCATTTTTTACCCTTAAAAGTAATCACCTCAAACTGGAAAACTCAATTTATTAACAAGAAATCAAAAAATTAAACAACGCAGTTTGTTTACTCAACAACCAGTGTTGCCAACAGTTCTTTTACAAAATATGCCACATCACTGTTAAAATTGTGCCAAAATTATGCCAACTGCTTTAAAATAATGCTAAAAAGTTATGCTAAAATATTTCAGGACAACGAATAACATTCCATTGCATATATCTTCATTTCAATTGCCAAATTAAAATTAATTACATTAATAAAAAATTACATTAATTTTAGAAGTGTGTTGAGTTGCTTGAAATGACAATAATATATTGTAAAAAGGAAAAACGGTAAGAATTATGTCGATAAGTTTGCGCAAGAATTACCAAAATACGCATAAAAACAGAAAAAAATGGGGAAAATCGAAGAAAAATGGGCAAAAATCATGAAAATAGGCT